>VDFB02353493.1:98359151-98394760 GCA_007258455.2 Sequoia sempervirens | reverse complement strand
CCACCTTCTCCCATCCTATCTAAAGCTCTCTAACTCTCTCCCACATTCTCCCACTCTCAAATAAATCTCTTCCACCTTCTCCCACTCTCTCCGACTCTCTTCCACCTGTTAGAACTGTAAAATTCTGGATATTTTACATGTTGTTCATACTCATAATTTTCCAAATAAGTCCTACCATGAACATATTTTCCCCTTTCTGGCCATATAATCCCAAGAAATTGATCTAGATTTGAGTATTTTACATTATAGTCCATATCGGCATGAGATGATCAAGGTCTCCCTGACCCATAATGCATTCTTGTTAATATACGTTTGTTGTTGCCTATCGGCAAGACCTCAGGGATGTCACAGCGATCGAAATTTACCTATAATCACCTATCGGTAGGACATACATATTGTCTCGGTGATAGAATATTCATATCGTCCAGATAAAGACTTCGGGGTGAGGTCTTACCGATCGCATTATGTCTCATCGACTAGCTTTGAATGATGTATCACCAGGAGTTATGTCTTCGGTATGTGGTGTTGCCGAATGATTCATGTCTTACCGACCGGCGATAGAAGGGGTTTACAGGTGAGAAATTTTTCATCGGAGAAAGGTCTTAGCGAATGCATTGGGTCTCACCGATAAAACAAAAAAAGATTCTATCGGTGTGAGGATTCCTGTCGCTGAGACATAGAAGCTTTCTCCCTGATGAAACAACATATCGACGTGACATTCGAGTTGGTAAGACTATATAACCTTACCCCGATAACCTTTGGTAGAGCACATTCACATTGTCGGTGAGACCGGAGCCACTTGCCAAGACATCTCTCTGATGCAAAAGTTTCTCACCGATATGTATATCCTTATCGACAGTCAGTGAGACAATAAGATTTCGCCAAGACCTTATGCCGATAACCACTTGTCTAGCCGAAAAATGTCCACATGCACATGGTCGGTGAGACAAGACCCATTCGGTGAGACCACATACTGAAGACTTAACTTTTTCCGATACATCACTCTATGTGCTAATCGCCGAGACATAATGCAAAAGGTAAGAACTCACCCCGAAGTCTGTGTCTGGCCGAAAAATAATCCTTTTGAGTCACGGAGACAATGAGAGTGATTTGAAATTTTCACGTGAGAAGCCTGAAATTAAGATGCTCAACTATCGGTCCTCTCCCCTATATACTAACAAAAATCACAAAAGTTTTATTAACAAACCACCCAACAATAACAATAAAAGTCCAGTCAGCTCAAGACAGTTTGAAGTACAAATACTTCTAGGAGCTCTGGACCCTAACAACATCCCTACTTGCAGACTCGTTGAGCAACTTTGCATTCTATAATCATTAAGAAATCCTTTCTTATGTGAGCCATGACGTAACAGTATTTTTATTTGTTTCAAATCCTTTTCCATTATCCTCTATAATAATTTATAAATCATTTGTTGCGTGAGCCATGATGTAACAGTATATTTATTTATTTCAAATCAGTTTTCTTGAGCCCAACACATTTGAAATTTATTAAGATGCCCTTCATTGATTTAAGTCAACGATATCATTTATTAAAGATTTATTAAAGATTTATGTAGCGAAAGAAATTTGTCAAAGACATTGTTTACCTATATAAATTGTTCACCGAACTCATGGAGTTGTTAAAACGTAATCGTTATCATCTTGTGATCTGTCATAGTTTCAGCAACTGCAATGGCTATGATCAAAGTGCATGGCTATCATTTATCCACTGCAACTGCAATGGTGCGTGCTTGTTTAAATGAGAAGGAAGTGGATTATGAGTTTTTCATGGTAGATCTCTCTAAGGGCGCTCACAAGCAACCTCCCTTTCTGGCTCTCAATGTAAGTAAAAGCAACCCATTTCACTTTAGGCTACAAGTTCTATTTGGCCTTTGATATATTGTTTTACATTTAGTTCAGGTATTGGAGTACTATCTTCTATATTTTATCCCTTGGATCTTATCTTAGGTATTAAAATAGATTAGAAGTATTTTTTTATGTGATTTGTGGGTGCTTTACTTTGATATCCTCACTGAGAATATCATTTCAAAGTAGATATAAGGTAATATCTTCTATAATTTATCCCTTGAATCTTATCTCTGATCTATAAATAGATTAGAAGTATTTTCTTATGTGATTTCTGGGTGCCTTACTTTGATATCCTCACTGAGAATATTGTTTCACAGCAGATATGATGTAATATCTTCTATAATTTATCCCTTGAATCTTGTCTCTGATCTACAAATAGATTAGAAGTATTTTCTTATGTGATTTGTGGGTTCTTTTCTCTGATATCCTCGCTGAGAATATTGCTAATGGGTACCATCTTTTATAATTTGCTACCCACAAATTATTTAATAAAGATTTGGTATATAACATCTTTTAAAGAGCTGTGGTCAATCCATGTATTGTTCATGTAGAGACTAATAACATATGTTGTAAATATGGGGACGAAAAATTCACCGCCAGCAATTCATTGACGGGAAAATTTACTGCCAACAATTCTTCGCAGGAAAATTCACCGCCATGACAATTCACTGCACGAAAAATTAATTGCATGAATTTTTGGTGCTTAATTTTTCAGGGTGGTGAATTGCTAGTGACGGTGAATTTTCCATCGATGAATTTTTCTAGAGCCTAAATATGGTAATTGTGCACTCTGTGGTGCCCTCATTTTATATTTTTTACAATATAAAATGATTTTTTGAAATTTAGACACTTCAATATATTATAAAATGAATGTTACGACTGGATTTTACTATGCTATTATATTATAAAATTTCAAATCACTCTCAATTTTTTTACATATGCTTCATCTTCAAATCATCCTCTTACACTAAGAAATTAACTCCCTAATCTACAATCTTCAACAATCAAATTTGTTGTTCTTCAACCATGGATTCTATAATACATTTTCTATTTTAACACACCTCCCAAACTTGTAAAAAAAAATTTTGTAACTCCCCTCCAAGAAAATCCACGCCTCTCCTCTCCACTCCTCCATTTTGGAAAAGAATAAGCATTCAAGATTGTCCAGTAAGCTCCAATAAGGCATCCACTACCTCCATTTATTGTGGCCTCCATCTCCCATGCCCAACCTGGAAAAAATATATTGAAAAAGCATTGAAAACTATTAAATGCTCCACAAAAATTAAAAATATCAAATCACTCCCAAGAATGCAAAAATTAGGTCAACTTGGATTCCCCACTCCTCACAAATAGGTCCAAACTTGGCAGAAAGAAATAGTTACAGAACTTGGGCATCCAAATATTCCATGCTATAGTTGGGGGTCTTTAATTAGTTCTCCCCACTTGTAACTCCCAAAAAATCCATATGGCTTTTTTTACTTTTTTGAATTTCACAAATTAAAATTTACCTCCTAAACTATCTCCAACACCACAATTTTTTAACAATATAATAAGGCCAATTATTTAATATTCTATTTTAAAGGCCTAATATTACAATTTATTCTCCAACTACATAATTATCAAAGCTAAAGAAACAATAAAAATTAAAATACTTTCTTTTTGGCTGATGATGGCTAGTACCCCCGGATGCTCCTACATTAGACATGACAGGTAGAAAGTTTGTAGGAATATGATAAAAAAAATGGAGTTGAGTAGTAGAACTACTCTTTCAAGTTGAAAGCAACTTGCAACATACTCCAATACAAAAATTGGTACTTATGATAAATTCTTCTTTCTCCTTTTCCAACACTTAGTTGGAAGAAGCAACCTCGCCCTTTGACAACTCTGCTCTTTACTCTTCCTCAATGTGGAATTAGCTCCACCATAACCCAACCACCTCCTCCAAGTGTATCTCACATTCTCCTCCAATATTTTGTGATTAAACCCACCAAATTCCATCCACTGATCCACCAACATGCATCTACACTATCCTCTGCCACATCATACAAATATTTTCCTACATATGAATCATTACTAGAAATCTCATGAAAATAAAGTACTTCTATCCTCACTTCCTCTTCACACTCTTTCACCTCCACCACTATATTTTCATCCATATCTTCTTCTACTTTCAGTTCTTCACACTCTTCTATTTTCTAATATTTGTCATTGACATAAAATCTTTATCATAGAACTTAGGAAATTTAAATGTTACCTCCTTTTTTCCTTCCGCTACAACATCTTCTTCCATTGCTGCAATATTTTCATCTACACAAAATACACTTTCATCTTCATCATAAAAATGAAAAATATTATGCATTAATACCTATTTCTGTATAATATTTCCCTCACTACTGTCTATTGTCATACCTTCTTCACCTTCACTCTCAGTTGCAATTTCAATTTTCAATATTTTCAAGTCCTCCAAAGGACACTAATATATTGTTGCAACATCATTTTGGATAATGTGGGTGTAAGAGAGGGGGACTAACCACGTTCAAGGCCCCAGGTCATGGAGAGCCAAGATCGGAAGGCTACCCTAACTTACCATAGCTTAAAGGGGTTTTGGAGATGAGAGACGAGAATGATGAGGACTATAAGGTCCTTCAATCAATTTGCAAATCTGAAACACATAATGGGGCTAGGCGAGCTAGTTTTTAGGTTCAACACTATGCCTCAGGAAGCTCTTTTCCTGAGGATGGAAGCATGTTTTTTGGATGACAGCGTGACACGTCAGCATCTCTCAGGTGCGTTGGCATCCGTATGACCCAAGGACTAAGGAAAGAAGGTCAAACACTAGAAAATGGACTAATAGTCTAGCTAACTACTTCCAAGCAGCCAAAACAACGCTATGAAGTAGACAAGATATGCTCTTATATGATAAAGTAAATACACAAGAGTTAAAGTGGCAAGAATAATCTCATAAAGGAATTTGTTCGCCAACTAGCTCCTAGTAGCACATTCACCTACACACAAAGAAGAGGAAAAGTTGGTTGGGGATTTTAAGGGGTTTGCCTCAGTGAGACCCCCACTTTGGTGTTTCCACCTCCATGGACAACCAAGTTTGCAACAATGGAGAAAACGTATGATAAAGGAAGGAAATGTAGTAAAGAGCACTAAAGCACCACAAAACAGTAAATGTGCTTACTCAACCAAGTAATAGAGGAGAGGAGTGGGAAGCTTACCACCTCCACCAAGAGAACTCAAGGCTAATGGGGGAGAAAATGAGAGTACTCAAGCCTCTATTAAAATCGTGTTGTCCCACACTTGCTCTATTGAATTGGTGGAGTGATGTTGTTGCTGCTATGGAGTGCAAAAGTACTGCTAAAAGTGCTAGAATGGAGACTAGAATGCTTGAGCTTGTGAGAAAGATTGCTTGAAGGATGCAAAATAAGTTGTGAAGAAGCTGAGTTGAAAGCTTAGAAGATGAAATGCATGTAGAAAGAGGGTATTTGAAGAAAAGATGAACAAAAAGTCCATATTTGGGTCGGTTGGCTGAAGAGGGCATTACAAGTTGACTAACAATGAGAAGTGTAACGCCTCTGCAGGCTCCAGCCGCAGGAATCTACTAGGGATGTAAGTGCGCCACACAGACGTGTATGCATCACCCAGGCATCCTCGACAAAAATTCCTCCATCGACGCTCAAAATAGGTGCCAAGTGGAATGAAGGCAGTGGGCCTATGTGGAATTTATCCTCTGAAAGTGGTTTTCTAAAGTAGAGAAAAGAAAAAGGGGAATTTACATAAGGGGTGAAAATTCACTCCTATAATTTTTTTGGCCACTTTACCAAGCACGAATATTGATGAGTGCTTTGGTAAAGTAGATTGAAGAATAGTAGGGTTAGAAATGTATACCTAAATCGTCGAGGAAGTAGACCATGATTTGACAAACTTGAGAGTGCAGGACAAGAAGAGGACTTCATAGCCCCGAAGAACTATGAAGCTAGAGAAAGAAAGCATCTTACAGGCTCGCGGATCTGCAAGGAGGCAACCCCCAAGATCTATCACATGAAGGAAGCCCCGTGAAGTAAGTGCCTTATAGGCCCACATACCTACAAGGAAGGTGTCCCCCAAGAATTCTCACATAGAGTATACCCAGAAAAGTTCCTTACAAACCTATAGATATTCAAGGAAGTGTCCCCCAAGATCTCTCACATGGAGGAAGCTAGGAAATCACCCTACAGATCCGTAGACCTATAGGGAAGGTTTCCTTCAAGATCTATCGCATGAAAAAAACACAAGAAAGCACCCTACAGACCCGTAGACCTACAAGGAAGGTATCCCCAAAGATATCTTGCATGGAGGAATCCCAAGAAAGCACCCTATAGACCCACATACCTATAGGGGAGCCACCCCCAAGATCTCTTGCATGGAGGAAGCTCAAAGGAAGAACCCTACAGGCTCTTAGACCTATAGGGAGGTATTCCCTAAGATCTCTCAAATGGAGCAAATCTAGGAAAGGGGACTCCACAGAGTCAGAAAGTGGCCACGTGGGTAAGTAAGTGGATAGTTGCATAGACCGTCGACAATTTGGAAGACTTTCAAAGGGGTCCCTCATGAACCCATCGTGAAGAGGGGGTCCACTCAAGGGATGCACAGTTTGAAAGTATATGGTTTCTTTCTCAAATCGATCCATCATCAAGGGATCATTTTGAAAGATGTTCACTTCATCAAGGAATTCAAAAGGAAGAATATGCCCCCATGCGAGGGGAAGATCAAAGTTGTTTCCACTTCGGAGGAAGGTTTTCAAGTTATTTTCTTACAAACCCATGATGAAGAAAAAATGTTCCGTTAGGGTTCCAAGTTTAGAATGTGATTCTAAAGAAAGGTTTCTGAAGATTTTCAAGAAAATATTCGTTGGCAATGAATACATTTTCTAAAAATCAAAATGTTGAAGAAGTGGCGTTGTCACACATAATAGGGACAAATCAAGCAAAGAAGAGAGAAAGATAAAGGAAAAAAAAAGAGAGGAAAAAAACATGAACAAAGGGCACAGGGGTAGCTTGATATTTTAGGGTCAAAACTGCTCATAAATATATATATGTATGTATGTATGTATAGTAATAGTATATAAATGAATTTTCATCAACACCCTACTATATCATACGATGTGAAGAATTAATGAGAAGACAAAGTAAAATAAAAAATTGGGTCAACATGGAAGGGAAGCCTAAATGCTCCCAACACTTTGCATCATCCCCCATTTGCCAAAAATCAAGCACCAACATGGAAGAATGATGATACAAATAGAGGAAGGTTTACGACACAAAAAACACACCTGTATCCAAGCACCAATAGGGGTGACAAGGGTCATCTAGGCATACATAGCACGATCACGAGGGAACACATCATGGCACACACACACACATATAATCTAAAGATCAAGAAGAGGCTTCCTCCTAACACTGATTGACCAAGATGTCATATGCTTCCCACTCTAGATCATTGTAGGAGGAAGGAGGATGAGCCTGCAGTGTTGGGATGTGAAGAGGAGGAGCATCCGGTCCTCCTGCAACAAGGGCTAAGGAAGAGGGCCCCACAAGGTCTTCTTCACTGAGCTCTTGTGGAGCTAGGGTCAATTATTTCACAAAAATTGTTGACAAGGCCAAAACTTCATCCACAGAGTTAAACATGTACCCTATATGAGTGCTATGTTTAACTTCAATGGATGAGGTAGGCTATGTCTGAGATTCATCGCTAGGCTCATTGAACGACATGAGACCGGTGAGGAATTCAGGAGAATCTGGGACTAGTTCCATCACTAGGAAAGAACAAGTCAACATGGGACCACCTTGTGAAGAAGGTGGGCTCTTCTTTCCTTCCTTATTGTAGGAGGAACTACCATCCACCTCCTACTTCCTTAGGGGATTCAAGCTCCCCACAAATGAGGCAAGAGGTGCAGAGGAAGAGGAGGAGGAGAAATCCATAGTAGACACCACCGAGGTGTTCATCATATCTATGGGTTTTGGGAAAGGTGGGACATCCAAAATGGACATCAGCAAAGGTGGCTCCATCGAAGGAGTGATGAACACTTGTACCTTCTTGTAGTCAGGTGCATTCATACTCGCAGTGGAATCCAGAAGCAATGCATAACTAGACTGAAGGGAAGCAGAGGGAAGGGGAGAGGAAGATGTTGTAGGAGGTCCTAAAGTAGGGGTGGTTGTCTCTCCTTCCTTCCTCTATGAGGCAGCCTGCTTAGCCATAAGAGCCTTCATCGATGCTTGTGCTCGTCCACAAGGCAGTTTCTACGACTCTTTGAACTAGAGGCCAGAGGCTATGAAGGAACATAAAGCTTTTTCTTAATCATGGGAATGCCCACTACAACTATCTTTGATGGAGGAACAAATTCCTATATTGGAGCAGGAGGAGCAAGTTGAAAAGCAATGAGGGGAGTTGGCTGAAGTGCCTCAACAGTGGGCCTCTTCCTATTCACTGCCTTGGGAGAAGGAGCGGTAGGAGGCCATAGATCAAATTCCCTTCAGGAATCTTTCTTTTTGTCGTATAAGTAGTAGCATGGTCTGGGGTATTCATTAGGGAGATTTGAGATCCTGAGCTTGGGCCTACACCAAGGAGGTATCATCAGACTTAGTGGATAGCCATCGGGCTAAATCATCCAATACTCCTCCCAAGAAAGGGGAGAGGACAAGGCAGTTTGGGAAAAGGAAACCTTCTCTTTTCCTTTACGAGAAGGAGAGGGAGTTGGGGTGGACTTCTCCTTTCCCTTCTGGGAAGGGGGAGTAGTTGGTGCGGGTATCTCCTTCTCTCGAGAAGAGGAGGCGACCGACTGCTATATCATAGGAAGGATCATTTTTGGTTGTCCCTTGCCCCTAGTCTTATACTTTACTTAATTCTTGTAAAGTAGGTCCATTCTTAGAGGAAGAAAATCGACTAGGGCAGGCCAAAAGTGATCCAATAGATACCCACCATGGGACACCAATGGCTGGTATCCAGTGTCATGCACTACATGCACGACACCTTCGTGGGAAAATTTTAAACATTTTTGAACAATGGAGGTGATTCCATTCATGCAAGCTCGCCAGGGTATGCCTAGCTTCAACCTGAATAAATCTAACTTTGGAATAACATTGAAAATCTTGTCAACAGCCCTAGGTCCAACTAGGATGGACAAAGTTATTGACTCGTTTGGTTTAAGAAACATACCATTTTGCATACGAATGGTAGATTTTGTTTTTCATATTCTTCCCTCTGTAATGAATTCAATAGTAATGTTTCTTCCATAATGACATTCACATGGCTCGTGGGGTCTACCAAGACTCCTGTCACAATGTTACCATTGAGGTGAGCGAGAATGTAGAGGGGAGAGGGCTTGTTGTTTAAGGGCAAGTCTTGCAACGTGAATGTTATGTCCGATGAACCGGGTGTAGGTAGAGCAGTAGAAGTCATCGCGACCATGTTAACATAGGCCTTAGGTTGAGTAAAATAATGAGTGGGATCGATAACCATGTTAGAAGAATGTGGTGGAAATGGGTCCGTGTATATCTACAATTCACTATTAGATTTTGCCACTGATTTGTTAGCATTATGTTTACTCCCATCGAGACGAATGGTATCATCCACAATGTAGTCCTGTATCTCATGATGCAGCTGCATACAACATTCGCTATCATTTCCATTAACTTGATGGTACTGACAATAAGTACTTCCATCCTACCAATTAGGGTAAGGCTCCTTAAGAGGCTTAGGAATCGGAAAGGTTACGATCTTATCCTTTAAACAATTTTATAAGATAGAAGAATAAGATTATGATAACTTTGTGAACTTTTGGTTACATCTAAGGCCGTTTTCGTCAGCAGTGGCTACTACATTCGTAACAACCTTACCTTTCCTAGAGATTGATATGATGGATTTTCCCTCAGAATGAGAGCATGAGGAGGATCCCCCAAACTGAACAACCATCTGTTGGTACTCTCCTAGGGCTACACACGAATGCGTGAAAGAAGGATACTTCATAAGGGTGAACTTCTCTTTCCAAGGCCTTTGTAAGTTCCATATGAATACCTTCTATACATCATAATCGGGCAGTTGATATGAGATTTGTGTACATCATAAGGAGCACTTGATAGTGTGCTATGAAATTAGTAATTTTTTTGTTGTCTCCTTGTTTACATCAGACAAGATCTAAGAAGGTCATCTTTGGCCTGATATTTTCTTGAAATTGTCTAAGAAATTGATTTATAAGTTTTTCAAACAAGAAAATGGAATTTTCAAGTAAGGAAAAGTACCATTCCAGTGTTGTATTCTTGTGTGAATGGGGAAATAGTTTTCCCATCAATGGATCGTGATGGAACAAATCTATACACAAGGCATTAAAGGTAGACACATGTGTCTGTGGATCCCGTTTACTGCCATATTTTTCAAATTTAGGGATCTCTATTCCTTGAGGGAAAGGAGTGTTCAGAATTGCAACTGATAATGGGCTATGCTAGAAGAATGGCTAGAAGATAGGATGGGTGGAGGCTTGGGAGAGACTTGCCAACTGGCTCTACATCTTACCCATATTCTAAAGAAGAGTATTCAAAATAGGGTCATTAGAAGATATAGGGCCAAAGGTTCCTCCTCCAGAACCACTGCCAAAGCCACCTCTGGAACCACCACCAATGTGACCTCTGGTAGAACCACTACTAGAGCCACCGCCACCAGTAGGTCCTCCACCAAAACCACCTCCACTTCTGGAGCCACCACCATTACCTCCACCGGAACCACTTCCACTAGCACCACCTCCACTGCCAAATCCACTGTCACTACCAAAGCCTCCACCAGTCATATTGCAAAAACCTCTACCACTAGAGGTGATAGGAGGGGTGAAGCTAAAGTTCAAGGGAACCTTGTTTACTTTGATTGTTTTTTGTTTTTCAGAGACATAAGGGATGCTAATAGAAGGGACCACATTAGTCATGTAGATAGATGTGGGAGGCATTGATACTCCTAACTATTCCTTATAATCTTCAAAAGTGGCTCCTTGCATAACACTAGGAATATTTGAAGGAGCACATGCTTCTGTCAGACTAGTAAGACTAGCTAGGAGTTCCAAGCCTGCTCGATCTTTTCCAATCATATAATTTAATTCACTAATGACCCGAGCAACCCTATCCATCTTCAGGTTCCTTTCCAAGTGACTTTCTAAGGTACCCAACCCTTTACTAAGGGTGGAGACATATTCTAAAGGGATTTCAACAACCTCATACTCATCCACCAATGATGGTGTAGGAGACACAAGAGGAGTGGGGACATGATCAGTCTCATCAGAGAGTCCTACCTTGCCCCTTGACAACTTCTCTTGGATGGACAGACTAATGGTGGGACCAGAGAAAAGGCATGTAGAGAAACCAGTAGTGACCTTCATCCTTTCCATCGGGAGGTGTCGTATACTTCTCCTAACAATATACCCAGAAGTTGTGCACTAGGTTGTGATGCTCATAAACCTTCACAACACTCAAGAATACAACAGTCGTGAAGTACACAGGAGAAGCCTCAACACCAACGGATGAACAGATGTTGGTTCATGTCGGGTTCACCAAAAATTTAAGAGAGGGGGACCAACCATGTTCAAGGCCCCAAATCATAGAGATCCAAGAGTGGAAGGCTTCCCTAACTCACCTCAGCTTAAAGGGGTGTTTGGAGATGAGGGATGAGAATGATGAGGATTATAAGGTCCTTCAATCACTATGTAGACCCAAAACATAGAATGGGGCTAGGGAAAGAAGTTTTTGGGTTCAACACTATGCCTTAGGAAGCTCTCTGCCTAAGGATAGAAGCATGGTTCTGGGACAACAACACAACGCACTGGCATCTCTCAGGAGTGCTGGCGTCCGTACGAACAAAGTACTAAGGAAGCAAGGTCAAACACTATAAAATAGACTAATGCCCTAGCTAACTACTTCCAAGGGGCCAAAACAACACTATGAAGTAGACAAGATATTCTCTAATATGATAAAGTAAATACACAAGAGTTAAGGTGCCAAGAATAATCTCACAAAGGAATTTGTTCGCCAGCTAGCTCCTAGTAGCACATTCACCTACAAACAAAGAAGAGGAAAATTTAGTTGGATTTGTTAAGAGGTCTACCTTAGTTAGAAACCCACTTTGGTGTTTCCACCTCCACACATAGCCAAGTTTAGAACAATGGAGAAAAAGTATGATAAAGGAAGGAAATGTAGTAAAGAGAACTAAAGCACTACAAAATAGTAAATGTGCTTACTCAACCAAGTAATAGAGGAGAGGATTTGGAAGCTTACCACCTCCACCAACAACACTCAAGGATAATGGGGGAGAAAATGAGAGTACTCGAGCCTCTATTGCAATGGTGTTGTCCCACACTTGCTCTACTGAATTGGTGGAGTGATGTTGTTGCTGCTATGGAGTGCAAAAGTGCTGCTAAAAGTGCTAGAATGGAGACTAGAATGCTTGAGCTTGTGAGAAAAATTGATTGAAGGATGCAAAAGAAGCTGTGAAGAAGTTGAGTTGAAAGCTTAGAAGATGAAATACATGTAGAAGGATGGAATTTAAAGGAAAGATGAAGAAAATGGCCATGTTCGGGTCTGTTAGTTGAAGAGGGTGTTACAAGTCGACTACCAATGAGAAGTGTAATGCCTCTGCAAGCTCTAGCAGTAGGAATCTTCCAGGAACGTAAGCAATCCATGTGGATGTTTGCACATTGTGCGGGCATCCCCAACATAAATTCCTCGACTGACGCACAAAAGAGGTGCCAATTGGAACGAAGGGAGTGGGCCTATGTGGAATTTAGCCTCCAAGCTTGGTTTTCTAAAGTGAAGAAAGGAAAAAGGGGAATTTGCATAAGGGGTGCAAATTCACTCCTATACAGTATGCAGACTAAATAAGGTACTATATGGGTTGAATCAAGCCCTTTGGTATTGGTACTCAAGTTTGGACAAGTATCTATGTACAACAAGGTTTCAAAAAGGGTATTGTGCATAACAATCTATACTTCAAAATTGAAGGTGATCATCAATTGATTATTGTAGTTTATGTAAAAGATATATTTTTAGAGGTAGCAATGAGAACATGTTCTAGGATTTTGCAAAGAACATGCAAAAGGAGTTAGAAATTTTTATTCTTGGTGAGTTTTCCTTCTTTCTTTGGTTACAAATTTCCCAATTAGATAAGGGGATATTCATTTTGTAAACCAAGTATACTAAATAAATGTTGAAGAAGTTTAGGATGTAGGACTAAAATCTAGTGAGTACTCCCATAGTCATAGGATGAAAATTAAGCAAGGATGATGAATCTCCAGTGGTGAACCAAACCATATATAGGTCTATGATTAGAATTTTCTTATATGTGACAACAACAAGACCGAAGATTATGCAAGTAGCTAGTTTGTGGCATGGTTTTAACATGCAACACCAAATGAAACACATGTTAAAGTAGTGAAAATGATATTCAAGTACTTAAATGACACTATAGATTTTGGGTTGTGGTACCCAAGAGGTGAAGATTCCACCTTGATAGTGTACATGGATGTGGATTGGGCTGGCAATATTGAGGAAGAAAAAATCACAAGTGGATGTGCATTCTGTCTTGGCCTCAACCTTTTATCATGGATAAGTAAGAAATAATATTCGGTCTCATTGACCACAAAAAAATAAGAATAAATTGTAGCAACTTCTTGTTGCACTCAAGTTATCTGGATGAAGCAAACCATTAAGGACATCAAGGTTGACTATGAGCACTCCATTCCCATATTTTGTGACAATACAAGTGCAATCAACATATCATATAATCTAGTTGTGCATTCTAGAAAAAAACATATTTTGATCAAATCTCATTTCCTAACAGAGCAAGTGGTTGATCAGTAGGTGCAGTTAGAGTATGTTTCTACAAAGGAGTGAATTCCATAATTTTTTATGAAACCACTACCAAAAGAGAACTTTGAGTACCTGAGGGAGAAATTAGGAGTGTTATGACTCTTAGCCTGTCACTAATTCTTCAATATAAGAATATGTTCATGGGGATCCATTCATTTACTTATCCTTCATCCTTAGAAGACCTTTTTCATCGATGTCAAAGGGGGAGGAGTAGAGAAAGGGGGAGAATTTTAGTCAAGGAGAGAAGTATGATCCTATATTTCATTTCAAGATAATTTATTTGAAGGGTTGCCATCAATGACAAAGGGGGAGATTTTCGAAAAAATGTTGTCATAGATGTCAAAGGCATCTTGGTGATTTTGATGACCCCAAATAAAAATAATATAGATTCTCCCCTTTTGGAGTGTTGAAGATAATTAAATATAAATTAAATTAAATGCTTTATTGGTTACGAGGCCAACCCCATTGGGAGCTACCCCATGTTGGGGAATGAAAATGAAAATTAAATTAATTTATTATTGCTTTGGGGTTCCCAAATTGGACTAACCCTTTAGACAGGTGTGCCCGACATTGGGCAAATAAATTAAAATAAATAAAACATTCTTTGTTGCATGGCCAACCCAACTTGGATAGGTTGCCTCCTTTGGGTGAAGAGTTTTTTTGGGAAAGTATAAATACAAGTTTGAAGGTGAGGAAAAATCAATCAATTTAAGGAATATTTGTTATATGAAGATCATAAATAAAAATTAGACACATGTTAGTAGATTTATACCAGTGCTTTTGTGAAAATAAAAGAAGTGATACGAGAAATATCATGACAGTTTATGAGAAGATTTCATGAAGACATTATTTTAGATTTTATGAGGACATTGTTTCCAAATTTATGATGAAACTATTTTCTAATTTGTGAAGAAATTATTGATTATTTTGTGAATACTATATTGCAAATCTACTAAAGGGAGCTTGGCAGATTTGTAAGAAGGTGTTAGAGTAGATCTGAGAATTTGCAAATAAAAAATTATTATATTTTTTTGTGGATGTTGGAGCCTCCTACTTGAGGAGATCTTGAGGTTGGATCCTCTTGTTAAAGATATTGGAGCCTCTTGTTGAGTTGGTGTTCAATGGTGGGGTCAAAGTCTCTAGTGGGCTAGTGCTTATGAATTTTGTAAGAAGATTAATACAAGCAATATTTTACTATGGTTTTCTCCCATAAGTATTTCCATGTAAAATTATGTGTCCCTTGTGCATGTTCTTAAATTACTACATCTTACATTCAAATTACACTACTATGGATAAGTAGAGCTTGAATCAATATTCCTATGCTTTCAAGATTAAGTTAAGGAGTAATTTTTTAATCTATACTGATTCACCCCCTCTTAGTATAAGTGTGTGTTTCATCACTAATATGGTGTGATTTTGTACAACTACCATGCAAGGTTTTTTATGCATTATTGTTTTTTTGGTATTTCTAGACTAATATGAAATGCTATTACACTCTTTAATCTAAATGGAAATTCATCTTGTTTTTGTTGTACAATTATACATGAGGAAATGTTACAAATGATTGCTTATAATTTACTAAATATCCTATAAAGTACTTTATTTTTTGAGAGAAGTAATGTATAACATGTTGTACAATTATATATGAGGAAATGTTACAAATGATTGGGTAGTTTCTAAAGATCTTATAAAGTACTTTGTTGGGAGAAGTAATGTATAGGTTGGAATTAATGAATCATTTTTATGTATTAAGAACATATGAACCTATGAATTTAGCTTATTCTCAAATTTTCAGGGCTTGAACCTTGGTGGTTCACAAAATGCCACTCTATCTCAACGGCTATATCCAACTTGATTGATTGGTAATGGCCTATTTACACTCATAAAGTTTGATAATTTCAAATTGATAATTTTGGTAATGGCCTATTGAATTAAATTTTAATCATAGAAGAGAAATCAGAAAAGTAAAATCAACAAGAAATAGTTGTAATGTCAAAGATCAAATCATACTATGGGCACACCACTTTATATAACCCTTCTTGAAGAAATTTTATATGTCTTTCATATAATGGTGCACTACAAATGCATACCTAGCTTCCAATAATAGCTACCATAAAAATGAAAAAAATATTTACACATAGATACACATTTTACACATTTAATATGGAATTTCAAGTTCATCCCCGATACGACTAGATTGGGCAAAAGATGAGGGCATCCATGAAGATAAGAAGATAAAACATGATTGAAAGAAAATGGTTACATTACATATAGCAAACCATACCCCTCACTTTTATACCATGAGTTTCAGTTCATTCTCAAAAAATGGAAAGAAAATGATTATCATAAATTGAAAGAAAATACTACTAGTGGTATTATAATCGCAATCTTTCAAACTCTCCCTAGTTGGCGATATCCCTAATATTGTTGCATTTGAGGATCTTCACATAAAATGGATACTTGAAGAGCTTGGTTGTGATGTCAAATTATGCCATCTATTGATTGAACTCTCATTATTGGATTTGCTATCATTTTTAAGAATATTAAACTTGTTCACAAAACCCCACAAGATGGCCTTGAAGTTGACCATGCTCTAAGAGATTGACTTAAAAATGTAATGGACAAGATATGTAGGGATCATGATTAGTAGTTGATAGGAATGAGAGTTTCTCTACTCAATAACTTTTACCATCTTAATATATGTTGAATTCAACCATTAAACATCCTTATGATCACTTTCCAACAATAAAATGACCAGATCAAATGACTTGGAATACATCTAGTCATGGAGTGCAAACTCAAAACTTGGCACAAGGATTGTAGGTTTTGTCACAATAAATTTATATGTTTTATAGGGTTTTTTAATAATTTCTTTTACATGTTTGATACACTACAAATAAATCTACTTTATATGTTATCGTATAACTAAGTGGTCAATGATGACTTCTATATTTATTGGGTGCATTGTGAATAGGTTTTAATGTTGATATTCTAGATTACAATGAGACTATTAAGTACAATAATATTAGCTTGACAATTTGAGATGTTGTAGGATAGGACAAGGTATGCTTGTTTTTTTTACTGGTTTCTTCCTCCTTGTACACTTATGCAGACAACCATGCTTCATTATGAAATATACTCCTTTCTTTATACTGTCTCTTATCTAAGAAATATGTATGTAACACAAATTTATGAAAGATTGAATGACACCTAAGTTGTTGTGAGTTTGTACAACTACAATGCAACATTTTATATGCATTATTGACTTTTTGGTATTTCTAGAATGATATGAAATGCTATTACACTCTAAATTAAATAAATATTCATCTTGTTTCTTTTGTACAATGATACTCGAGGAAATGTTATATATGATTGGGTATTTTCTAAAGATCCTATAAGGTAATTGTTTGGTTGGGAGAAGTAATGCATAAGCTATAATTAATGGGTGGACACATTTTCTTTTATGACAAATGGTTATGTCAATTATTTGTACAGATAATAATTTTATTTAGTTTGTCTCTAAGATGGTGCTAAAGACTACATGTACTTTATATTGGTATTTCTTAACTAGTCATTTAGTACTATGAAATTCATCTTACAATAATCGCTTTTTTGCCTTATTATTATGCTATAGACATAAAAATTGAATGATATTTTATAAAATCAGAAGCTAAAACTTCTTTTTATGCTTTAGCTTTGAGATTGACTTCTCATATCAGTCTTCAGAGATAATCCTTCAAAAATATAAATCTCTACTCTATAAAACTTTGAGAGTACTATTTTGTATGGTGATCCCACAATAGTGGGTTACACTTTTGTAGTGTCAAAAAAGTAATTCTTTTTCACACTTTATTTGAAATAATTGACACATAATTAACTTAATTATGCTTTGGAGTGGTGTTGTAAGGTTTGTACACATTCACACCTCTCGAGGGTCCTCATTTAATTAAAATATATTTAAATTTTATCTTTTACAAAAGTGTTGTAAGACATTTTCACACTTTTGTAAGGTCTAGTCATTTAATTAAGCCTAATGGACCCCTCCTGTACTTAAATCAAGCCTTATTTATGGTGTTATAAAGTGTTTAAACATACTTTCAAATAATAAAGGGTTAAAAATAATTAAAATGAAAATTTCAAATTGTGTCTATGTTACCAATAAATTTATTACTATAGCATCAAGAGAAAGTGTTGGAGTATTTAACATTCCCATATAAATCCAATAGCTATTATTTAGAGAAACTTGTTTTGAATAAAGATAATTCATGTATAAATGTTGAGATAAGAGTATCTTAGTTGTAACTTAATGAGTAAAAATAAAGGTATCTATTATTTTTGAACTTAGATTCTTTAGTAGGCGCCTACCATGAGTTTTATGTATAAAATATATGTATGTATGAATAAGGAAAGTTTCCTATTTTTTTTGTATATATGTACTTTGTATTTTTGTATGCTTTTGTATTCCACAAAATATGTTTTTGCATAATGGTGTATTTTTAAGGAACCTTTCATGTTTTGAAAAAACTATTTAAAAAAAAAAAAATTACCATAAATTTTAATGAATAAAAATAGAGAAGTTTAATGTTTCTAAAGTTATAATTCACTATTAAGATATTATTATTGATTCTATGTATAAATAGATGTATGACTGAATTAAAGTATTGTGAAGAAGTTGTGTATATTTTATTTTTTATTATTATATTTTATAGTATTTGAATATTATATTTGGAGTGTCAAAAATTATCACCCTTGACAATTTCACACTAGGTTTTTCTCCCCCTTATGTGCTTGGACCTAAATATGCATTAATTGCAAATTTTATAAACATTCTTCAAAAATCAAACATGGGAAATGAAACTATGAATTTAATATTTTACTCTTGACACTTTTAGGCCTTGAAAAATGTGGATCTACTCTGGGGTGCTCTACACCCTAGACCACCTAATTTCACTCCAAATTTGAATGTCGGAGTTGGTAATTTATTAAATTTGAATTTCTAATTTCAAATGTAAGCTATTAGTAGTATTTGATTTTTGGGAAATTAGAAGAATTTCATATAAATACTAGTCATTTTTTCATTTGAAATCCCAATGAGACCTAGAAGCACACTAGCACTTTAATAGAGGAAATTGAAGATTCTAAATTTAGTCAAGGATAATCAAGGGCAGATTTGGCAGCATTACTACAACACTTTTATCAATCAAATTCAATTTTTTAAGAGATCAAGGAGAATGAAAAAATTTATCTTCAAGGAGCTACTATGATCAATAATGCCAAATCATGAAGATGTATCGAGTCATCCTCTACATGCTAGCTTCAACAATCTATTTTGTATGTGACATAACATTTTGTAGGTCTATCAAGAATTAAAGGAATCCATTAATCAATTTTAGTGACATCACTTCATCAAGAGTTTCATAGCAAGGTAACATTATCATTTGTCATTTATCAATTTCAATAAATTATATTTGTTTTGGCCTCTACCCAACCTAGGGAATTCCCTCTTGATTATCATCAATCATTGTACATGGAGGTAGAAATACCAAAAATGGGTTTGTCTTAGGCAATCCTCTATGCAACACAACCTTTTTCCCTATTTTCATTTGTGTAGGTACCTAAGAAAATAAAGGGCATACCTCAATCCTGATTTTGGAACTTTCAAATCTGAAAAGGTAGGAGTCAAGTCTAGGGTGCACTATAACCTAGACCAGCCAATTCAAGCTCAATCTTCATCACAAGTTCCCCTTTATGTCTTAATCTCAGATCTAAAGTTGTTTTGTAATTTTATATTTTCATCTCTACAATAAATTATATTTTCAAATCTAGGGTTGTATGTCAAATAGTCTTATCAAATCACACAAAAAAGTTATCATCATCACAACTCAAAAAGAAACATAAACACTAGGGGATTGGCTCCCCATTGTGCCACCAATCGAATCATCAAACCTTAGTCAATTTATGTTCAATGTTGAGTCAAGTGAAAAGGAGAAAATCCTAGTTAACCTAATTGGATCTAGGATCACTTTTTCTACTCAACAATATCAAAATGAGATTGAATATAAAATGAGAGTTATGAGATCTACTTAGTAAAGTAGGTGTGTTTTGACCATTGAGTGAAGATTTTTCATGTATAAATTTGTTAAGAGAATTTTGGCTATAGATTAATGAATAAAAATAGACAAATTTAGTGATTTTATTAAAATTATTTAGTAGGAGTTATTAATTTTATCTTTAAATAAATGTATTTATGAATTAAAAGAGTGTGAACCATTTGTGTGTATGTTTTTTCCTTATATTTTATACCTTTTTTTTCATTTTAACATGGTGTGAAACTAAAATTGGACATAACTCCCTCATAAAATTGTATAGGAAGTTGATTTATTTGTAAATACCTTTTTATTGTTATATTTAGAAGAGTTCTTATACACTAAACAACTATTCTAATTAGTTTTGACCTGTTATTTGTAAAAGATTCATTATGCTCTTATTTTGAATAAAATAAACCTTTGAGGCTAAATGGATTTTATGTTTAACTCAATAAGGATTTTTGTCCAATAATTTAGTAGAGTTTAAAATTCAATAATTTAGAAATATAAACTTTAAAAACTTGGAATTTGGTTGGATGAGAACATTTAAATTATATATTTAAAGAGATTACAAGATATCTTGCTAGAGTTTGATCCTCTGAAATTAGAAAATAGTGAAAGGGGAAAAACTAATTAAAATGAAGATTTTGAATTGTGTTTATAGTATTAGTATATTAAGTACTATAGCATCAAGAGAATGTTTTTGAGTATAGTGCTTCAATATAAATCCCATAGCTATTATTTATTGATCCTATTTTGGAATAAAGATAATTGATGTATAAGTGTTGTGATAAGAGTATCTAGGGTGGGGGTCCTTGCTCAATTTCCTAAAGAATCCTATTACAAGAAAGAGGCCATGAGGTATAGTCTCCCCCATCCTCATGGTGCAAGAGGGTGTGTCATGTGAGCGTTACCAATCACATGAATTTTTTTTATTAGGTACATTGCAATTTATAGGTGATGTAGGAAAAAATCACACTATCCTCACAAAAATTCTTTCTACTTAGAAAAACAACAAGAGGTATTAATTGTAATAGTAGATTGAATCCTCTATTTAATTTACAATAGTGTTTTATAAATATAAATAAATTTGATCACACAGGTTTGTTCAACCATACAAGCTAAAGAAAATTAGTACAAAACTAAATACGAAGCTGACATATGTTAGAAAAAAATATTAAAGAAAACTAATTATGCTTCTTATTCAAATCATCCTCCTACACTGAGAAATTAACTCCCTACTCTATAATCTTCTAAAACATAGAAAAATAGGTCAGGATTGTCCATTACATAGGGTTTTATACTAAATTTGGAATGTGTCACCAAACTTACTATAAATAGAAAGGGAAAAATGGGGTGTAATGAACCTACCTATTTTTTGTTTCATTTAGGAAATGAGATCCTCCAAGGTAGAATTAAATTTCAGCCCTTAGGTGAGTCAATTCTATGGAAGATTTGGCAATTTCCTTTGTGTATGTGTGGACAAGGATAAATTTCAAACAATGCTTTTGGGAGATGAAAATAAAATAACAAATGACCTCAAATTTGTTACCTAAGACCTAATTCATGTAGATGAAGCATAGCTCTAACATAAATAGTTAATTTTCTACAAATTAGATGAGTGGAAGGCACTTAAAAATTAGCTCAAAGTTGGTTGTAGAGTGTCTAGAAATGGTTGCAAGTGTCTAGGACCCCCTATCCAAAAATGAAGAATGGGTCTTGAGACAACCTTTTGAAATAAATTTTTAGGAGCCTCTGAAGATAGATCTGAGATGCAATTTCACATTTGTTTCATGCAAAAATGATGGAAAATGAGCTCGGGATTAGAGTTTCTATGAGATGACAACTTTCCTTGCAACTTTGACAAATTTTGCAAATTTTGTAATTTTGCACTTTTGAGATCTTCAAATTCAATTTTCCTTCAACCTAAAATCTAAAAACGTCATAAGAGGGGAAAATTTGTTTATTTTTGGTGAATGGGGGTTTGTTGTAGTCAAACCCAATTTTGGTAATTAATCCTTGAATTTAAATAAAACATGAAATTATGCAGGAGCATACGTTAAGCAGTCAGACTCAGTCTTCTTGAAGACACGATATACCATGAGGCCTTTTGGAATTAATTAACTTTGTGAAAATATTTTGATATCATTACTAAACCAGTTTAATATTTAAAGAAATGCATTTCTTGTTTTAATGGGTTCAATTTAAAACTTCCATTGATTTCAAAGAAAGATCTACTTCATTTACGACATCACTTCACTTCCAAAAAGTGTCGGTTGGGAAGGTTTAACACCTTTCATTTACTGTAGTGGAATATAAGAGATAATAATTCAGGTTGAGGGAGAATAGAAAAAGGCATGGTTGGAAATGAAAGGTTTGAGAATTTAAATAAAACCAAAAGATAATGCAAATAAAAAAATGAGAAGAGAGAACCCACACCAGAAGGCAAAAACAGGCTGAAGTGGCAAAAAAATGCAAAAAAGCAAGTTGAAAAAAAAATTGACAAAAAAAGAGGAAGGCAATCTATATTATGCAAAAATATGTAAGATGAATCTGTGGAAAATTCGAGGTAGTTGATAAACTACGAGGGTTCATGAAAAAAAATAAAATCTACTTTAAAATGTGAAATTTCAATTTAATTAAATATCAGAGAAAAATAAAAAGGGAATGCACACAAGAAACAACATATAAAATGATAATATTATCGTTTGAAAAAAATATAAAAAATAGAGACACATTCGGAAGAGATGCACATCCTCATTTGGAAAAATAAAAGATAAATAAATAATTAATTATGAATGGAGATTACACTTCTAGAAAACATAAAACTAGCGTGATAAATTCATAAAGAAGACAAAAACGAATGAAAGTAAAAACCATTTCAACTAATAAGGGAGGTAAGTACAGGAAATGACGCGACAAAAAGTGGCAAAATATGTACGGTATGAAACTGACAACTTTCTTTTCAATTAACGAAACGAAAAGGACTTTAGACGAGATTCTAATACAAAAAATATAATTATGATTAAATTCAAATTAAATAAATAATTATGAGTCAGTCTCTATAAAAACTATGACTAAAGTCCATCAATAGGCTAAAAAAAAAAATTATAACTACAAACCCTACAACATTAAGCCACATGTCAATGCTATGATCCACACACATACCAAAGAAAAGAAAAACCAAACCTAAAGAAGGAAAAACCAAGCTAAAGTGGTAGAAAGAGGTGACATTTACTAAAATTGAAAAAAAAAATCTAACAAAAAGAAACAGGAAAAAGCACAAAAAATATGCATCACACAAACATGGTCCGCTAAGTATATAGAAAATCTACAAAAAATATTATCAGCATATAAAGGAGGGTCATGCAGACACCATTTCTTATATGTTAATTGAAATTTAAGTACTATGAATACAAATGAAAAGGGTCACCAAAAACAAGATATAGAGGTTGAAATAAAACTAGCATGTTGAAAAAAATTAAAAAATAGACAAATTCTAGTCGCACATATATTGGCAAAAATAAAGATAAATGAGTCAAATATTTACGTCAAGTTGCCTAACACTGACTAGCTGAAGATTGTAAAACACAAGGGAATGTTGGTAAAACCATGTCCAGCAATACGGGAGGTCAATCTAAACATTGTTGAACTCAGTTTGAGTAAATTGTTTGTAATTTTTAGCCTTGGAAAATAAAAACAAAGAGGAAAATTTATTTGAAAATATCTAAGTTGAAATTGTGATTGAATTTATGTGAGATTGAAAATTCATTGGATTGAGATAATGCCATATCTTATTAATAAAAATAATTAATTACTCTCACTATTTTGGTGTGAATTTTAAATTTGAACTTGATTGATAATTAAAATTTTCAATTCCAATAGTTATGCAATTATGAAATTATGAAAAATTTGTAATCAGTTAGATTGAATGAAAGAAAGTTGTTGTTGCAAGTAATCTGGACCAAGTATTGTTTGTTAGTTTGGACAATAGAGAGAGTTTTTTTTTGTCTCTTGTGTCAATTGGTATTAGAGCCAGAGTTCTTGAGCATGTAGAGTCTACACAAAGATCCGTGGGTGAAAAAGAGAAGTGGTGAAGAGTTGTGGATTGTAGGTTTTGGACTTTATGCAAGTTGTAGGTTGAGGTTGCATGGAAAGTGTTCGAAAAAATGTCTTGGAAGCCAGGAGAATGTTTTATGATGAAGAAAAAAAAATTGAAGCCACAAAAAGAGAAGCAAGAGCCCATCTAAAGGATCAATGTATTTCAAACTATTTGCAAGTTAGGTGGAAAGTGTTGCATAGTGGTTATGGACAACAATAGGATAGATAATTTTGTGTTATTAGAGATGGTTGAGAAGATGAATTGAATAGAAGAAAGCATCCAAACCCTTACAGTATTTCTTGATTACAAGTAGATCATCAGATATGGGTAAGTGAACAATGTAAATTGTTGATTTTTAGATTTGTAGAAAGAAGGATGATGAGATCATCTATGATATAGTACCCATGGATATTTGTTATATTTTGTTGGTTCGACCATGGATCTATGATAGAGAAGCTATAAATAATGGAAAAGAATATACATATAGCATAATAAAGAACGGGGAAGAGTATGTTTTGAGTCCATTACAGGGTAAAAAAGAGGAAGTGGTGAAGGAAGTTACAACAGTATGTCCTAATAGAGGCATAGAGAAAGAGGTTGAAAAAGAAGAGGAAAGTGCAACAGTGGTTGAGGATAAGGAAGAAAGAGAAGAAGCTATGGTAGAGGTTTCCAAGGATGAAAACAAAAAGGATATAATTGTAGAGGAAGATCGTGAGATCGCAACAGAGATCGAAGAGTAATGTAATGTTGTAGCAGTTGAAGAGGATAATGTTACAATAGTTGTGAGTCCTTTGTAGGACACAAAGAAGATGGTGGAAATGAATGGTGAAGATGGGGGTGTTGTAGATGAAAGTGGGGTATGTGTAAGATCATCATGGAAAAAATAGGCCCTTAAGTGGCAAAAAATTCAAAAAAATAAGAAATAGGCAACTTGACGTAATAAAATGAATAAGGTATCATATTAAATTTCAAAAATATGTAAGAATAGAATCTGTAACAAATTAAAGGAAGTTTTAAACTACTTAAGAATTTTAAAAAATCCGCTTGGTGAAAATTTGAAATTTCAATGTAGTAATTAAATTTTAGGGAAAAATTATAGGCGCCTGTTTGACCACCCTAATCACAATAAAATGATAAGATAATTTTATAATATTTTAGATGCAAGTAGAGGACTTATCCCAATGCATGCATATTTTTTTGTAATTTTTTTCCATGTAAATAATAACTTATGATTTTTTTATTACAACTTTTAAAAAATATAAAAAACTCATATATCTGACCACCTTAACATGGTCAAAACTTCATGATTTTTTTTTTTTAATCCTATAGTATGCAAAGCATAGAATGTGAGGCATGTTTTGGATTCAACAAATGTGATACTGTTTGAAAGATATAGATGTTTTTCAATCAACCTATCAATCAGGACTTTAGTCGTAATTCAAATAAAAAATCAATAATAATTATTTATTAAATTCAAAGTAAAGCATAATTTATATTGGTGGAAAGATGAGAATCTCCTTTAAAAACCCTTTTCGTTTCATGAATTTTGGGTAAAAAAAATTCGTCAGCCACATGGGCCATCATATTGCCACTTTTTGGCCCATCATGATCTTGCACATACCTAGTGAAAGAGAAAAGATTGCAGCAATAGAGGTAAGGTTTGATTTTTGTGATTATGAAATTTGTGATGGATGGCATCAATTTAAATTTGTAAATGTGGATATGCAAACCATGGAGATGCTAAGGGTTGAGGGGAAACCCGAGAAAATCCATTATGTTGGGATGGAAAGAAGAGAGGTTGAAGAGGGTGAAAGTTCTTCAAGGAGGAGGATGGATTGTGGTGGGTTAATTTGCACAAAGGTGGATGATAAAAGTGGAGTTTGGTGGAGGTGGTAAATTTGTGGAGGGTCAAAATCCATGACAGAGGAGAAGAGTGAAGAGATTGTTTGGAGGAGGAGGTTGACATGTGGTGGACACAAGTCCACAAAAGGGGAGAAAAGTGCAGTGTAGAGTTATTGGCGAAGGATGACAAATGTTTTGGAAAGATGTTGGAAGAAGAGGAAAAATAAATATTTTGCAAGTATTAGTTTTAGCATGGGAGCATGCTGCAAGTTGTTCACAACTTGGAAGAGTAGTTCTAATACTCAGCTCTATTTTGTGAGCCTATGCTGATTTTTTTTTTACCAAGTGCGTCTGATGTAGGAGCATCTGTTAAGCAGTCAGAATCAGTCTTCTCAACTTGACAAGATATACTGTGAGGTATTTTGGAATTAATTGACTTTGTGAAAATATTTTGATATCATTACCAAACCAAATTAATATTTGAAGAAATTTATTTCTTGTTTTGATGGTTTCAATTGAAATTTTCCTTCAGTTTCAAAGAAAGATCTACTTCATTTATGGTATCACTTCATTTCCAAAAAGGGTCAGTTGGAATGGTTTAATGCCTTTCATTTACTATAGTGGAAGTTAAGAGATAATAATTTAGGTTGAGGGAGAATAACAAAGGGAATGGTTGGAAATAAAAGGTTTGAGAATTTAAATAAAACCAAAAGACAATGCAAATAAAAAAATGAGAAGAGAGAACCTGCACCTGGAGAAAGGGGAAAACCATGTAGCCATTGGGTAGGAAGGGGGTGCCATTCAACTAGTATTTTTTTAAAAAATAGACAAAAAGAAAGAGGACAGGGCACACAAACTGTGTGATGTTGCACATTTGTGGTGGGTTGAGTCAAATGGGAAATGTGTGGAGAGTGGTTGAATGGGAAACATAAAGGAAGGTTCATGCCAGACAATGGGAGGTCAAATTTAATAGTTAAGTTTGAATTTAATTGCATGTGAGATATAGATGAAAAGGGATTGCACACAAGAAACAAGATATAGAAGTTGCTCTAATATTATGGATGTCGAAAAACAATAAAAAAATAGAGATAGATTCTTGAGAGGTCACACATCCTCATATTGGGAAAAAGAAATGAGAAGAAAAATGTAGATTGATTGTGAGTGGAGAGTTAGAGTGGGATCTCGGAAAATGGCTAGGACAAGCATGGTATATTGGAAAAGAAGACAAGGAGGAATGTTGGTAAAAACCATTTCCAGTAACAGGGGAGGTCAATATGAACATTGCTTAATTTAGTTTGAGTAAATTGTTTGTAATTTTTGGAATTGGAAAATAAAAACAAAGAGGAAAATTTATTTGAAAACATCTGAGTTGAAATTGTGATTGAATTTATGTGAGATTGACAATTCATTGGATTGAGATAGTGCCATATCTCGTTCAAAAAACAAACTTGATTTCTCCCACTATTTTGGTGTGAATTTTAAATTTGAACTGGATTGACAATTGGAATTATCAATTCCAGTAGTTATGCAATTGTGAAATCATGCAAAATTTGTAATTAGTTAGATTGAATGAAAGAGATTTATTGCTACAAGTAAGCTGGAACAAGTATTGTTTGTTAGTTTGGACAACAGATGGAGTTTTTATTTTTTCTCTTGTGTGATGAAAGGAATGATGAATGAACAATGCAATTTTGCAACTCACCAAACCCTTGAATAGAAATTTGGGAATTTGAAATCTTGCATGAGATGGATTCAATGGATGTGCATCTTGATGCTTTAATCTTGTTTTGAATCTTTGACTTGAATGCTTGGATTAGATCTTGAAACTTGCATCACAATGTTAGCTCCAAAAATATGCATGAATGAACATAACTTTGACATGATGCTTGAGATATAGAATGCTATACTAAATCCTTGAGAATTTTGTTCTTGAATGCTCTTAACAATAATATTTTCTCTTGTGAAAGTTCCCTTCAAAATCTCTAGTTCATTTGATAAAATAACCTTGTATTTGTAGACATTCATCCTTAATTTCCCAAAAATTAAACATTACAAGCTGACGTTTGGAATTTAAATTTGGGATCATAAAAATACTTCCAAAAACATATTTAAAAATGGGTTCAAGGTCTTAGGGAGGACCCATTTTCCAATGGGTTAGTGGGTCCCAAGTCCCTATTCCTGGAACACACATTGCTCAATGTAAACTGTTATGTATTGCATTAATTATTGTGGGGTTTCTCCTTCATAGAATGCAATTTATTAGTCCTATAGATGTAAAATAGGGATTATTAAGGCATAATTAAGTCCAATTTAATTGGAGGTCCCAAACAAAGTGTGAAAATGTAAAGGAATAGGGTATGTGTAAGATCATCATGGAAAAAATAGGTCCTTAAGTGGCAATGAAAATTCAAAAAAATCAGAGTTAGGAAACTTGAAGTAAAAAAATGAATAAGTTATCTATATTATTTCAAAAATATGTAAGAATAGAATCCATGGAAAATTGAATGTTGTTTCTAAACTACTAGGTTTATTTTAAAGAAAAAATCTATTTGGTGAAAATTTGAAATTTCAATGCAGTTGTACTTAAATTTTAGGGAAAAAAAAAGAATTAGGTGTCTCTCTGACCACCCTAACCATAGTAAAATGATAATTATTTGTATAAGATTTTAGATATAAGTATAGGACTCATGTCCGGATGTGACACATATTTTTTTGTAATTTTTCTCCAAGTAAATAATTAATTATGAATTTTTTATTACAACTTTTAAAAAATATAAAAACTCGTATGTCTGACTACCTAACTTGGTCAAAACTTCATGAAATTCATTTTTTTTAATCCTATATTATGTGAAGCATAGAATGTGACACAATTTTTGGATTCAAAAAATGTGACATTGTTTGAAAGCTATAGATGTTTTTCAATCAGCCTATCAATCATGACTTTAGTCGTAATTCTAATAGAAACTGAATAATAATTATTTATTAAATTGAAAGTTAAACATAATTTATATTTGTGGAAAGATGAGAATCTCCTTTACAAACCCTTTTCGTTTCATCAATTTTGGCTAAAAAAAGTCGCCGGCGACATGGGCGCAGTCTAGAAAAGCAAGGTAAGCTATTAAACACGTTTTTTGTGTTGACTTCTTAGGATTGGCATGTCCTAGCCAAATTCCAAAGCAAGCCCGAGGCTAATCCTTGAGTAGTAACATTTGTGTCAGAAAAATTGGATATCTTATTCAAATTAGATATTCGATTCAAATCAGATATTTGATTTGAATCGGATATCCGATTTGTTCTATATATGATTTAAAAAAATGTTATACAGTTTATAATATATGATTTAAAAACTACAATAAATAACTTGTAGTTTATTTTAATATATCTAGTTTAGAATATACAATATAGTTTATAATTTAATATATAATATATCTCTTATGTAATTATGTATTTAATATATAATATATTATATTACTATGTATAATAATTAAATATTATTTATATATTTTAGTTAATGTATAAATATTTAAATATATATATATATATATATAAATTACTAATATGTAAAATATTATATAACTAATTAATATTACTAATATATAAAATATTTAAATATTATCTCTTTCCCTCTCTCTCTCTCTCTCCCAAGTCTCTCACTCAATCACTCCTATCTCTCTCCCACTCCCTCCCTCCCTCTCTTTAACTAACTCTCTATCTCTCTCCCCTCTACTTAACTAAACCCTAACCCTTAAACCCTACTCTCTCTCTCACTCCTCATATCCTCCTCTACCCTTAACCCTAACCCTAAACCCTTAAACCCTCTACCTCTACCATTAACCCTATTTAATTTCTCTCCCTCTCCTCTCTCTCTCTCTCAAGTTTTTTGGACACTAGGAACACTGAGAGGGGGGTGAATCAGTGTTTGACAATATTTGATTTTCAAATCAAATCTTAAACTATCAACAAGAATAATTAAACCCTCAATAATATCCACAACATATAAACAAAAGGAAACAAGCATACACATTAAACAACACCATAACACTTGGATTTTTATGTGGAAACCCTGTTAGGGGAAAAACCACGATGGAGATTAGTCCATGAAGTATACTCTGTTAAAAGTATAATAAAAAGGGGAATGCACTTGCATTTAGGCACACTACCTAGAGTTCACTACTAAAAAAGAGAAGGCCCACTACCTTACAAAACATATTTGGTATTACAAAAAAATGTTGAACTGAGAGTATAGCATCTATGAATGCTTGGAATCAGTTCCAATTAGGCACACACTCATAATCTGGATCTTTTATCTAGTTCACACTTCTCCTCTGCTCTACTCTGCTTTGCTACAGAAACCCTCCTAAAAAATTCGCTCAACAGATCTAAAGATTAACCCATATAGCTTTTCTACAGTTTTTCACACAAACACACTCTTCTCTTCCTTCATCACCTCAAAAATGATTTCTGGATCTCCTTTATATACTCGCTAATCAGGAATTCATTGTATGTTGGCTTCAAAAAAAAATAATATTCTTGCTTATGTCGGCTCAAATCATTAATTAGAGTTGATGCATAACCACACAAGTCGGCTAGACTATCGTAGGGACCCAAACAAAAATTCCAAAACATAAGAATTAGTTAAACATATACTTCTTATACATCCATGACATAACATACACATCAGGTCGGCCAGAATAAGAAAGTAAGTAGCAAATCATTCTTCTAAATCTCTTAACTCGTACTCTGACTAATGAAACACCACAAAAATTTCCAATAGGATAGTGCTTGTACATGCTAAACAAGCTTCTTTGGGGATCCGCACCACAAAATAGTGATCCAGTGAAATGTTTAGATTGACTTGTCAACCGGATGTCCTGTTCTTCATACTTTCTGTTGGTAGATTACAGTCACTTACTTCTCTTGCCTGTAGGAGTAACTACTACACTGTGGACCATACTGCTGACTCCAGTTGCCATCAATGACAACACAAGAAGCCAAAAAGATCTATCCAAGCCATATTCCAACAATCTCCCCCTTTGGCATTGATGGCAACACTTAGCAAAAAAATGACTAAGTGTCAAAACTCAAAAACTTATCAAGACCAAAATTATTGCTTCCCCTCAAGATGTCAAGGAATTTTTCATTGCATTCTCTCCCCCTTTGAAATCAATGACAAGGATTCCACTAATTTCACTACACTTCTTTCCTTCAAAAATTTACTAATCTCTCCCCTTAGGAAAATTGAGAGTTTTGATCAAAAATTGGAAAACTGTTGCACAAATCAGAAGATTATTTTATACTTAGCTTTCATTTCTAGAAGAGATTTCTTCCACGATTCCACTGCAATTCCAATAGCTATAATCAAGTTGTTATTCTTTGATGTCCTATTGATAATCTGAATAAGGGATTCAGGAATGGTGAAGGCATCATTCAACTTTTCTCCTTCCATTATAATTTCAATCATTTGCTCTAATATGCATTTGGTATGATCTTTCACTTTACAGAAAACATCCATAAGATTACTTCTGGCAGAGTGAACTTTTGCATGCTCAAGCTACAAAACATGAATCTTCTTCTTAACTTCTTCGTCTTTATCCAAAAAAATACTATAATCTTGACCTATTCTGACAAGCTCATTTTCAATTTCCTCCACTTTTTCCTTATACTTGCCAACCACATGGGGCCACCTGAGATAGTAATTGAAGATCGTGTTAGCTGAGTCAATGCATTGTCTTACCTCATTCATTTTCTTCTTCATTTTAGAAAGAGATAGCCTAAACTACATTTTGAAATGGGAAATTATTTCTTCCTGTTTTCTGTTCAAAGGCACAGAGGCCATAGCCTTCTAGATACATTGGATCAACTCATCTAGAAGATCATTATGCAGAATCTACAATTCAATGTTATTATCAACAAAATATCTTCCTAGAGTGTTTTCAATGACATCTTTCTCATAAGATGGTCCATACAACCATATATCAGTTATCTTTTGCATACCATCTTTATCCTGAATAATCTACAATATTTTTTCTTTAAATAGAGCACCTTCATCACCACTATCTTCTGCAATTTCCACAACCAGTTCAACTAGTTTTGGTTCATCTCTTGGAGTATATCCCTTAGAGTCTTCATCAACTACATCCACAACCATCTATTATTTTCCTTTTTCCTCAAATTTTGTTGACTTGGGTTCCAAAGGAGTGACACCAACCAGTTCTCTCTCTCTCTCTCTCTTCTGCCTTTTCTCTACCTTACCGGAAGATGATGCAACTTCAGCTATCTTTACCGGAAAAGGAATAACACTTGCACCAAACCTTTCTAGCAACTTTCTAAAGAATTTCTCATAAAATATTTCACCATTTTCAAATGAGTTGATATGTTCAAAAATTTTCTTGCAGACTGGTATATTTTCTTTCCATACCACATTGTCATTCAGAGGCAAGCAATTTAGGAAATACATCATAATGCATATAGCTAGATTTCCAAACCTAAAAGAGTAGCCTATATCCTTTGACAATTGAACATTCTCCATTAATTAATCTTTTATCAAACCACATAGGTCAAAGTCTTCTCCTACTATTATCATTTTGTGAGCAATATATACTACACCTGTCGAGGTTGAACCTTCTCAATTTTTGAAGAAGATTTTATATGAAGTTCCATGAGTAATATACCTCGTTAAAGGATCTTTGATTGTAGCAATAACTAGACCCCTATGATCTCCCATTATTCCAGTTAGGGCTTTGACCTCAATATTTCAAATCGATTTCTTTTTTAGAACATCACCAACTTCACGCAAACCTATTAAATTTCTGATTACATCCTTAGAAATCTGATAGGGTTTATCCAGAGTAAGGATATCACTATCCAATCTATTCAAGATAAACCAAATCACTTCTGCATTAAAAAAATGAGGGAATTTATTCCATCTATATCCAAATTCTTGTGTTTTGCTCCTCCAAGCCTTTTCAATTCGATGATAGACAACTAATTTCTTATATCCCTAATCTTTTGACTACTATTTTCATCAAAAATTATTGATCCTTGGATTTGCTTCATTTTCCATACCAAGTAGGGTTCTATCGATTACCAAAACACTATGAAATGGACAAGCAATAGATATACTTGGAGAATTCACCACTAGATTGTTTTTTACTCCTTCGAATTTTCACAGAAAAGGGTTCTTCAATGGTTCTCCTTCAGCATATGGTGACAAATTAAGGTTCTGAATGCCCTTTTATAACTTCACCTACTTAACTTCATGCCGCTTTAAATGTGTTGCCCTAAAAGTTTTGGTTACACTGAAAACTCAAACAACAAATGAAGAATCCAACTTTGAATTTCAAAATTTTATCCAACTCAACAAATGATCACATATACATTTGTAAAAAAATAACGAAAATGCTGACAACATCCAACGATTTGGAGCCAACTATACTCAGGGGAAGACAAGATCTTCTTGTAAAACCCCCCTAGGTCTTAGGCCTAAAATAAATTGCTGGAAGAATTACTGGAGGGAGCTTCCGGTACAACCTTATTGCCTTCATCAGATTCACTTTTCTTTACCCATTTCTTCATCCAATCTCTTATCTCTTCTATAGATGCTTTTTCCTTTCCTTTGTTGTCTTTCTGTGAATTTCTCCCTTGATAAACCAGGCCTCTTTTAATCATGTTTCTGTTCTTGTAGAATATTGCAATGTGCCCAAGTTTGTTGCAATTGTAGCACACCAGATTTTTCTTTCTATACCATTTATTCCACTAATTTCCTATTGATCTGCATTGATTAGAAACATGTCCAAATCTTCCATAGGTATAGCAATTAATGTTACTTGCACTGAAAGACATACTTTTGCATTCTAATGACTTATTCCCAAACTTCTTGCATTTAAAACATTGACCAGAAAATGATGGAGTGCTAAAGTTTATTTTTCTTCTACATTGAGAAGCCATATGACCAAATTTATTACAAACAAAGTAATATCCATTAAATTTCTGAGCATTGGGTTGCCTTATCGGATGTCTTTGCCTTTGTTCTTCTAATCAAGATTCTTCTATTTGGATCCAGAGCTCTCGCCCTTCTCATAACCAAGACCTCGCTTGTCATTTGTATCCTTTTTTCCTTTGGTTATCTCATCAAGCCTAGCAGAGCTTATCCTGAATTTCTCCTTGAATTCATTTGCAGTAGCAAGCTCATTTCCAAGGATAACTAGCTATCTCTCAACCTATTGTTCATTGTTTCTAGATTGTTGTAGTTCAATTTCCAACTAAATGAATCATCCACTATTAATTATGTTGCATTCTTTATATTTTTCTTTCAAGTACTGGGCCAAATTCTCCTCATTCTTTTTTCTTTCTTCAATCTATTTAGCAAACTTCATCACCACATATTCCATTTCAAGCTTTAGAGTTGTATTGTCCTTAGCAATTTTTTCATATTCTTATGTTATTTCCCTTAGGGTTTGATTTAGATGGACATCATCCGGACCTTTGCTTTCATTTTGCTTCAATTGATCACATAGTTCCTTCCTCTTTTCCCTTGACTCATTTTGCTTATCCTTCAGCGATTGAATGAATTTTTTGGCAACCACAAGATTTTCTTTTAGTTCCATGACCTTTGCTTTGGACTGATCAAGATCATCAAGTGCCACCATGAGTTGCTATTGAAGACCAATAGTGTCCATTGTAATTCAAGATCCACCTCAATCTGTTAGACTTCAGAAGAGGAACCTGCTCTGAGACCAATTGTTGGACACTAGGAACACTAAGAGGGGGGTGAATCAGTGTTAAACAATATTTGATTTTCAAATCAGATCTTAAACTATCAAAAACAATAATTAAACCCTCAATAATATCCACAGCATATAAATAGAAGGAAACATGCATACACATTAAACAACACAATAACACTTGAATTTTTACGTGGAAACCCTATTAGGGGAAAATCATGGTGGAGATTAATCCACAAAGTATACTCTGTCAAAAGTATAATAAAAAGGGGAATGCACTTGCATTTAGGAACACTGCCTAGAGTTCACTGCTCAAAAAGAGAAGGCTCATTGCCTTACAAAAAATATTTGGTATTACAACAAAATGTTGAACTAAGAGTATAGCATCTACGAATGCTTGGAATCAATTCCAATTAGGCACACACTTAGATTCCAGATCTTCTATCCATTTCACACTTCTTCTTTGCTCTGCTACAAAAACCCTTCTAAAAAATTTGCTCAATAAATCTTCTAAAGATTAACCCATATAGCTTTTCTGAACTTTTTTGCACAAACACACTCTTCTATTCCTTCATCACCTCAAAAATTATTTTTGGATCTCCTTTATATACCCGCTAATAAGGAATTCATTGTATGTTGGCTTCAAAACAAAATATAATATTCTTTCTTATGTCGTCTCAAATCATTAATTAGAGTTGATGTGTACCCACACAAGTTAGCTAGACTATAGTAGGGACCCAAACCAAAATTCCAAAACATAAGAATTAGTTAAACACATACTTCTTATACATCCATGACACAACATATACATCAGGTCGGCTAGAATAAGAAAATAAGCAGTAAGTCATTCTTCTGAATCTCTTAACTCGTACTCTGACTAATGACACACCACCAAAATTTCCAATAGGATAAAATACGTACTAAACAAGCTTCCCTGGGGATCCACACCACAAAATAGTGATTACGTGAAATATTCAGATCGACTTGTCAACCAGATGTCCTATTCTTCATACTTTCTACTGGTAGATTATAGTTACTTCTCTTGTTGTTAGGAGAAACTACTACACTGTGGACCATATTGTTGACTCCAATTGCCATCAAT
>VDFB02353493.1:98348433-98359131 GCA_007258455.2 Sequoia sempervirens | reverse complement strand
AATGCTCTTGTGAACTCTTGTAATCTCCAATTTTCTAGAATGCATGGATAATTTAAAGCTTTAAAGTTCACTTGATTTCTTGTTAGTGGAAAAATGAGTGAGATAACCTTCTATTTATACTTGTTTATACCAAATTTCTGGAAATTAAAACACTACAAGCCAACATAAAATCTAGGAGAATATATTCTTGCTAAGAATTTGAATCTAATTTAGGTTTAAGCCACATGGGACTCATACACCAAAAGTGGTGTATGAGTCCCATTAAGCTAGTTGTGGGACACATTTTTCAAGAAAATCTTAGATTAATGTGAAATCTAGAATGGGGCCCCAAAAATTATGTGGGAATCATATGCCCAAGGTGGCATATGAGTCCCAGATCACTAAATATGGTCCATACAATCCTAAAACATTAATGTCTAATTGGTCATTACATATGTGTTGGTATTATCTTCAAAAAGATGCATTAATTAAGGCTTGTGGATGCAAAAGAAGGCCAAATAAGGCATAAAGAAGCCCAATTAATAATTAAAACCATAGATTAGTGTGAAAGTGTAATACAACACTTTACAACACCTTAAATAAGGCACAATTAAATCCATTTATTTTACAAGAACCCAAGACCTATTGTGAATTTTTTAAGCACATTACAACACTAAATCAAGGAAAAATTATGCTTAATTTAATAAGGAGGGCCTAAAAAAGCAAGAAAATGTAGAGGCGTACTTTTTCCATTGCCACATTTATCCCCCACTTTAGTGAGAGGAGGAACTTGCTTCAAACTCACACTAAATTTGACAAACTCCCATCAAGAGGGATCCAAGTGTACTAGTGCCAGTAAGATAGGATAGAAATGATAAAGAGGGATAATCAAGCCCCCAGGATCAAGATCCTATGAAAAAAAAACATAGGAATAAAAGAATACACTTGAAAATGATATAAGGAGAAACAACAAGGAATAAGTATACATTGCCAAAGAAAAAGAGAAAAGAAAAAAAAAAGGAAAAGGGTGGATCAAGCTTTGATTGTTTGTCCCACATGTTGTTGATCAGATCTAAGATGTTTTTCCAAAAATGCATGCTCACTCTAAGGTAGCAGAACTATATTCTATCTACTTGGTGAGTATCCAGAAGGTGGGACACATACGCACGTGACCAGTATGTGCTCACACACACAAGAAAGTGGCTATGGGAAAGTCACGCCTAAGTTTGGCTTCCTGTTCAACTAGACCAACGCTATACCTCCTGATAACTTTGATAAGGCACCACATAACAATGAACTACGAACTTCATGAGGCAAGTAAAGCTTTGTATGCTTGAAACTCATGAACAAACAAGATGGAACCATAGGAAAGAAAATTTTGTTATGCTAGGTGGCTATGTAACCAAAATTATAAATGAAAAGTAGTGTAAGGAATGTTCAAAGGAGTTTTTCTTAGTTCATATAAGGTTTTAACTTATATAACATTGTGCCTAATGTCACCAAGAGAGGACCAAACAAAGAATAGAAGATTCACAACTTAGGGGATGCACTATGTCATATCAAGCCACTAAGAGGAATATAATATGCTAAGAGAGATCATGCTCTTGAAGGACATCACACACAATGTCCCCACAAAGAGAAAGAAACATTGCATGCAATAAGAAGACTGCGCCATGAAACATTAAAAATTCAAAAAGAATAATGCCAATGTATGTCCCCGCTTTAAAGAAATTGCTAAACACCATGCCATGAGCAATCAATTTAAAGTAGAAAATGATAAATTCTAGGAATAAAGAGGACATGAGAGCTTATTCAAAAATCCCTATGCCAACTCATATGTTTCCAAATAAAGCTACCTAATAAAAAGGGGGTTCCCCAAAAATTAACTCAAAAAACACATAAGGGATCCATGGATTCAGGGTCAATATGTTCTCGCTGCAATGTTGTTTTAGAGCTCTTTATTGTCACCATTATCCAAATACTCATAGAATGAGAAGAATGAAACAAAGAGAGTGAAAACAAAGAAAAACCTTTCAAGTCAACATGGAAGAGACCTAAAGGTCTCAACACCTTGCATCATCCCTTAAAGGAAAATACAAGACAAGTGAAAAAGATAAAGGAAAATCTTTTGAGTCAACATGGAAGAGACATGAATGTATTGACACCTTGCATCTTCCCCAAAAGGAAAACACAAGACAAATGAAAAAGATAAAGGAAAAGGTAAAATATTTATGACAGAGAAAAATGTAGGTACAAATAGAGGAATGCCACAAAAAGAGAGAGATACATCAAATAGAATAGTATAGAGGATCACATTACACACATGTAATCACATAAAAAACATGAAAAAGAAAATAAAGAAATGATTAGTAAGGCACATGCGAGTCAACCTATTAGAAATTCGTCCACATCTTAATCATGTTCATCGTATAGAGAAGGTGAAAAAATAGCCAAAGGGACAATTGCAAGTGTTGGACTAGGGCCATCACCAAGTTCAACAATATTCCTAGGAGAATTATCATGTACGCACATAGAAGAGGAAAACAATGTATTCAATTAATTATCCACCTCTTCATCAGTTTTAGCAATCTCCTCACCTTCATCTAAATTGATCACAATAGGAGGTCTAGTGATAATGTCCAAAGAAGGGTTTGGCTCCTATTGTAGTTGCATTATAGGATCTTTTTTTTTCAGCGAAGAGGGAGACTCCTCATGTATTGCTTTAGTCAAGTTTGAATTGTGATTTTTTTTGTTTATTTCATTTAACCTTTGAGCAAGAGCATGATGTTTATGCCTAAGCTCTCTATAATTTATATTTCTTTTAATTTTATTTTTAATTTGTGCTTTTTTAGGAGTAAGTAACCAAAGGTTATTTTTCTTCCCTAAGGGGAGGAACGCAAGAAACCATAGGAGGTTGTTCAACCACTTTCTCTTTAGATTTGTAAAATTTCTTTATCTTACGAGGCATGATGAGATTATTTTCATTATCTCTTGGTCTTTTATAGGAGTTAAGCAAAGGATCTATCTTAAGTTTGTCTTGGTTGTTTTGGATATATTTAGGTTTGATCATGGTTTCATCAAGGATGGTAGACTCGGTCATAGATTGAGGCATGTTTGTAAGTGATAGTTTTTCTATGCATTTTTCCTTAAACTTTTGGTAGGATTTGAAAAATAATTCTTCTCGAGGTTTAATAGGTTCCATGGGCTTGGGCCAAAAGAAATCTAATGAAAAGTTCCCACGGGAAGACAAAGGGTTAAAGCCACTATGGTGTACAGTAAAAATTTCATCATCAAAGGGAAACCTTAAGCATTTATGAAAACTGACAGGACAACTTCCATGGAGCGTAGCCATGGGTAACCAAGCTTTACATAAAATTGATACAATGTGGAGATGATTGAAAATCAAACATCTAATGTTTTTGGTCCTATTTGTAAAGGTAAGGTGATCGATCCCATTGTAGGGAAAGAGAAACCATTATTTGTCTTTATGCATGCTTTCAGTTTATCATATGTTTCTTGACAGAGTTCATGCACAAGTAGGAATTCCTTAGTGATCACATTCTTTCCATAGACAAGATCAATTAATATCCTATTAGTGGGATTTTCATTAATTTGGCCATCTATGTAAAGAGAACCATCAGGTGCATGTTGTAGTATATCTTGTGAGGAGAAAGCAATTTCAAGAGGCTTTTTAATTCGGCCCTTATGATGTTGAGTTTTGACCAATGCAACTTGTCGCAAAAAAATGTATCTTTAGACATTTTTACGCTCATTTAGGTCTTTCTTATGGATGTTGGCCTAGTTTTTCCTAGATTTAATGTTCTAATGTGGTCAACACATTCACATTAGGTCTTGGGCCCTTGTGAATCATTAAGAATTATATGATGTCTTGTAAAAGTGTTGTGAAGTGTTGTAACCCACTTTTAGACTTTTCTAAGACACTTTTATCATAATTCACCTAAATAACCTCTTTTTATCACTTACCAAGCCTTATTTCAAATTGTTGTAACAAACTTTCACAATTTTCTAGGCTTTTCATCAATAATTTGACCCTTTCTTATATTTAAATGAACCCTTAATACACTTTCTAACCCTACTTAAGTATGTTTCAGAGAATAACCCCATTAAACATCATTAAATACACTTTAATTCTCAACACCCATTAAAATTTCCCAGGTGGGACCAAGTCACCACCTGGGGCGACTTAGTCCCACTGGGCACAAAATCCAAAATTATTTTAAATTTCTGGTGGGATATTATTCTCTTGACCTTGAGGTCAGCCTGTGATGTGTTATTTTTGGGAAATTTTGTAAAATCAAGTATAAATAAATGGTTTTCCTCTCATTTTCACCCTCAATTCATTCATGCATTGACATACATCCATTCATCATTCAAGCAATTATCAAGCACTTTGGCATTATCAAGTCTACATCTATTATAACATCTACTTGCATATCCTCATATTTCTACATCAAGGGTTTGGTGAGTTGTAGGATTGTATATTGTTAATTCATCATATCTTTCTATTTCATTTCATTTTCAAGGGTTTGATTACAAAATTGGGTTTTGACCAAGGCAAATCCCTATTCTCTAACCCTTAACCCTTTTCCCCCTCTTTCCATGTGTGTTTTGTAGGTCTTGTATGCAGATTTTTCAAAGAGAAAGGTACATTAAAATGTGTCATCATTTCATCAAAGTCATTCAAGTCAACAAAACCCTAAGAGAATCTTGGAGACCATCTATAGACTGAATTTTGCATATTCAAAACTAGACACTTGTTAAGAACTAGAGTACAGACCAAGAGCTACAAATTACAACTTCAAAATTCCCAAAAGCTGAAAGTGGACTAAGTTTTCATTAGTGATGAATTAGTCACACTGCCAGGCCTAAAAGTAGTTTCCTACACTTCTGGATACCCTTTTTTGTTGAAACCTGTTCTGACAGAATCTCCCCAAAATAGGAATAAGTCACCCAACTTGGCATAAGTTTCCCAGTTGGATTTAACAAATTTTTTTGTAGGATTCCAAGACCTCTCTGCAGCACATTCCAATTTCTAGGTGCACCTCTCCATTTTTTTTCTTTTTTGTTATAGTTTGTTTGCATTCTTAGGTCATTTGTACATATCACAATGTGTTTTCAAACATCTTACATTTCATTAGTTTTGCATCAATAGTTCATTTCCCTTTTTAGTTCTTTGCATTTAGGGAATTCCATTTAGACATATTTCAATCATATTAGCATTAGTCTTGAGTGAACCCCCAAGTTTTTCTGGGATACCTTTCTCCTTTTAGGTGAAAAACCCTAGAAGTGCGAGAGAAGCTGCTACAAAAATTTGTAGTTCATTTTGGTGAACCTACATTTAGAATATTCTATTTCTGATTTAGAGTGCATTTATATCCTAGGAATAACTTGCATCAACATTGTTTAAATTGCATCCTAGGGTTTTAAAATTTACATTAGTGAAAATCTCATCTAGCTTACATTTTTGCATTGCATTTCATTAAAAATTTGAAAAATTATGCATTTTTATACTTTATCTGCATCTAAAAACCTAAAAATCATAAAATCCAATTTAAAAATTCTTAAAATTCTCAAAAACATCACTACTTGGACTAATTCGCCACCCTGGGTGACTTAGTCCAGTTATATATTTAGACTCACATTTTCTAGAATTTAATCTACAATTTTTGAGTTTTTGCTTGTTGTTTCTACATTTCTGTGTTGTTTTCTAGAATTTTAGTTGTTAGAATTTTATTGCTCTTAGTTTACATTGCATTTGCATTCACCCAAATTTAGAAACCTTTGCATGAGTGTTTGTTGTCCTATTTCTAATACCTTAGTGAGAAGAAGTTCAAGACTCATGTTATCCCATGATAATGCACTTGTTGTGGATATTGGGTTATCTAAAGCTTCCACTCCTACTATTGCAGCTAGCTCACTGGGCATGGATACTACCTTTAGCAACTCTTTTCCTTCCAATAACATGCATGTTGACACACCAAATGATCACATCCCATAAGACAAAATTATTAACATTCATGAGAACTTAACATATCTTTAACACCAAGTGTGTCTTGAAAACATTTCAACCACCACAATTCCTACCATAGAAAACATTCATCGCATGCTTGAAAGTGAAGAAGGCCTAGACATTATGAAACAAATAGTTGAGATATACCAAAAAATGTTCTTTCCACCTCTAGTGTCTCTCAACTAGCAAACACTGTGGTTAGCCAAGGAGGACCTCACACTCCTCCTCCATCAATAGTAGCCTCCATTCCTACCTATACCACTCTTCATATCACTACAATAATGCAACAAGTTAGTATTGTGATTCCTTCCTCAATTATTCCTATTAGCATTCCTAATTCCTATGTGGCATCGCATGTTCTATCCTCTTCCACCATACCATATATAAGCATTCCATTCACCTACCCTACCACTACATACACTCCATCACCACTTTCACTTCCACCTCATACCACCTACAATGACCCTCTCATAACCCAACTTTTCCAAACAATTTCATCCATGCAAAAACAAATATCCACCATAAACCAAAACCAAAATGGACCACCTAACTATTATGTTCGACGCAACCCACTATCTTTAGAAATATTGCTAACACCAATGCCATAAGGAATAGAGATGCCTCGATTTGAGAAATATGGAGGGAAGGGAGATCCTTATAACCATGTTAATGCCTACACTGCCTTATGTAGTGACTTTGTCCTTGACAATAAATTGTTAGCAAAACTATTTCCTAGGACTCTAAAAGACATTGCCTTGGAGTGGTTTTCATCGTTACTAAACAATTTAATGCATTCATTCAATGAACTAGTTGATGCATTTATAAATCATTTCCAAATGCATATGACTCCAAAGAAGACCTTGGCTGATTTGATGAGATGTAAGCAACATGAGGAAGAAAATATAACTTATTTTATCTCATGCTATCAATTGCTTTATTCTCAAATTGATGTCAAGATTCTTGATCCACACCTTCAACAAATATTTATAGAAAATTTGAAAACTAAACTTTAGGAAAAACTCAGTGATGAAATTCCCCTCTATGCACTTGTGTACCTCCCTTTGCGATTATCACAATTCAGTTAGTAGTCAAGATGTAAAGTCCACTTCTAGCTGAATTGAGAAATTTGAACATGCCAACCAAAATAATTCCCAACCATTTAAAAAGAAAAACAAAAGGTTCTCACAATTCAACCCCCCTCAACAACCAACTCAAACTATCAACAACCAAGTAGTATCCATTAAAACTGTGGTTCCCTATAGTTATGGAGATCTGAAAAGACAATTCACACCTTTACTAGATACCCTTCATAACACAATGTCCCAACTTTTACAACAAAAAATGATTACCTTACCTATTGTCAAAGCACCCAATCCTTTACCTGGATGAACTTTAAATCCAATGCTTATTTCCATTATCATAGACAAAATGGACATGACACAAAAAATTGTAAGCATCTTAAACACCTTGTGCAAGACTTCATTGATTTTGGCCGTTTATCCATTGCAGGTGTTAATTATCAAGGCAATAAGTTTGTTACCCCTCCAAATCAAAACTTACAAATTTTCACTGATCCAATGCCCAAACATAATATTTCATTTGTCAAAGCTAGTGAGACAACAAAGAATGATGTGATGAATGTTGATACTGATGATGAACATCATGATCCTATACCACATATTCCTCATACATTAATCCTATGGATGAAATGGTAGGTGTGATAAACGTTATCCCTTGTAAGGGACAACCTAAGAAATCTCTTCATATTACTTTCTGCTCTAAAGACATACTTAAAAATCTCCTCGATGGTCCTCTTTATGTAGCCGGTCGTATATATGACAAGCTCACTAATGGGATAATAATAGATCACACCTGTGGAGAGAACGTGATCACCGAGGAATTTTTGGTATTACATGATCTTTATCAAGATGAATATGATAAACCAAAAGCATGGATGAAAACACACAATGGTTTTGCTTTCCCTATGATAGGATTGATTGTCCTTCCATTAAAAATAGGACCAAAAAAAATTGGATGTCACATTCTCCATCATCCCCCAATCAGAACAATTTTTTTTGAGGCTAGGTCATCCATGGCTTCTCTCAATGAAAGTTGTCCTTTTATTCATACACAAATGCTTAAAGTTTTTACTTGAAAATGAAATATTCACTATTCACCATCGTGGCTTTAACACTTTCTCTTCCAAAGGAAAATTTTCCTTAGAAGCATTTTGGCCCAATCCCATGGAAACTCACAAAAAAATATTTTTCATTGCTTACCAAAAATTTAAAGCAAAGGAAATAGAAAACTTGTCTCTCTATTACATGTCCCTATCCACTTCTGATAGTCCTATCCTAGATGCAACAATGCTTCAACCCAAACAAGAACCAACCAATCAAGTCCAACCAACACTCGAAACATTGTCCAAAAGACCACAAGACAATGATAACAACTTTGTCATACGTCCTTGCATAAAAAAAGTTTACAAAGCCAAAGAGAAAGTGGATGACCAACCTTCCATGGTTCGTTCCATTCCTCCCCATGGGGAAGACAAACAACCTATGGTTGATCAACTTGTTCCTTCACAAACACAACTTGACAACAAAACCAAAATAAATAGAGGATCTAGGGAGCATAGGCGTAGACGTTGTGCCCTTGATCATAAGTTACAAGTAGAAGAAAACAAAGAAAATAAAAATCCGCACTTGAAAAAAGTAATGCATGATGACCCTCCTACCCAACCATAACAAAATGATCTAATACAAAAATAAAAACAAGAGGTACACCCTTCATTGGACATTATCATTTGTCCTCCTATTGTGATTAATCTAGATGATGATGAGGAGATCGCTAAAATAGATGAAGAGGTGCATAATGATTTGAATACATTATTTTTCTCTTCCATGAGCTTAAAAAATAAATCTGCTATAAGGAGTGTACAACCTAGTCCTTCCCCTAGTTCAGAACTATCTCTTGTCCCTCTAGCTAGTTTCCCACCCTCAGCATATCATGAACATGACTGGGAGGCATATGACTTGCTCGATGGTTGACTTGCATTTTCCTTACTAGTCTTTTGCACTTTCTTTTTCTTTTTCTTTTTTGTGTTTTCATGTGCATAACATGTTCCCCCATAATGTGATGTTTTATGTTTTCTCTCTCTTTGTTCCATTCCTCTATGTGTACCTTCATTCTTCTCTATGTCGTACATCACTTTCGCCTTTTCTTGTGTTTTCCTTTTGGGGATGATGCAAGCCATTGAGACATTTGATGTGTCTTTCATGTTGACCCAAAATAACCTTTCCTTTTTCTTTTCCTTTCTTTCTTGTGTTTTCCTTTTGGGGATGATGCAAGGCATTAAGACATTCCATGTCTCCTTCATGGGTATGTGTAGGATTATCATGGAAAAAATAGGCCCTTAAGTGGTAATGAAAATTCAGAAAAATCAGAGTTAGGCAACTTGACATAAAAATTTGAATAAGTTATCTATATATTTCAAAAATATGTGAGAATAGAATTAGGAAATTGAATGTAGTTTCTAAACTACTAGGTTTATTTTATTTTTTTTAAAGTCTATTTGGTGAAAATTTGAAATTTCAATGCAGTAGTACTTAAATTTCAGGGAAAAATAAGAAGTAGGTGTTTGTCTGACCACCCTAACCACAATAAAATGAAAATATTTTTTTATAATATTTTAGATATAAGTAGATGACTCCTATGTCTAGATGTGAAACATATTTTTGTAATTTTTCCAAGTAAATACCACTATGATTTTTTATTACAACTTTAAAAATATAAAACTCACAGATGTTCAACCAATCTTTAACTTGGTCAAAACTTCATAAAATCTAATTTTATTTTAACCCTATAGTTTGGTGCATAGAATGTGACACATATTTTGGATTCAAAAAATATGATACCCTTTGAAAGTTATAGATTTTTTTCAATCAACCTATCAATCAGGACTTTAGTCGTAATTCTAATAGGAAATGAATAATAATTATTTATTAAATTCAAAATAAAGAATAATTTATATTGGTGGAAGGCTGAGAGTCTCCTCTACAAACCCTTTTCGTTTCATCAATTTTGGCTAAAAATAAAGTCGTCAACCACATGGACGAAGTCTAGAAAAACAAGGTGAGTTGTCAAACACGTTTTTTGCGTTGACTTCTTAGGATTGACATGTCCAAGCAAAATACCAAAGAAAGCCCGAGGCTAATCCCAAGGAAATAAATTCTTTGTCAGAAATATCAGATATCCGTTTCAAATCAGATATTTTTTTTGAATCAGATATCCGATTTGGTTTATATATGATTTTAAAAAATGTTTTACACTTTATAATAAATGATTTACAAAATGCAATAAATATTTTATAGTTTATTTTAATATATCTAGTTTAGAATATACAATATAGTTTATAATTTAATATATAATATATTATTTTATTATGTATAATATTTAAATATTATTTCTATATTTTAGTTAATGCATATATATTACTAATATATAAAATATTATATAACTAATTAATATTAGTAACATATAAAATATTTAAATATTATATCTTTCCCTCTCTCTCTCATTATTCCCCTCCTAATTCTCTCTCCCTCTCTCTACCCTTCTTCCCCTCTTCCCCTCTCCCTTCCCCCTCCTAATTATCTCTCTCTCTCTCTCACTCACTCACTCTCTCT
>VDFB02353493.1:98328492-98348413 GCA_007258455.2 Sequoia sempervirens | reverse complement strand
CCTCTGCCCTCTCTCTATCTCTCTCTCTCTCCCTCCTAGCCCCTCTCCCTCTCTCAAGTCTTTATCTCTCTCACTCACTCCCTCTATCTATCTCCTCTCTACCCTCTATCTATCTCCCCTCCACCATTAACCCTTAAACCCTCTACCCTCTACTCTCTCCCTCATATCCCCTCTCCCTCTCCCAGGTATTTATCTTTCTCACTCACTCCCTCTATATTTGTCCCTTTACCCTTAACCCTAAACCCTAAACCTTAAAACCTAAACCATTAACCACTAAACCCTAAACCCTTAAACCCTCTACCCTCTACTATTAACCCTATACCCTATATCTCTCTCCCACTCCCTCTCTCTCTCTCAAGTCTCTCCCTCCTACCCCCTCTCCCTCTCTCAGGTCTCTCTCTCTCTCATACTCACTCCCTCTATCTCTCTCCCCTCTACCCTTAACCCTAAACCCTTATAACCCTCTACCATCAACCCTATACCCTCTATCTCTCTCTCTCTCAAGTTTCTCTCTCATACCCCCTCTCCCTCTCTCAGACCTCTCTCTATATCTCACTCTCTCCCCTCTACCCTTAACCATAAACCTAAAACCTAAACCCTAAACCCTTAACTCTTAAAACCTCTACCCTTTACCCTTAACCCTCCATTCCTTTATCTCTCTCCCACTCCCTCCCTCTCTCTCTCTCTCAAGTCTCTCTTTCTCTCTCTCTCTCATTTCTCCCTCTCTCTCTCTCTCACTCACTCCCTCTATCACTCTCACTCACTCCCTCTATATCTCTCCCTCTACCCTTAACCCAAAACCCCAAACCCTTAACCCTTAAACCATTAATCCCTTAACCATAATCCCTCAACCTTAAACTATCAACCCTATACCCTTAACCCTCTCTCTCTCTTGGGTCTATGTGTGCAAAATCCTAATATCCAATTTGTAACACCAAAATCTTGCCATTACAATACATTTTAAAATGTTTTCAATACAATACATTTTATATATACCCGACACAAATCAAATATTTGATTCAAATGGGATATCCGATCCAAATCAGATATCCGATTTGTGCTACTTTGGCTTGGTCATTGCTTTGGAGAAATGTATTGACACCCAACCCAGAAAAAAGTTTACTCAATATTTTTGCATTTTTTGGCGAATGCAAAATGCTGCTTTTTTCATATTTCCACTTTTTGGCCCATAATGATCCTACACATACCCAATGCATCTTTCTACACTACATTTGGCCCTCACTTTATTGAGAGGATAAGTGCAAGCAAAAAATCACACTAGGATTTGAGATACCATGGAAAAAAATTGAAACATTAGGAATAGGGGGCTTCCAATATTTTAGGAGATAGGGTTCCTATTTCACACTCTTGTTTCACTTAAGGAAACCCTAGAGATCTCAGTCCAAGGATGGAATGGGGGAAAGAGATATACTAAAGGTTATCCTAGGGTATGATTAATGACTAAATCACCAACAAGATATGGCTTGGAAAGACTAGTAACATGCAAGATCTAATTAGGAAACTTAGTGATGTGCAAGAGAACAATAAATGACCTAAAAATGAATGCAAAACAAAAAAGAACTAGGAAATTGGAAAGGTGCACCTAGAAACCTATAGTAGCTTGATTGAAGACCTGAAATACTAAAAATATTGAATTTAATGCACATTGGGACTCATACACCAGGTTGGGCGATTTAGTCCTAGATTAGGGTTTCTAGGTAGGAACAAGAATATGGCAGAGACAAGTCAGGAAAACCTAAAAAATGGAAAATCCACTATATTGGGACTCATACACTAGAAGTAGCATATCATTCCTACTAGGCCATTTTGGAAATTCAAGGTCATAATCTACTCTTCAATGTTTGCTCTGTCTTCTCAACCTGATTTCTTGATTTGAATTATTTAATTCTACTCTATAGATGTCTTTTAATTATCTTCTAAACAAGGTGACAACTTGGAAAACTTTGCACACTTGACAACTTCTTTCCAATATTTCTCCTTAGAGGATCTTCAACCTAGATCTACAAATCACACACTAAAGAGAGGGGAAAATGTTGTTTTGTTAGTGGAAAGGGGTTTTCCTTGGTAAAACCCCATTTTGGTAATCAAACCTTGTAGTGAAATCAAATGGAAAAGAATAATGACTGAACAAAATGATATGTTGAAACTCACAAAACCCTAGAAATAAAGTATTACAAACATGTATGAAGTGGCTCCAATGGATGTGGATCTTGACTCTTGCTTGAATGTTCTAGATCTTGAATTGAGTGTTTTCTTGAATCATAAAACATTACATCATAAATGTTAGCTAAAACAAATAAATGATGCTTGATACTTTAATAATGCTCTTAAATGCTTGATAATCAACTATTGAATTCTCCTGAATGCTCTTGTGAACTCTTGTAATCTCCAATTTTCTAGAATGCATGGATAATTTAAAGCTTTAAAGTTCACTTGATTTCTTGTTAGTGGAAAAATGAGTGAGATAACCTTCTATTTATACTTGTTTATACCAAATTTCTGGAAATTAAAACACTACAAGCCAACATAAAATCTAGGAGAATATATTCTTGCTAAGAATTTGAATCTAATTTAGGTTTAAGCCACATGGGACTCATACACCAAAAGTGGTGTATGAGTCCCATTAAGCTAGTTGTGGGACACATTTTTCAAGAAAATCTTAGATTAATGTGAAATCTAGAATGGGGCCCCAAAAATTATGTGGGAATCATATGCCCAAGGTGGCATATGAGTCCCAGATCACTAAATATGGTCCATACAATCCTAAAACATTAATGTCTAATTGGTCATTACATATGTGTTGGTATTATCTTCAAAAAGATGCATTAATTAAGGCTTGTGGATGCAAAAGAAGGCCAAATAAGGCATAAAGAAGCCCAATTAATAATTAAAACCATAGATTAGTGTGAAAGTGTAATACAACACTTTACAACACCTTAAATAAGGCACAATTAAATCCATTTATTTTACAAGAACCCAAGACCTATTGTGAATTTTTTAAGCACATTACAACACTAAATCAAGGAAAAATTATGCTTAATTTAATAAGGAGGGCCTAAAAAAGCAAGAAAATGTAGAGGCGTACTTTTTCCATTGCCACATTTATCCCCCACTTTAGTGAGAGGAGGAACTTGCTTCAAACTCACACTAAATTTGACAAACTCCCATCAAGAGGGATCCAAGTGTACTAGTGCCAGTAAGATAGGATAGAAATGATAAAGAGGGATAATCAAGCCCCCAGGATCAAGATCCTATGAAAAAAAAACATAGGAATAAAAGAATACACTTGAAAATGATATAAAAAAAGATGGAACCATAGGAAAGAAAATTTTGTTATGCTAGGTGGCTATGTAACCAAAATTAAAATGAAAAGTAGTGTAAGGAATGTTCAAAGGAGTTTTTTTAGTTCATATAAGGTTTTAACTTATAAACATTGTGCCTAATGTCACCAAGAGAGGACCAAACAAAGAATAGAAGATTCACAACTTAGGGGATGCACTATGTCATATCAAGCCACTAAGAGGAATATAATATGCTAAGAGAGATCATGCTCTTGAAGGACATCACACACAATGTCCCCACAAAGAGAAAGAAACATTGCATGCAATAAGAAGACTGCGCCATGAAACATTAAAAATTCAAAAAGAATAATGCCAATGTATGTCCCCGCTTTAAAGAAATTGCTAAACACCATGCCATGAGCAATCAATTTAAAGTAGAAAATGATAAATTCTAGGAATAAAGAGGACATGAGAGCTTATTCAAAAATCCCTATGCCAACTCATATGTTTCCAAATAAAGCTACCTAATAAAAAGGGGGTTCCCCAAAAATTAACTCAAAAAACACATAAGGGATCCATGGATTCAGGGTCAATATGTTCTCGCTGCAATGTTGTTTTAGAGCTCTTTATTGTCACCATTATCCAAATACTCATAGAATGAGAAGAATGAAACAAAGAGAGTGAAAACAAAGAAAAACCTTTCAAGTCAACATGGAAGAGACCTAAAGGTCTCAACACCTTGCATCATCCCTTAAAGGAAAATACAAGACAAGTGAAAAAGATAAAGGAAAATCTTTTGAGTCAACATGGAAGAGACATGAATGTATTGACACCTTGCATCTTCCCCAAAAGGAAAACACAAGACAAATGAAAAAGATAAAGGAAAAGGTAAAATATTTATGACAGAGAAAAATGTAGGTACAAATAGAGGAATGCCACAAAAAGAGAGAGATACATCAAATAGAATAGTATAGAGGATCACATTACACACATGTAATCACATAAAAAACATGAAAAAGAAAATAAAGAAATGATTAGTAAGGCACATGCGAGTCAACCTATTAGAAATTCGTCCACATCTTAATCATGTTCATCGTATAGAGAAGGTGAAAAAATAGCCAAAGGGACAATTGCAAGTGTTGGACTAGGGCCATCACCAAGTTCAACAATATTCCTAGGAGAATTATCATGTACGCACATAGAAGAGGAAAACAATGTATTCAATTAATTATCCACCTCTTCATCAGTTTTAGCAATCTCCTCACCTTCATCTAAATTGATCACAATAGGAGGTCTAGTGATAATGTCCAAAGAAGGGTTTGGCTCCTATTGTAGTTGCATTATAGGATCTTTTTTTTTCAGCGAAGAGGGAGACTCCTCATGTATTGCTTTAGTCAAGTTTGAATTGTGATTTTTTTTGTTTATTTCATTTAACCTTTGAGCAAGAGCATGATGTTTATGCCTAAGCTCTCTATAATTTATATTTCTTTTAATTTTATTTTTAATTTGTGCTTTTTTAGGAGTAAGTAACCAAAGGTTATTTTTCTTCCCTAAGGGGAGGAACGCAAGAAACCATAGGAGGTTGTTCAACCACTTTCTCTTTAGATTTGTAAAATTTCTTTATCTTACGAGGCATGATGAGATTATTTTCATTATCTCTTGGTCTTTTATAGGAGTTAAGCAAAGGATCTATCTTAAGTTTGTCTTGGTTGTTTTGGATATATTTAGGTTTGATCATGGTTTCATCAAGGATGGTAGACTCGGTCATAGATTGAGGCATGTTTGTAAGTGATAGTTTTTCTATGCATTTTTCCTTAAACTTTTGGTAGGATTTGAAAAATAATTCTTCTCGAGGTTTAATAGGTTCCATGGGCTTGGGCCAAAAGAAATCTAATGAAAAGTTCCCACGGGAAGACAAAGGGTTAAAGCCACTATGGTGTACAGTAAAAATTTCATCATCAAAGGGAAACCTTAAGCATTTATGAAAACTGACAGGACAACTTCCATGGAGCGTAGCCATGGGTAACCAAGCTTTACATAAAATTGATACAATGTGGAGATGATTGAAAATCAAACATCTAATGTTTTTGGTCCTATTTGTAAAGGTAAGGTGATCGATCCCATTGTAGGGAAAGAGAAACCATTATTTGTCTTTATGCATGCTTTCAGTTTATCATATGTTTCTTGACAGAGTTCATGCACAAGTAGGAATTCCTTAGTGATCACATTCTTTCCATAGACAAGATCAATTAATATCCTATTAGTGGGATTTTCATTAATTTGGCCATCTATGTAAAGAGAACCATCAGGTGCATGTTGTAGTATATCTTGTGAGGAGAAAGCAATTTCAAGAGGCTTTTTAATTCGGCCCTTATGATGTTGAGTTTTGACCAATGCAACTTGTCGCAAAAAAATGTATCTTTAGACATTTTTACGCTCATTTAGGTCTTTCTTATGGATGTTGGCCTAGTTTTTCCTAGATTTAATGTTCTAATGTGGTCAACACATTCACATTAGGTCTTGGGCCCTTGTGAATCATTAAGAATTATATGATGTCTTGTAAAAGTGTTGTGAAGTGTTGTAACCCACTTTTAGACTTTTCTAAGACACTTTTATCATAATTCACCTAAATAACCTCTTTTTATCACTTACCAAGCCTTATTTCAAATTGTTGTAACAAACTTTCACAATTTTCTAGGCTTTTCATCAATAATTTGACCCTTTCTTATATTTAAATGAACCCTTAATACACTTTCTAACCCTACTTAAGTATGTTTCAGAGAATAACCCCATTAAACATCATTAAATACACTTTAATTCTCAACACCCATTAAAATTTCCCAGGTGGGACCAAGTCACCACCTGGGGCGACTTAGTCCCACTGGGCACAAAATCCAAAATTATTTTAAATTTCTGGTGGGATATTATTCTCTTGACCTTGAGGTCAGCCTGTGATGTGTTATTTTTGGGAAATTTTGTAAAATCAAGTATAAATAAATGGTTTTCCTCTCATTTTCACCCTCAATTCATTCATGCATTGACATACATCCATTCATCATTCAAGCAATTATCAAGCACTTTGGCATTATCAAGTCTACATCTATTATAACATCTACTTGCATATCCTCATATTTCTACATCAAGGGTTTGGTGAGTTGTAGGATTGTATATTGTTAATTCATCATATCTTTCTATTTCATTTCATTTTCAAGGGTTTGATTACAAAATTGGGTTTTGACCAAGGCAAATCCCTATTCTCTAACCCTTAACCCTTTTCCCCCTCTTTCCATGTGTGTTTTGTAGGTCTTGTATGCAGATTTTTCAAAGAGAAAGGTACATTAAAATGTGTCATCATTTCATCAAAGTCATTCAAGTCAACAAAACCCTAAGAGAATCTTGGAGACCATCTATAGACTGAATTTTGCATATTCAAAACTAGACACTTGTTAAGAACTAGAGTACAGACCAAGAGCTACAAATTACAACTTCAAAATTCCCAAAAGCTGAAAGTGGACTAAGTTTTCATTAGTGATGAATTAGTCACACTGCCAGGCCTAAAAGTAGTTTCCTACACTTCTGGATACCCTTTTTTGTTGAAACCTGTTCTGACAGAATCTCCCCAAAATAGGAATAAGTCACCCAACTTGGCATAAGTTTCCCAGTTGGATTTAACAAATTTTTTTGTAGGATTCCAAGACCTCTCTGCAGCACATTCCAATTTCTAGGTGCACCTCTCCATTTTTTTTCTTTTTTGTTATAGTTTGTTTGCATTCTTAGGTCATTTGTACATATCACAATGTGTTTTCAAACATCTTACATTTCATTAGTTTTGCATCAATAGTTCATTTCCCTTTTTAGTTCTTTGCATTTAGGGAATTCCATTTAGACATATTTCAATCATATTAGCATTAGTCTTGAGTGAACCCCCAAGTTTTTCTGGGATACCTTTCTCCTTTTAGGTGAAAAACCCTAGAAGTGCGAGAGAAGCTGCTACAAAAATTTGTAGTTCATTTTGGTGAACCTACATTTAGAATATTCTATTTCTGATTTAGAGTGCATTTATATCCTAGGAATAACTTGCATCAACATTGTTTAAATTGCATCCTAGGGTTTTAAAATTTACATTAGTGAAAATCTCATCTAGCTTACATTTTTGCATTGCATTTCATTAAAAATTTGAAAAATTATGCATTTTTATACTTTATCTGCATCTAAAAACCTAAAAATCATAAAATCCAATTTAAAAATTCTTAAAATTCTCAAAAACATCACTACTTGGACTAATTCGCCACCCTGGGTGACTTAGTCCAGTTATATATTTAGACTCACATTTTCTAGAATTTAATCTACAATTTTTGAGTTTTTGCTTGTTGTTTCTACATTTCTGTGTTGTTTTCTAGAATTTTAGTTGTTAGAATTTTATTGCTCTTAGTTTACATTGCATTTGCATTCACCCAAATTTAGAAACCTTTGCATGAGTGTTTGTTGTCCTATTTCTAATACCTTAGTGAGAAGAAGTTCAAGACTCATGTTATCCCATGATAATGCACTTGTTGTGGATATTGGGTTATCTAAAGCTTCCACTCCTACTATTGCAGCTAGCTCACTGGGCATGGATACTACCTTTAGCAACTCTTTTCCTTCCAATAACATGCATGTTGACACACCAAATGATCACATCCCATAAGACAAAATTATTAACATTCATGAGAACTTAACATATCTTTAACACCAAGTGTGTCTTGAAAACATTTCAACCACCACAATTCCTACCATAGAAAACATTCATCGCATGCTTGAAAGTGAAGAAGGCCTAGACATTATGAAACAAATAGTTGAGATATACCAAAAAATGTTCTTTCCACCTCTAGTGTCTCTCAACTAGCAAACACTGTGGTTAGCCAAGGAGGACCTCACACTCCTCCTCCATCAATAGTAGCCTCCATTCCTACCTATACCACTCTTCATATCACTACAATAATGCAACAAGTTAGTATTGTGATTCCTTCCTCAATTATTCCTATTAGCATTCCTAATTCCTATGTGGCATCGCATGTTCTATCCTCTTCCACCATACCATATATAAGCATTCCATTCACCTACCCTACCACTACATACACTCCATCACCACTTTCACTTCCACCTCATACCACCTACAATGACCCTCTCATAACCCAACTTTTCCAAACAATTTCATCCATGCAAAAACAAATATCCACCATAAACCAAAACCAAAATGGACCACCTAACTATTATGTTCGACGCAACCCACTATCTTTAGAAATATTGCTAACACCAATGCCATAAGGAATAGAGATGCCTCGATTTGAGAAATATGGAGGGAAGGGAGATCCTTATAACCATGTTAATGCCTACACTGCCTTATGTAGTGACTTTGTCCTTGACAATAAATTGTTAGCAAAACTATTTCCTAGGACTCTAAAAGACATTGCCTTGGAGTGGTTTTCATCGTTACTAAACAATTTAATGCATTCATTCAATGAACTAGTTGATGCATTTATAAATCATTTCCAAATGCATATGACTCCAAAGAAGACCTTGGCTGATTTGATGAGATGTAAGCAACATGAGGAAGAAAATATAACTTATTTTATCTCATGCTATCAATTGCTTTATTCTCAAATTGATGTCAAGATTCTTGATCCACACCTTCAACAAATATTTATAGAAAATTTGAAAACTAAACTTTAGGAAAAACTCAGTGATGAAATTCCCCTCTATGCACTTGTGTACCTCCCTTTGCGATTATCACAATTCAGTTAGTAGTCAAGATGTAAAGTCCACTTCTAGCTGAATTGAGAAATTTGAACATGCCAACCAAAATAATTCCCAACCATTTAAAAAGAAAAACAAAAGGTTCTCACAATTCAACCCCCCTCAACAACCAACTCAAACTATCAACAACCAAGTAGTATCCATTAAAACTGTGGTTCCCTATAGTTATGGAGATCTGAAAAGACAATTCACACCTTTACTAGATACCCTTCATAACACAATGTCCCAACTTTTACAACAAAAAATGATTACCTTACCTATTGTCAAAGCACCCAATCCTTTACCTGGATGAACTTTAAATCCAATGCTTATTTCCATTATCATAGACAAAATGGACATGACACAAAAAATTGTAAGCATCTTAAACACCTTGTGCAAGACTTCATTGATTTTGGCCGTTTATCCATTGCAGGTGTTAATTATCAAGGCAATAAGTTTGTTACCCCTCCAAATCAAAACTTACAAATTTTCACTGATCCAATGCCCAAACATAATATTTCATTTGTCAAAGCTAGTGAGACAACAAAGAATGATGTGATGAATGTTGATACTGATGATGAACATCATGATCCTATACCACATATTCCTCATACATTAATCCTATGGATGAAATGGTAGGTGTGATAAACGTTATCCCTTGTAAGGGACAACCTAAGAAATCTCTTCATATTACTTTCTGCTCTAAAGACATACTTAAAAATCTCCTCGATGGTCCTCTTTATGTAGCCGGTCGTATATATGACAAGCTCACTAATGGGATAATAATAGATCACACCTGTGGAGAGAACGTGATCACCGAGGAATTTTTGGTATTACATGATCTTTATCAAGATGAATATGATAAACCAAAAGCATGGATGAAAACACACAATGGTTTTGCTTTCCCTATGATAGGATTGATTGTCCTTCCATTAAAAATAGGACCAAAAAAAATTGGATGTCACATTCTCCATCATCCCCCAATCAGAACAATTTTTTTTGAGGCTAGGTCATCCATGGCTTCTCTCAATGAAAGTTGTCCTTTTATTCATACACAAATGCTTAAAGTTTTTACTTGAAAATGAAATATTCACTATTCACCATCGTGGCTTTAACACTTTCTCTTCCAAAGGAAAATTTTCCTTAGAAGCATTTTGGCCCAATCCCATGGAAACTCACAAAAAAATATTTTTCATTGCTTACCAAAAATTTAAAGCAAAGGAAATAGAAAACTTGTCTCTCTATTACATGTCCCTATCCACTTCTGATAGTCCTATCCTAGATGCAACAATGCTTCAACCCAAACAAGAACCAACCAATCAAGTCCAACCAACACTCGAAACATTGTCCAAAAGACCACAAGACAATGATAACAACTTTGTCATACGTCCTTGCATAAAAAAAGTTTACAAAGCCAAAGAGAAAGTGGATGACCAACCTTCCATGGTTCGTTCCATTCCTCCCCATGGGGAAGACAAACAACCTATGGTTGATCAACTTGTTCCTTCACAAACACAACTTGACAACAAAACCAAAATAAATAGAGGATCTAGGGAGCATAGGCGTAGACGTTGTGCCCTTGATCATAAGTTACAAGTAGAAGAAAACAAAGAAAATAAAAATCCGCACTTGAAAAAAGTAATGCATGATGACCCTCCTACCCAACCATAACAAAATGATCTAATACAAAAATAAAAACAAGAGGTACACCCTTCATTGGACATTATCATTTGTCCTCCTATTGTGATTAATCTAGATGATGATGAGGAGATCGCTAAAATAGATGAAGAGGTGCATAATGATTTGAATACATTATTTTTCTCTTCCATGAGCTTAAAAAATAAATCTGCTATAAGGAGTGTACAACCTAGTCCTTCCCCTAGTTCAGAACTATCTCTTGTCCCTCTAGCTAGTTTCCCACCCTCAGCATATCATGAACATGACTGGGAGGCATATGACTTGCTCGATGGTTGACTTGCATTTTCCTTACTAGTCTTTTGCACTTTCTTTTTCTTTTTCTTTTTTGTGTTTTCATGTGCATAACATGTTCCCCCATAATGTGATGTTTTATGTTTTCTCTCTCTTTGTTCCATTCCTCTATGTGTACCTTCATTCTTCTCTATGTCGTACATCACTTTCGCCTTTTCTTGTGTTTTCCTTTTGGGGATGATGCAAGCCATTGAGACATTTGATGTGTCTTTCATGTTGACCCAAAATAACCTTTCCTTTTTCTTTTCCTTTCTTTCTTGTGTTTTCCTTTTGGGGATGATGCATGGTATTAAGACATCCATGTTCTTCATGTTGATCCAAAAGATTTTCCCTCTTTTCTTTCACTTTTCATTTTCATTTTTTTTTTTAGAAAGCCTTTTGATGACCTCAAAGCTGCTGAGACACCCTATATGTTCTTTTCAATGTTGAATTCCCCAAAATGGTCATTATTTTTCTCTTTTTTTCACCTTCTTTTGTGTCATTCTTCCAGTTCTATGTATTTGGGGAATGATGACAGTTTTGAGCTCTCTAACACAACATTGTAGCAAAGAACATATTGCCCCCAAATCCATAGATCCCTTATGTGTTTGGTGTTTTCATTTTGGGGGAAACCCCTTCTTTTTCTTTTTCTCTTTCCTTCACATGACATATCCTTACTCGGAAACTTATGACTTGGCATAGGGGTTTTCCAAGTTGGCTCTCATGTCTTCTTTCTTGTTTGCATTTTTTATTTGCTACTTTAAAGAAATTTCTCACAGAACGGTGTGTAGCAATTCCTTTAAAGTGGGGGAACATACTGGAATTATTATTTTTCATTTTCCTTTTTCTTGGTTCTTAGTTCAACCTTTTTACTTCATATGATGCATTTGTCACTTTGTGGATGACATTGGGTGTAATGTCCTCTAGGAGTGTGATCTCTCTTAGAATATTGCATTCTTCTTAGTGGCTTGATGTGACACACTACATCCCCAAGTTGTGAATATTCTATTCTTTGATTGGTCCTCTTGGAGACATTAGACACAATGTTCCCTAAGCTAAGACCTCACATGAATTAAGAAATACTCCTTTGAATATTCTTTGCATGCTGTGCTTTGTATTTTTTATATGGCCACCTTGCATAACACAACTTGCCTGCCTATGGTTCCATCGTGTTTGTTCATGAGTTCTTAGCATACGAAGCTTTCCTTGTCTCGTGAAGCTCAAAAATTCATTTTATTTTGTGGTGCCTTATTAAAGTTATCAAGAGGTATAACTTTTATGGTTGAGCGGGAAGCCCATTCGAGGCATGATTTTCCCCATAGCCACCTATGTGTGTGAGTGTATACCAACCATGAGTGTATGTTTCTCACCTTTTAGGCCTTCTCACTCGACAGACAACAATGAGTTTTTTTGCCTTAGAGTGAGTATATATTTCTTTTTCCGGACAAACAACCAAGATCTGATCCACAACAGGATGGAAAAATGATCGAAGCTTGATTTGATTCTCTTTTTTCCTTCTCCTCTTGTCCCTTTCATTCTTTTTCATCATTTTCATGTGTTTTCCTTTATTCTAATGTTTGGTTTTCCATGGGATCTTGATCCTGGGGGCTTGATTACCCATTTTGATTGTTTTTGTCTCATCTTACCAACATGGGTGCATTTGGATCACTCTTAATATGCATGCTGATCAACTTTAGTGTGAGTTTGAAGCAAGTCCATCTTCTCACCAAAGTGGGGGCTAAATGTGTCACAAAAACACAAAAAATGTATCTTTGGACATTTTTATGCTCATTTGGGTCTTTCTTATGGATGTTAGCCTAATTTTTCCTAGATTTAATGTTGTAATGTGGTCAAAACATTCACATTAGGTCTTGGGCCCTTGTGAATCATTAAGAATTCTATGATGTCTTGTAAAAGTGTTGTGAAGTGTTGTAACCCACTTTCAAACATTTCTAAGACCCTTTTATCATAATTCACCTAAATAACCTCTTTTTATCAATTACCAAGCCTTATTTCAAAGTGTTGTAAAGTGTTGTATCAAACTTTCACACTTTTCTAGGCTTGCCATCAATAATTTGACCCTTTCTTATGTTTAAATGACTTCTTAATACACTTTCTGACCCTATTTAAGTGTGTTTCATAGAATAACCTTGTTAAACATCATTAAATACACTCTAATTCCTAAAACCCATTAAAATTTCCCTGGTGGGACCAAGTCACCACCTGGTGCAACTTAGTCCCATTGGGCACAAAAATAAAAATTATTTTAAATTTCTTGTAGGATATTATTCTCTTGACCTTGAGGTCAGCCTGTGATGTGTTATTTTTGGGAAATTTTGTAAAATAAAGTATAAATAAAGGATTTTCCTCTCATTTTCACCCCCAATTCATTCATACATTAGCGTACATTTATTCATCATTCAAGAAATTATCAAGCACTTTGGTATTATCAATTCTACATCCATTGGAGCATCTACTTACATATCTTCAAATTTCTACATAAAGGGTTTGGTGAGTTGTAGCATTGTATGTTATTCATTCATCATTCTCTTTCTATTTCATTTCATTTTCAAGGGTTTGATTACCAACTTGGAGTTTGACCAAGCCAAACCCCTATTCTCAAACCCTTAACAATTTTTCCCCTCTTTGCATGTGTATTTTGTAGGTCTTGTATGTAGATTTTTCAAAGAGAAAGGTGTTAAAATGTGTCATCATTTCATAAAATTAATTCAAGTCAACTAAACCCTAAGAGAAGCTTTGAGACCATCTACAAACTAAATTTTACAGATTCAAAACCGGACACCTGTCAAGAACTAGAGTGTAGACTAAGAGCTACATATTACAACTTTTAGATTCCCAAAAGTTGAAAGTAGACTAAGTCACCATTAGTGGAAAATTAGTCCCACTGCCATGCATGAAAAGTGTTTTCTACATTTTTGGATACCCTTTTGGCTAAAACCTGTTTAGGCAGAATCTCCCTGAAATAGGACTAAGTCACCCAAATTGACGTAAGTGTGCCAGCTTGGCGTAAGTGTCCTAGTTGGATTTAACAAAAAATTCTATAGAATTCCAGAACATCTCTACATCACATTCCAGTTTCTAGGTGTACCTCTCCAATTTTATTAATTTCTATTATAGTTTGTTTGCATTCATAGGTCATTTATGCATATCACAATGTGTTTTCAAACATCTTGCATTTAATTAGTTTTGCATCAATAATTCATTTCCCTTTTCATCTCTATGCATTTGGGGCATTCCATTTAGACATATTTCAATCATATTAGCATTATTCTTGAGTGAACCCCCAAGTTTTTGTGGGATACCTTTCTCCTTTTAGGTGAAAAACCCTAGAAGTGCAAGAGAGAAGCCCCTGCAAAAATTTGTGGTTCAACAACCAAACCATTGATAGAATTTTTTTTTGTAGGATTTTTTTGATTAGTATCCATGTTTTCATCATCTATGTCAACATTCATCACATCATTCTTTGTAGTTTCACTAGCTTTGAAAAATTAAATATTATGATTTGGAATGGGGTTGGTAAAAATTTGCAAGTTTTGGTTAGGAGAGGCAACAAAATTATTTCCTTAATCATTAACACTGCCAACTAAAAGTCGAATAGAATCAATGAGGTCTTACAAAATATGTTTAAGATGCTTACAATGCTCCATGTATGGCCATTTTTTTGATGATAATGGAAATAAGCATTAAATCTAAAGTTTGGAGGTAAAGGCTTATTAGGATCGAGAGTTTTAATGGGAGTGAAAGTGATCATTTTTTGTTCTAAATGTTGTGAGATTGTGTTATGGAGGGTATTAGGTAGGGGAGTGAATTTCATAACTAGATCCCCAAATGCAGAAGGAGTTGTCTTCCTTATAGTGGCCATTTGGGTATCAACATGTTGATTTGTTTTTTGAGGGGGATTTAGTTGAAGAAAGCCTTTATTCTTATTTCTTAAAGTTTGGTAATTGATTTGGTTTGTGGATTCAAAATTTTTAGGTTAGGTAGAGGTGGGTTTTGTTTCATGACTACTAACCATATTTTGGCAATCACGAAGAGCAATACATAAGGAGGGGGACTTCATCATGGTAAGCTTATCTTGTATCTTAGTTTGAAAATTCTCAATGAACATCATTTGAAGGTGAGGGTAAGGAATCTTTGCATCGATTTGGGAATAAAGTGGTTCATAATGTGATATTTGTCAGTAATATTTTCATCATATTTTTTGTTACATCTCAACAAATCAGCTTGGGTCATCTTAGGAGTCATATGCACTCAAAAATAGTTTATAAATTCCTAAATAAGTTCATTGAATGAACAAATTAAGTTATTCAGTAATGAGGAAAACCATTCTAAGGTGGTATCTTTCAAAGATCTAGGGAAAAGATTAGCCAAGAGCTTATCCTCAAGAATAAAGTCACTACATAAGGTGGTACAAGCGGAAACATGGTTAGAAGGATCTCCTTTCCCCCCATATTCCTCGAATATAGGTAGCTCTATACCTTGTGGCATCGATATTCTCAATCTCTTCAAGGGTAAGGGATTTCTTTTCACAAAATATTTAGGTTGGCCATTTTGATTTTGATTTATAGTGGAAACTTATTTTTGCAGGGATGAAATAGTTTGAAAAAGTTGATTATGATAGGATCAATGTTTGAATTTTGATATGAAGGTGAATAAGGTGGAGGTGTGTATGTGTTCAAGGGAAAAGTGAACGAAATTCTTATAAGAGGTAAAGTGGTAGGATATATGACGTGTGATGCCAAAAAGGTACTAGGGATGCTAGCGGAAATAGCCAAGCAAGGAATCGCATTACTAGTAGGTTGCATTTTTTTTGTAACTTGAGGGTTGGTATAAGTAGGAGTAAAGGAAATTGTTGTGGGAGGAGTAATTTGAATTCCTCCTTGGCTTGGTACATTGTTTGAAGGAAAAGCACAACTAGTGGTTGAGGTAATATGTTTTTCAAAAATATGAACTATGTTACGTTCAAGGTCAACTTCGTCTTTACTTTCAATCATGAGATGTATGTTATCTATGGTAGGGATAGCAATGGTTGAAATGTTCTCAGTAATTATTTGATTTTGTAGGTTTTCTAAGTATTCATGAATTTGGATTATGTTTTCTTGTGGAATACTAGTAGCCATTGTCTCAACATGCATCGCACTACTTGAAGGTAGAGGGTTGTTAAGGTATGGTCCATACCTAGTGAACTAGTGTCAACACTAGTCTAGTAAAAAAGAGAGATAACCTAAGATCCATCACAATTGTGCTATCGAGGGATGACATGAGTCTCAAACTTTGTCTCACTATAGTATTAGCAATAGGACACCAAGTAGAAAAGATCATACAAGAGACAATCAAGGAAATACAAGATGCAATGAACACAAGATAAATATTATGCTCTAATTTTGATTCAAATGAAACTAAGATAGATTTAATGAAATGAAGAAAACAAAAAAACTGCAAACTGAAAAAAAGAACTAATAGTAGCAAATAATAGCAACACAGAAACAAAGTTTTTAATACTAGAAAATGCAGTTTAAAATCTGAAATGGTACTAAATCACCCAAAGGGGCATATGAGTCCTAGATTAGGGTTTTTACACCGTTTTTAGAAAATTCTATGTAAATGTTATGTTTTTTGGTTTGTATGATGTCTAGACTAAGTGAAAATATAGATTTTAAGTCAATTTTAGTGATGCAAGAGACAAAAATGTAACCTATATGCACTTTCACTAATGTAAGATTTAGAAACCTTAGATGCCAATTAACTAATGTAAAACCTAATGGAAGATATATCTATGATTATGATGCACTCCAAATAAAAAATAGGACATTCTAAATGTAGGTTCACCAAAATGAAACATTAGGAATAGAGTGCTTCCAATATTTTAGGAGATAGGGCTCCTATTTCACACTCTTGTTTCACTCAAGGAAACCCTAGAGATCACAATCCAAGGACATGGGAGACAGAGATTTGCTAAAGGTTTCCCTTGGGTATGATTAATGACTAAAGAAGGGTTCATGACCAAGCTATGGATTGGAAAGACTAGTAACATGCAAGATCTAATTAGGAAACTCAATGATACTATGCAAGACTATAATAAATGACCTAGAAATGAATGCAAAACATAACATAAAACTGGGAAATTAGAAAGGTGCTCTTGGAAACTTGTAGTAGCTTGATTGAAAACCCAAAATGCTGAAAATGTTGAATTTAATGGACACTAGTACTCATACAGCAGGCTAGGTGATTTAGTCCTAGATTAGGGTTTTTGAGCAAGAACAAAAATTTGGCAGAGACAAGTCTGGAACACCTAAAAACTAGAAAATCCACTATATTGGGACTCATACACTAGAAGTGACATATTAGTCTTGCTTGGCCTTTTCAAAAATTCAAAGTTTAAATCTACTCTTCAACCTTTGCTCTAGCTTCTAAACCTGATTTCCAAATATAAATTGTTGAATTTTGCTCTGTGGATGTCTTTTACTAATCTTCTAAACAAGGTGACAACTTGGAAAACTTTTCACACTTGAAAACTTCTTTCTAATCTTTCTCTTTAGAGGATCTTCAACGTAGATCTACAAATCACACACTAAAGAGAGGGAAAAATGTTTTTTTGTTAGTGGAAAGGGGTTTTGCTTGGTCAAACCCCATTTTAGTAATCAAACCTTGTAATGAAATCAAATGGAAAGGAGGAATGATGAATGAACAAAATTATATCTTGCAACTCACCAAACCCTATAAATAAAGTGATGCAAACATGTATGAAGTGGCTCCAATGGATGTGGATCTTGACTCTTTCTTGAATGTTGTAGATCTTGAGGTGAGTGGTTGCTTGAATCATAAAACCCTATGTCACAAATGTTATCTCAAAATGAAACATGATGCATGATGACTTTGACATGATGCTTGATACTTGAATAATTCTCTAAAATACTTGATAATCAACTCTTGAATGCTCTTGAATTCTCTTGTGAACCCTTGTAATCTCCAATTTGTTAGAATGCATGAATACTTTAAAGCTTAGGTCACTTGATTGCTTGTTAGGAGAAAAATGAGTGAGATAACCTTGTATTTATACTTGTTTATGCCGAATTTCTTGAAATTACAACACTACAGCCGACATCAGATCTAGGAGAATAAAATTCTACCAAGAATTTGAATTTAATTTAGGTTTAAGCTACATGAGACTCATACTGCTAGAAGTGGTGTATGAGTCTCATTCTGCTAGACTATGGGACACATTTTTCAAGAAAATATTATATTAATGTGAAATCTAGATCGGGCTCCAAAACTTATGTGGGACTCATATTCCCAAGGTAGCATATGAGTCCCATATCACTAAATCTTGTCCATACAATCCAAAAAAAATAAAATTGATTGGTCATTATATATGTGTTAGGATTATCCTCATAAAGATGCATTAATTAAAGCTTGCAGATGAAAAATAAGGCTAAATAAGGCATAAAGAATCCCAAGTAATAATGAAAACCCTAGATTAGTGTGAAAGTGTAATACAACAATTTACACCTTAAATAAGGAATAATTAAATCCATTTAGCTTGCAAGGGCGCAAGACCTAATGTGAATGTTTTAAGCACATTACAACACTAAATCAAGGAAACGTTATGCTTAATTTAACAAGGAGGGCCTAAAAAAGTATGAAAATGTAGAGGTATAATTTTTCCATTGCCAAACCAAAATAAGCACAAAGGGACACACACAAGATATATGATATGCAACAACAAGACATGATACTCAAACATACAATTTCAAAGTCGTAAATGAAAGAAAAATAAAAGGAAAAAGGAATGGATCGAGCCTTGATTATTTTTCCAACTCGATGTGGATGAATATATCCTTAGTTGTTTTTCCAAAAATGTTTACAAGTGAAACCCATTGTCTACTATGCAAACAACAATGCACTCACATGGGATAGTGTAGTTTGATATAGACTAGGTGAGCCCCCCAAAAAGTAGCTAAGTGAGAAATTCATACTAAGTTTGCAGGCTCTCACCATATAATGAGAAAGTCATGGAAAGTCTATAGGATCCAGTTGTACTAACCATACCAAAGTTATACCTCATGATATCTTTGATAAGGCACCACACAATATGAACTTCAAGCCTCATAAGGCTAGCAAGCTTCTCTATGCTAAGCACTCATGAACAAAATGCAAATAAGATAAGGTGTGTTCAAAGGGGTTTTTCTTAATGCATGTAAGGTCTCACCTTAGGGAACATCACGCCTAATGTCTCCAAGAGAGGACTAGTGAAGGATAAAAAGAATCACACCTTAGGGAATGCCAACCATAGCATTACCACTAAGAGGAATATCATATCTTAGAAAGGTCATGTTCCTGAAGTATATCAATCCTAGTGATACAACCCAAAAGACACATCATGTGCAATAAGAAGACCACACTTTGAATAAAATTTTCACACTTCCTAGGAGATGTATAATAACATCACTAGGAAAGAAACATGCAAATAATGAATGGGGGACCGTATACCCCCACTTAAAATGTCAACATACTTGCTATGTTGGTATTTTATGTAGAAGGAGAGGAAGAGGTGATCCTTGAAAATAATTAACAACTCAAAAATAGTTATCCTCACCCCCAAACCATAGAGACAAAAATAACCACCAAGAACTATCATGTTGTTGAACCATAGAGTTTTTGGGTAGGATTTATGGACTAGTCTTGGGGTATGTGCAGGATCATGATGGGCCAAAAAGTGGCAATATGATGGGTATGTGGTTGACGACCTTTTTTTTACCCAAAATTGATGAAACAAAAAGGGTTTTTAAAGGAGATACTCATCTTTCAACCAATATAAATTATGCTTTACTTTGAATTTAATAAGTAATTATTAT
>VDFB02353493.1:98280388-98328392 GCA_007258455.2 Sequoia sempervirens | reverse complement strand
CTTCCATTATTTCATAGTTATTTCTATTCTAATAATTGGATGACTTATGTTTAATTGGTTTAAAGGAATATTGATTCACCCCCCTCTTAGTATTCTAGGTGTTCAATAATTGGTATCATAGCTTGGTTCCTTGGAAGGAGCTTGACTGCTTTGGGAAGATCTTGAAGTTTGAACACATGGCTAATAAAAAGTATTATATTCCTTTGGAAGAAATTCTTGATATTGAATACACAGAAGAAGAATAGATGTTAGACAAAGATGGATAACTCAAATTTTCTCTTAAAGATCTTAGCAAAATTTAAAATGAGAAAAAAGAGTTGAAGGAAAATCTAAAAGAGGAAAATGAGAGCATTATGAAATTGAGAGAATAGAACAAGAAATTTAGAGAAAGGCATAAGGAAGTCAATGAAAAATTGAGGCAAGTGAATAAAGAAATCATCAGATTAAGAGTACAAGTGGAAGAAAAGAAAAGAATTGAAGAATGATTGAATACAATTGTAAAAAGCAAGATTGACGAGTTCACCAGGTTTGAACAAGAAGTGGTAAATCTAAGATCAGATTTGGAAAAAGACAGAACTCATGAGGAAAAATTTAAGACAAGTTCTACAATGCTTGATGAGTTGATTGCTAGACATAAAGTATCTAAAATAAAGGAGGTTTGGGACCTGAAAGAGGAGAAATCTCTAAATAAAATCAAACATCTAATGCAAAGAAGATTAGTGAACTAGAGAAAGTTGAAGGAAAGAGGAACTATGGAAAATTCTACAATCAAAGAAGTAATGCTAGAAGACCCCATATCAGACAACCAAATGCTTAAAGGTACCAATCTTTCAATGGTTTCTATTATTTTTGTAATAAATTTGGACATAGAGCTATGGAATGTAGAAGTAGAATGAATCATAGTGTTTCATAATTTACTGGACAATGCTTTACATGTAATAAATTTAGACATAGAGCAAGTGAATGAAGAAGTCATATGATGAATAAGTACAACAATGGTAGAATGATTCAATATTTTATTGGTTACTTCTATACATGCCATGGATTTGGACACAAAGCTAATCATTGCAAAATAAGAACAAATGGAAGGAATAATGATTAGAGAAATATCACATGCAACAACTATAGAAAGCTTGGAAATATTGCTAAATTTTGTTGAAATAAGAACACAAGGAAGAATGAATCAATGAAGAAAGATGAAACAATCAAGAAATGAAAAGATATGGAGAAAGAAAGAATAGACTAAGGATGAGGGATAATTCATACCGATCTTTGGTGCAGATGTTTCCTCTGAAAACTAAGCCCAGAGCTATGGCTTAGGGGGAGCTTTGCTAAAAATCATATAACCCCCTACCGATATGGTGTGTCATGGCTTGACATGAAGAAATAAGATGGATATCAATAATATGAATCTTTTGGTGAAAATTTCAGAAGAAAATATTCTAATGCAACAATTTGTAGAGCTTCTGAAAGTTCACTATGAAAACAAGGTTTCAAAGTTTACCAACTTTTTGTCTGAAGCATTTATTCTTGAAATGGGTCAAATCAAAGAGTTAAAAGTGTGCTTGGGAAGAAAAATTATTTTTTATATACACATTAAAAGGGGTAGAGAAGAGATGAAGATGAAAGTGAAGAGTTCAACACATCTCCCAATGGCTAAACATCGAAACCCTAAGTTCACAGAGCTGTCTAAGAGGTATTTTGTAATTCCTACATATTCTAGTCTTTCAAAAAAATTCTTTGAAAGAAATTTAAATGTAATGGAGGCACCAAAGGTTGTAGACATCTCATAGAGACCACAACCTGAGCTTAAAAGACATTTTGGGTGCATTCTCTAGCATTCCTTCTAGAGTGTTACCGACTAAGGACATTAAAGCATATAGTCATGGTAAAATAGAAGAAGTTTCCTCTAGTAGACTATTTATTATATGGATAGAAGAATTGGAAGAGAATGACGAAACTTTAAAACTAGAATACAAATCCCTAAGTGAGAAGAGGTTGGATGTGTGGTGGAAGTTTCCATCATTTAAAGACAAAGAGAAGTACATCATGATGGTGCTAAGTAGAATTCACGGTGAATCCATATGGATTGATAGCTCGTACATGATAACAAATGAAGTAATTAGAGATATAACTCTTTTTTGGTCCTTTGGACTAGTTCCAGACCAAAAATCTATCAAAATCAAGGATATAATGGAGAGAACAAGTGCTACTCTTTTTTAAAAAGAATTCACTATAGACTTGATTATAAACACGATAGTTCGGTATGTTGAAATGCTTATAGGTCACAAGATAGATCACCCAAATAGAGAAAATGTGATCTCTACCATTGCCATCCATGTGGCACAAGATATGATTGAAAGTGATGGTGACTATGACTTGTGTGAATTACTCTAACACAATTTGTTGAAAAAACTAAAGGAGATCAAGAAGAATAAGAAGCATACATTCAGGTATGGAACATTCATGATTTGTATACTTTTCTACTTCATGAAGGAAGTACCATTGATTGGGAAAGTAAATTAGACAAATGTAGAACATGTTGCACATCAGATAATAAACTATATGGAAATCCTTGGAGGTTCAGATGCTCAAGTTAATGCCCTTGCAACATTCTTTGAAATGCTTCAAAGGAAAATGAATGAAAGAATGAGAATTCCTAAGATTGTGGTCACAAGATACTTAAGAGACATTAACTTTCTTGTCTCAATTGACTTTTTCTTCATGGAAGCAATTGAACCCATAACTATTTAGATCTCAGAATTGGACTATGAAGTGAGTGAAGCAGAAATGGTTTACTATGCAAAATTTCTTCTAAGAAGCCCTAAAGACCTAAAAAATTCAAGGTTAGAGGATAGGATTAGACCTAAAGCCTCTGACAACTTTAGGAGGACAAGTAAGAAGAGAAAGAGCATAGATAACCCTTTAATTGTAGAAAAAATCATACAATAAATTCTAGAGTGAAAGGATACTAAAGTTGAAGAAGAAATAATTCACATAGATGATTCTCAACATGAGCATGTAACAAGAGAACTAGAACTATCAATGCACAAGATATGGATGAATCCATAAAAGCCTTGTAATGTTATAAAATTACACCCCTTGCAATTTCACATACATTCTTGTATACACTTTAGTGTCCACCCCATTAGAACTTGTGTAGGCTAATTTTAGCCCCTTCGTCAGCCTTTTTCCCTTCTCAAGATGCTCAAGACCCCTTTTTAGCAGCTACCCTTGTGTGTCAGCTCTGCATCAAACATTGTGCTTTCCTCGTTCTCGTCATTTTGCAACATGATGTGTCTAGACACTAGCATGCTACATGAACGTTTGCATGTTGCACTAGCATCCCATACTTCAACATTCAAATGACCATCTCCAAGCATTTTTTCCACTTGTCAGCTCCTTTTGTCAGTGGTAATGACTTGGGGTGCCTTGTAACGGCTCGAGAAGCTTCTTTTACCTCATATTCTCTCTTTAAATGCTATATTTTTAATCTATTCAGTCTTTTGGATCTCTTTAGCTTTGGCTCTGGCCTTTTCCTCTTCCCTTTGTCTTGATATCTTGCTTGCATAGACCTCTAAAAATTTCTACATATCACTCTCAAGCTCTCTTGGCAACACTCTTTGCAACTCTTTTCACTCTCATAGCTCTACATCTCTCCTTGGCTTCCTCAATCTTTGAAATTTATACTTATCATCTGCCTTGCATCCTTGAGCATCTTGGGACTTCTCACATCCCTTATCTATTTCTTCTTTATTTCATGGTACTAGTTCTCCTCCTTGAGTGGGGATTGCTTTTATCACTTCATATTTGCGCACTTGGTTCACTTTCTCTATCTATTTGGTTGTTTGTGGAGGTGGGAAAACCAATAAAAGGGTTTAACTAAGGAAAACCCTTATAAAATCCCAAAATTTTCTCTTGATCTTATGTATGTAGCTATTGAAAATATTTCCTTCCTAGAGCCTTCATTACTTGGATTGTTGTAAGCACTTTCTTTGTCCTCTTCAGTCTTATCATTTACTTTGCATTATTTCAGTTCTGTTACTTTCTATTATTTTCTTATATTTTGAAAGTTTTTAGTAATAAGATTTTTAAGTAGTCACTTTGCTATTTTATGTGATAATATTTGGTTTCATTTTGTATGAGATGCTAGCGCACCTTTTAGACTCCAATGCACCATACCTCCATCCTTGTTCCATGCTATCATCCTTTGGCTGAAAGCTCATCAATTTGTCTAAAAAATCTTTGTGACCTACTCTTTCTGATTTTAGAACTCTTGCTTTGTTCCTTGAGATGGTTTAGGCCAGTTCACCCCTTTAAATTCTCTTGAGAATAAAGAGAATCATGAGTAACGAATTTCCCTTCTCTACATTTTGGTAAAACCTATGTGAACACCCCTGTATAAGAAAAAAAAAGGACAAATCAAAGATTTATCCTTCCCTAAAAAATATTTCGGGGCACTACTTTGAATCCCATTCCATGGCATCAATAGCGATATACATTGACCTTTAGTTGCTTGTCTATATCTCTATTTCAAAATATAATTTCTATCTTTCTTACTTATATCCCTTTCCAACTTTGATAAGAAGCTTCAACAAGTACTCTTACAAGCATGTGAAAGTGAGGTTTTTTCTCCTTTCTTATTATTCTTTCTTGATACCTCTCCTGAAATTCCTTCTAAGGACATTTAGGTGCAAGATGATAAAAGCATTGATACTTTTCTTAATGTTAATCTATCTTCCCTTCATTCCAATGCACTCTCTTCTAGAGATGAAGCATTAGAGAATGATGAGTCTCTTCTCTATTCTAATGTACTATCTTCCAAAGATGATACATTAGTGAAAGATGAGTCCATTCTCACATCGAATCCTCCAAGGATAAATGTTGAGCATATTTCTTCAAATGATTCCTCTATGAGTTGTGAGGAATCTGTAAATATAGTCTATGTCTTTGCATCTCTTCAAATGCCTAAGAGACCCATCATTTATCTGAATTTGGATAGTTCTTCTCCTAAAAGGATTTGTTCTATTAATGGTGTTCCATAGCCCATTCTTATAATTCTAGAAGGAATAAAAAAATGTTAATAAACCTACTTCTTTACCACCTTCTCAATGAATCCTTCCTCAAGCACCTAAACCTACAACTAAAACACCTAGTGATTATGATCTTGTCGAACAACTCTATGTTACTCCAACCAAGATCTCACTATGGGAATTGCTTCAGTATGCTCCAATTTATCATGTATTCTTCAGGAAGCCTTGCAAAAGATCCTCTTCCCTTCTACTAGACCGATGAATGTTAATTCATTGATGGCTCATTTTCGTATGGATTTGTTGAATATTACATTCTATCTGTAAGAACTCCCACCTTTCAAAGTACAGAAGCAAGTGGACCCTCTAATAGTCATAGTTAACATTAATAACATTGGCATTAGATGTACTCTTGTTGATGTCGATTCGGTGATCAACATATGTAGCATTGATCTATTTCCTAAAATAAAAATTGTTTCATCTTCTCTTACTGCTTCTCTTGTTGTTTGTGGGTTCAATAATGTTGGTCGGCGTCCTTTAGGCATGATAGTCTTTCCTTTAAGGTTGGGGCCTATTGCTTTACCCACCCTTGTGTATGTTATGTCAGAAAAATTAACATATAATATTCTTCTTGGTAGACCATGGGATTTATGCTATGGGTGCAATCTTGTCTACCTTGCATAAATTTATTAAGTTCATTTGTAACAATCGAGTAGTAAGTCAAGACCGACGTTGAGGCCATACACTTGTGTGAGATGGTAGCTATTGGTCAGGCTTTGGTTGTGCCTACTCTTATAGTCATAGTCAAGATTGACCCTGAGGCCATACACTTGTGTGAGATAGCAGTTGTTGGTCAAGCTTCGGTTGTTCCTACTCTTATCCCTTGAGTTTCTTCTCATGCGTTGACATCTACTCCAATAGTACCTATTATAAAGAATTCTCTTGAGATAGATGTCCTTGAAGAAGATCCTTCTAAAGCGAGAAATATTAAGTCTACTCTTTCTACTTCTCAAAATAATGTCTCGGTGATGATTAGGGTTCCTTAGACTTTACATATTCCTTCATTAGGGAATATAAAGTCAACCTGGTCCACTTGAACCTTCCGTAAAAATCATCCAAACCTACTATCAAAGATGATTATTCTTCTATTTCATAGGATAATGTGAGAAATAGTTGTAATTTCCTTAATGTTTATCCTCTTCCTTTTGAGGAAGATGACCACACTTCTATTAAAGAGGCTAATGTTGGTAGTCCTGTCAAGAAGGTTGATGATGATCTTTTAGAGGAGTATAATCCCCATTGTTGGAGTAATGCTCTCTATGAAGATACTCCTCAAATTCTTCAAACATGTTATGTGATGCAGATCATCTACCAAAATCTCAAACCAACCAAGGGTACTTCTAACCCAAACTTAAATGTAGAAGATCAAATTAAATAATCACCCAAAATTCCTTTATCTTTTCATCAAAATCATATCATTTCACTCAAAAATCACAAGGCACCAACCACCACACCAGTATCCCAAATCCTTATTAGATTCCAATACATCTTATCCATCATCAATTTATCAAAATCAAAGCAATAACCTCTTTAGAAGACTCTGAACAAAATCAAACAACCAACTTGCACCATATTACTCTTCATTCCAATTTGATTCTACAAGGAAAAATAACCAAAAACCAATCATTCATGCTACAAACCTATTCTTAGACTTCCAAGACAGTGTATTCATCTTGTTTTTCTTGAAACAACCAAGAACATACTCACATACCATAGATATATCAAATTCTCTGGTTCTTGCAGTCAAAACATCATTTTTCACATTGAGTTATCTTTGTTCAAAACATAAAAAACAACAAATATACCTTATAAACCTTATCCAAACATAGGGACATTTGTAGCAACATCAGCAAGATAGTTTCCAAACATTTAGAACCATTATTTTCATTGTTTTACCAGATTCACTGTTTTTAGAAAACTAGCCTCCATATCTCTAGTAGGTCACCATACTCCTAAAGTGAGTGATTCCTCTTCAATCGCAATGTATCTTTACAAACCCAATAAAAATTTAGAGACCCATTTCAGTCTATTTCAACATATCACAAACTCATATGCTCTTGTTTTGTAAGGAATGCTTGAAATCCTGACTGCATCGTTGGCAAAACTCACCAATTAGGTCAAAAATGAAAAGAAACCACTATTTAATCAACTTGAAACTACCAAAAAACCCTAGTAAGAATAAATTTAGGTTACAAAACTTCCACAACACCAACTTTCAGGCATTGAAAGACTCAGTTTTAGCATCATATTATAAAACCCTCGATTGTAGGCTTAATAATATGAAGATAGTGAGGGTTTATTGAAAAGAGACATTGCAAACCTCATGTCCACCTACCACCACTCCAAACATGTTAGAATGTGTCTTCATATACTCTAGAAATCAAATCCCAACCTTATTGAATGCACTTTCCTCATTTACCAACTTGTAGCCACCCATTTTCATAAGAAAACCCTGTATTTCCTAAAGATCAATAACTGAACATTGAATTATTGTATTCCCTACATTATTCACCACACACACTTCATAAAACATCCTAATTACACCCTAAAAAATCCATCCCACCTTTCTTCTAAACCTACATAAGTGGGATGGAGGTCTAAAACTTCACAAGACTCTCAAAACCCCTTATTAAGGGTTCACAGGAAGATTTTGAATTTCTTGCTCTTTAGACTTCTAAATTTGATTCAAACTCTTCTAAATACCTCAAATGGATTTCCCACTCACTAATCTAAGTAAACAAAACAAATATAAAACTACTGTATTGTTGTACAGTCTGTACAATGGACTAGTTAAGGAGAAAAAATGCATAAATTGCAAAAATAGGGACTTTATTTACTAAATCTCTTCCAAGAATACAATCTCTCTTGCTACCTTGACCTCACCATGCTATTTTAAAGTGATTTACATCAGTTAAAACACCTTTCTTTTGATATCCAACTAACTAATGACCTTCTATACCAAGATGACCCTTCACATTCTTTTTTGCAGTTTGCATTTTGCAAGTTTTACAACTTTGTACTTTTTACATCTTTTTCAACAAATAGATAACTTTTGCATTTGATTACACCATTGACCATATAGTGACCTATAAAATACTCAAATAAATTGAAATTGACCTTTACATGACCTTGTCACATTTCTTTAGACTTGAAAACTCAAATTTTACAATTTTTCCTTTTGAAGGCATTCAATGAACAAGGTGCACCTGCACCATACAACCAACCAACCAACAAAACTTTTCAAGTCCCTTGGAAACATGTTGTTGCATTTCATTCTACTTCTCAACTTGTCTTGAACTTATCCTCCTTTCTTTCTCTTGAATCTTCATCTATCTTGGTTCCAACCTTTGTCTTCAACTTTGTCTTCACCACCATCTTCACTTGTCTTCACTTGCATTTTCTTTTCATTTTTCCTTTCTCATTATATGTTTATCAGGTTCAAAATCACTTTTTCATTCACAAGGACATATTACTTTCCTTTCAGAACTCTCTACCTTCCACTAACTCTTTCTCTCAACCAAAGGACATAGGACTATCCTTTCTCATTACTTCTCCAAGCAATATTTCCTCTTTTTTCACAATTCATCTTTGATCTTCTCTGACCAATCATCTTTTCATCTTCTCATCTACTCCCATCAGTGGAGTACTCTTCATGCTACAAAACAAAGTGCTTCTTCAGACAGGTATCCATCCTCTTTATTGCTCCACTACACCAACTCAACAAACTTCTTTGCCTCACCTAGGCATCTTCTCTTTTCTCTACCTAGTCTCTTGGAAACCAACAACCAGGTTCTCTCTTAACTTGTACAAACACCAACACTTTCTCTCTACAACTTAGATGGATCAAGCACCTGCAACCAACCAACATCTCAACAACAACTTCAACAAACCATCAAAATCAACTAGCTTTGATACCAATTGATGCAGATCATCTACCAAAACCTCAAACCAACCAGGGATACTTCTAACCCAAACTCAAATGGAGAAGATAAAATTAAACAATCACCCAAAATTCCTTTATCTTTTCATCAAAATCATATCATTTCACTTGAAAATCACAGGGCACCAACCACCACACCAGTATCCCAAATCCTTATTAGATTCCAATACATCTTATCCATCATCAATTTATCAAAATCAAAGCAATAACCTCTTTAGAACACTCTGAACCAAATCAAACACCCAACTTGCACCATATTACTTTTCATTCCAATTTTCTTTTACAAGGAAAAATAACCACAAACCAATCATTCATGCTACAAACCTATTCTTAGACTTCCAAGACACTATATTCATCATGTTTTTATTGAAACAACCAAGAACATACTCACATACCATAGATCTATCAAATTCTCTGGTTCTTGTAGTAAAAACATCATTTTGCACATTGAGTTATCTTTGCTCAAAACATCAAAAATAACAAATATGTCTTCTAAACCTTATCCAAACATAGGGACATTTGTGACAACATCAACAAGACAATTTCCAAACATTTACAACCATTATTTTCACTATTTTACTAGATTCACTATTTTTAGCAAACTAACCTCCATATCTCTAGTAGGTCAACATACTCATAAAGCGGGTGATTCATCTTCAATAAAAATGTATCTTTACAAGCCCAATACAAATTTAGAGACCCATTTCAATCTATTTCAACATATCACAAACTTAGATGCTCTTGTTTTGTAAAGAATGCTTGAAATCCTTACTGTACCACTAGCAAAACTCACCAATTAGGTCAAAAATGCAAAGAAACCACCATTTAATCAGCTTGAAACTACCAAAAAACCCTGGGAAGCATTAAGATAGGTTAAAAAATTTCCACAACACCAACTTTCAGGCACTGAAAGACTCACTTTTAGCATCATATTATAAAACCCTTGATTGTAGGATTAACAATACAAAGAGAGTGATGGTTTATTGAAAAGAGACATTGCAAACATAATATCCACTTTCCACCACTCTAAACATGTTAGAATCTATCTGCATATGCTCTGGAAATTAACTGCTATCCTTATTGAATGCACTTTCCTCATTTACCAACCTGTAGCCACCCATTTTCAAAGGAAAACACTGTATTTCCTGAAGATCAGCAACCCAACATTGAATTCTTGTCTTCCCTGCATTATTCAACACACACACTTCTTAAAAAATCCTAATTACACCCTAAACAATCCATCCCACCATTCTTCTAAAACTACACCAATGGGATGGAGGTCTAAAACCTCACAAGACTGTCAAAACCCCTTGTTAAGGGTTCATAGGAAGATTTTTCTTGCTCTTTACACTTCTAAATTTGATTCAACCTCTTCTAAATACGTCAAATGGATTTCCCACTCACTGATCTAAGTAAACAAAACAAATATTAAACTACTATGATGCTATACATTTCGTACAATGGACTAGTAAAGGAGAGAAAACACAAAAAATACAAAAACAAGGACTTTATTTACTGAATCTCTTCCAAGAATACAATCTCTCTTGCTGCCTCGACCTCACAATGCTCTTTTAAAGTGATTTACATCAGTTACAACACCTACCTTTTGATCTCGAACTAACTAACCACCTTCTATACTGTGATGACCCTTCACATTCTTTTTTTTTTTTTGCATTTTGCAAGTTTTACAACTTTGCACTTTTTACATCTTTTTCATCAAATAGACAACATTTTTCATTTGTTTACACCCTTGACCACCTAGTGACCTATAAAAGACTCAAATACATTCAAATTGACCTATACATGACCTTATCACATTTCTTTAGACTTGAAAACTCAAATTTTACAATTTAGCCTTTTGAAGGCATTTAATGAACAAGGTGTGCATGCACCATTGTGACCTTGGCTTCAAGATTGTCTCTAAATATGGCTATGGGTGTAAAGGTTGTTGGTGTAATGAACAAGGAATTTATGTTCCTATAGAATGTGTATCTTATAAGCATAATTTGGGGCTTGGTTGCTCAAATGAATAGTTTGAATGGAAACCACAGTTTAATGTTGACACAATTTCTACTCAACCTCATTCTCTTGGATTTATTCATCCTCCATTGTCTTCTATCTTTATGTCTTCTCCTTGTGAGAAATCAATATTTTCTCCACAAGAGAAAGGGTTGCTTCTTTCTTCATTCTTTGTTTGAGAAAGAGCATATCTTGTTGAGGCTTCTTAAAGCCCACTTAATTACTCTTCCTCCTCCTACACATAAGAATTTTCATAAGCATGATAAAGCAAAGCATTCTTTTTGTGCATACCATCGAGTGCTTGGGCATTCCACTAGTGAATGTAAGACCTTCAAGGATAAAATACAAAAAATTCTTGATTCAGGTGCCATCACTCATTTATTTTCCAATGCACCTACCTCTTCTTCAAATGAAAAGTGATATTGAGGTCTTCAAATGACATGGTTCTCCTCCCCTGTATGTTGGGGGAAGTGATAACTTGTTTTGGAGATGTGTGTCCCCCTTAAAGGATCCCCTCTCTTCTCTATTCCTTTCAAATGAATCATCCCTTCAGTTGACCCCTTTTTATTTAGAAGGGTTCTCAAGGGAAACCCTTTGAAAGGTTCTCTCGAATGAATTATATGGCGTCTAGCTTGGGGGTAGCCTAACTAGACCTATATTTTCTGTAACTATCCTGCAATCCAGATTGCAATAGCCATAGGATTCTTTGATCGGTATTTCTCTAAAGGACTAAGAACCTATAGATATCTTTTGCATCAACCTTTCCTTGTAGGATAAAGCACTTGTAAGGGCCCATTAGACTCTTCAGATACTTTCACATCGAGCTTCCCTCAGGACCGAGCACTTGGGGCACCTCCTTTGCAAGTTCTAGGACCTGTAAAATGCTTTTCATCTTGTGGGATCAATTTATCCAACTCTATCAGAGACAGTACCTACATAGCCTTTTGTTCACCTTCCATAGGTTTGCATACTTTTGGAACATTTGTCCAAGCCTCCCCAGGAGAGAGGACTTGTGGAGCCATCTCTCTTCAAATTTGTGTTCCTTTCTAGCTCTTAAATTCTCTTCTCTCTTCTCCTCTCAAATTGTGTATACCAGATTAAAGACTTGGATCATCTTCATCCTAAGTATATACTTCATTCTCTCTTTGACATTGGTTGCTTCCCTAAATTTTGGGTCCATTTCTCTCTTGAAGCAATCAATCCTTAGATTATTCTCTCCATTTAATAATTCTTTTGTGTGTTATTTCTTAATTTGGGGATAATGCATGGTACTGAGACAACCTTTTACATCAAGGTCTCTTTCACTTTCCTGACTCAAATCCTTTAATTTTTCTATGTGTGTGTGTATGTTTTCTAACTCTGTGATGTAATGACTTTTTATTTTCTAACATTGTTGTCTTGTGCATGTCTTTCTTATCTAATGTGTCTATTTTGTAGGTCTTCAGCTTGGGGGCATTCTTTCTTGGTTCAAAGAGTTGTCTACTTCCTCTACAGTATCCTTTTAGTAATCATGATATTATTTATGTTTAGTAGATTTCCTTTAGCGTGCATATTAGTGTAGATTCATATGCTCGCTAAAGTGGGGGGAAAATGTAATGTTGTAAAATTACACCCCTTGCAATTTCACTTACATTCTTGTATCCACTTTAGTGTCATTTTAGTCCCTACATCAGCCTTTTCCATTCTCAAGATGCTCAGGACCCCTTTTTAGTAACCACCCTAGTGCATTAGCTTTGCGTCAAACCTTGTGCTTTTCCCATTCTCGTCATTTTGTAGCATGATGTATTTGGACACTAGTGCATCACCTAGATGTCTGCAAGCCATGCTAGCATCCTATGATACTTCGACATTTAAACAACCATCTTTGAGCATGTTTTCCACTTGTCAACTCCTTTTGTCAGTGGTAACAGCTCGGGGTGCCTTGTAACGGCTTGGGAAGCTTGTTTTCCCTCCTATTCTCTCTTTAAATGCTATATTTTTAATCTATTTGGTCTTCTAAATCTCTCTAGCTATGGCTCTAGACTTTTCCTGTTCCCTGTATTGATATCTTTCTTTCACAACTCTCTATAGCTTTCTACAATACTCTCAATCTCTCTTGACAACACTCTTTTCAACTCTTTTTTCTCTCGTAGCTCTACATCTCTCCTTGGCTTCCTCAAGCATTGTACTTGATACCTATCTTGCACCTTGCACCCTTGAGCATCTTGGGACTTCTCACATCCCATATCTATTACATCTTTATTTCATGATACAGATTCTCCTTGAGCGGGTATTGCTTTTATCACTTCGTATTTTCTCACTTTGTTCACTTTCTATATATGTTTGGTTGTTTGTGGAGGTGGGAACACCAAAACGGGCGTTTGATTGAGGAAAACCCCTATACAACCCCAAAATTTTATCTTGATCCTATGTATGTAGGTTTGAAGATATTTCCTTACTAGAGCCCTCATTACTTAGATTGGTGTAAGCAGATTATTTTTCCTCTTCAATCTTATCATTTAATTTTCCCTATTTCAATTCTATTACTTTCTATTACTTTCCTATATTCTAGAATTTCTTAGTAATTAGATTGTTAAGTAATCACTTTACTATTTTTTTTTATAATCTTGGGTTTCGGTCCACACAAGACACCAACGTGCCTCTTGGACTCCAATATGCCATGCTTCCATCCTTGTTTTGCGCTATCGCCCTTTGGCTGAGAGCTCATCAATTTGTTTAGAAAATATGTACGACCTACTCTTTCTAATTCTAAAGCTCTTGCTCTATTCCTTGAGGTAGTTTAGGGTAGTTCGCCCCTTGGGATTATCTTGAGAATAAAGAGACTCATGAGTAACGAATCCCCCTTCTCTACGAGCCTTACAAGAGATAACCCCTAGAATAAGTATTGAAACATCATTATTTTCTATTGAAAATTTCAAAATATTGTTTGATTTGTTCAAGATATATGTCTCTAGACTAAAAGGACAAGCTAAAAGTGAATCAAAGGAAAGGCCTACAAAAAAGGAACTAGTGGATATCACAAGGAAATGTGCAATTGCACATCACATAGTTATAAAATGTTTGAAGGATGCTCAAACCTATGAGGAAAAGGGATAAAACCTACTTTCATATTGCTTGAAATGGCTGAATAACACACAAAGCATAAAGGATACTGTAAACAAATATTTTGGCTTCCAAGGACTTTCTTACACTTCTAGGGTTTTTCACCTAAAAGGAGAAATATGGGCCAAAATGCACAATGTATACACTAAAAATAAATGAAAGGATGAATGAAGTATGCCTAAATGCAATGTATAAATGAAATAAATTGATTAAATAAATTATTTATTAATGCAAAACCTAAGAAATGCAAGCTATTTGAAAACACATTGTGATATATGCAAAAGACCTAAAAATGTAAACAAATAATAACATAAATGAATAAAATTGAAGAGGTGCACATAGAAATTGAAGAAGTATAAAATGAAGGTCTGAAATCCTAAAAAACTTGATGCAGAAACCAACTGGGACACTTACGCTAATCTGGGTGACTTAGTCCCATATCTGGGAAACTGCTTCAACGCCCGTTTTTGCCAAATGGGTATCCAAATCTATAAAAACTTTTGAAAAAAAAGTGCAGTGGGACTAAGTCACCACTATTGGCAACTTAGTCCACTTTGGCTTTTCTGAAAAGTTGAAAGTGGAATCCGTAGCTCTTGGTCTACTCTTTCTATTCCTCTAGGGGTTTGGTTCTGAAACTGCCAAATTCGGGCCTGAAAGTGATTTTTTGTGGATATTTTGACCTTTCCAAAAAGGAAATGACTCCAAAAATTTTGAAACCTATTCTTCAATCATGTCCAATCCATCAAAGCACCTAAGTCTACAAACACACAAAGGAAGAGAGAAAATGTTGATTGTTAGGGATTGGGGGTTTGCCTTGGTTAAACCCTGTTTAGGTAATTAAACCAAAATGACGAAATAAAATGATGAAACATGAATCATGATACAATTAGAAACTTGCCATGATGAAGGATCTTAAATTTCTGCAACAATTGAAGAATCTTACTCTTGAATGCCTTAGAAATGAGCTTGAATGCTATCTTGAATGCTTGATTCTTGTTTGCTTGACTTGACAATATGGATGAATGATGAATGGTGATTGAATTATGGATTAATTATGAATTAGGCTAAGAGAATCCTTTTATAAAGGAGAGCTAAGAATAAGGATCATGATCAAGGGATAGAATTAAATTAGAAAATAACTTAATCAAGGGTGGAGGTTAATTGAGAGAAGAAAGACATGGATAGATAAAGACTTGACGTGGAAGATAAGATTGGCACAAAAAAAGAGGTGAGAGGAGAAATTAAATAATAAAGATTATTTAATTCAGGTGGCCAATAGAGGAGAAATAAATAAAATATTAATTTTATTTATTTAGAAAGAAAGGTGAGAACAAGTTATATAATTAAATAATTATATAATTGGGGAGATAAAGAAAGGATAAATAATTAAAATAATTATTTAATTATAGAAGAAGAGGGAAAAGCTAACTTTTGAATTAAAATAATATTTAATTCAATAGTGGGGGGAAAGGACCATTAGATTTAAATGATTAATAAAATTCAAGAAAAGTGTGAAAGTCATTTACAATTCTTTACAACACCTTTACAAGACATCATTGAATGAAATTTATTCAGTTTGCAAGGGTCCAAGACCTAGTGTGGATGTTTCAAACACCTCAAAACACTAAATCTAGGCATCATTAAGTCCAATTTCTCATCAATTATTCCCATATCAAGCAAGCAAAAAGGGATACTTTTTCCGTGCCCACAAATACCATGAGATCAATTGAAACAAAATAAGTTGTGCGACATATACATATGATCTAGTAAAAGATAGAGACAATTAGACATGGAATAGCATTATGCTGCTACATGACAACTTCTTTACCCTGCAAAATTAGAGAGAATAAATGATCAAAAAACATGTGATGCTAAGGGACTTAGTGAAGATAAAGCATGCTTCTATCTCAAGTGCCCTTGCCAGTACTAATAAAATCTCAAAGATAAGTCTCAACCCTAGTACTATGGAAGAAGGAGAAGAAACCCTAATGGATCTTGAATTACAGTGCAAGCCACTAGCAAAAGAAAAAAAGATTTGAGTGGAAGGAAAATCTACTTGGCAGGACATTTTGTAGAAGCTCAAATAGTCAACATATTTAGGTTGACAATTCTTCTATGCATTTCTTTTCTAATTTTTTAGAATCCCTTATTGCATAAAAGACCCTTTTTTGATTAATTCTCTAAGGGAGAGTCAAGACATATATCTAAGGGGAAGTATGCTGAATTTTTTTCACACCCTTTGCCCTTGATGTCAAATAGGGAGAGATAGTTGGGTATGTGTAGGATCATGATGGGCCAAAAAGTGGCAATATGATGGGTATTTGTAGGGTATGTGGCTGATGACTTTTTTTTTACCCAAAATTGATGAAATGAAAAGGGTTTTTAAAGGAGATTCTCAGCTTTCCACCAATATAAATTATGCCTTACTTTGAATTTAATAAATAATTATTATTCATTTTCTATTTAAATTACAACTAAAGTGTTGATTGATAGGTTGATTGAAAACATCTATAGCTTTCAAATGGTATCACATTTTTGAATCCAAAATATGCATCACATTCTATGTTTTGCATACTATAGGATTAAAAAATAAAATTTGAATTTCATGAAGTTTTGACCAAGTTAAGTTATGGACATGAGTTTTATATTTTTAAAAGTTGTAATAAAAATTCATAATTAATTATTTACTTGGAAAAAATTACAAAAAATATGCATCACATCCGGACATGAGTCCTCTACTTATGTCTAAAATATTATAAAAAATATTATCATTTTATTGTGGTTAGGGTGGTCAGACACACCTACTTCTTATTTTCCCCGAAATTTAAGTACTCTTGCATTGAAATTTTAAATTTTCACCAAATAGATTTTTTAATTTTTAAATAAACCTAGTAGTTTAGAAACTACATTCAATTTGCTACAGATTCTATTCTTACATATTTTTAAAATAATATAGATAACTTATTCAATTTTTTATGTCAAGTTGCCTAACTCTAATTTTTCTAAATTTTTTGCCACTTAAGGGCCTGTTTTTTCCATGATGATCCTGCACATACCCAGTTGAATTTTTTTTTGGGTCAAAATATTTGGAGAGAAACACTTGGAGAATTATTGGAGAAATCCTTTTGGGAGAGATATGTGTAAGGGGGGGACAAGTTTTTGAAACAAGCTTTCAAAAATTATTTTGATATGCATGTTGACATCAATGGAAAAGGGGAAGATTGTTGGAAGTTGGAAGTTTGTTACTGATGATGGAGTTTGGAAACATGAGCATGATGTGTATATATAATGCTTGATCTAGTGTTGTTATTGATGTCAACATTGTTATGATCATCCTAGAATAATGTGGAAGTACTTTTCATGACTTATGTATAGTGCAAGTTGGTCCGAAAAGTATGGTTTATCAAGAAATTGGCTATGTATTTCCTCTAACAATCTTATGGTTCAGTGTGTTAGTTTTTGGGTCTGCACTTCATGCTGCAAGTTGGTGTAACCTTCTACAATTGTAACTACAGTTTTGAGATCATCAAATGCAACTATATTCAAGATTTTGTGACATTCTATGAAGTTTCCTAAAAGATATGAATGATAGTGTGCAACCTTGTATATCGTAGTTACCTTTTGTACAATGCATCGATGTGGAAGATTCCATATTTCTTCATGAATAATTATTTTGTTTTGTAATGATGAAGATAAGATAATTAATTTTAGTTGATTTTAGAGAAATATCAAGCTTCAAGGTTGCATGTTTGGTGAATTACATGTACACTTTTGTTTTTAGATTGCAGGAATTGGTCAAGTATGCATCCCCCTATAAACTGTAGTGCACTTGGTAAACTTTTTTCATGTGACCAGTGGCACTGGCACAACACGGCCTCTAGTACCACGGGTTTGGGGAGAGACTAGACCTCATGACCTCTTTCCTACAACAGGATGCTCTAGCCAATAGAGCTAGGCCTCCCGCCCTGAATTACATGTACACTTGAAGATTTTGTGTTTAGGTCTATTTTTTGACCGGCCTAACACATTTGATGTTTTGTGAAGGATAAGAAAGTAACTCTATCTTATGTGGGAATTATATTAGGTCCATACTAACCTATCTTGATGTAAGTTGAACTTTGAATTTAGGTACTAACTGTTGATAAAATTGTTTGAGGACGACATGCTTAATTTTGTGTGTTACTTCTAATTAGGCCAACCTAATTAAAGTTACACCTGATGTGGATATATAAGGGAGATTAACACTGAATGTTTTAAGTTCATGGAGTGTGAAAGAGTGAATGTGGTGTACGATGTGGAGATAGTTGAGAAAATTGTATGAGAATGTTGAAGAGATATATGACATGTATGGTAGTTTACCTGCATGCATGCGATGCAATATTGAGAAAATTGTGAACATAGCAGAGTATTGATTCAAATGAGTGTGAAGATCATTTTTTACTTCATTGGAATTGTAATCTGGCATATGATAGATGCTATTATATTAGTTCCAATAGGCAATGTTGCCAACCCTTCTTTTTTCTTTCTCTATGGGTTGTGAGCCTTTCTCTAGACAGTGTCCTAACCTAGTAGTAACCCTTTATGTAATATCTTATATCCAAATATAATATATTGTGAGCTAACCCTCACCGTGGTTTTTTCCTTTTTTGGTTTTCCACATAAAAATACTGGTGTTCATGTGTCATGTGATTTTGTGGTCGTCTTCATACTTTCTTCCATCTTTGCAGTTATTTCTATTCTAATAATTGAATGGCTTTTATTTAATTGGTTTAAAGGAATATTGATTCACCCCTCTCAGTATTTTGGGTATTCAACATATTCACATTTAAATCTCACTCCATTCCAAAAGAAAATAAATGTATTGTAACAATGATCCAATTCAAAAAGGAAAGAACATTCACACATTTATCTAAGCTCAAATACATATGTATAAGAAATAACATTACATTTTGAAACAAAGAAAAATAGGGTGTGGATGTGAACCAAAAAAATGGATTGATAACTATGCACCTATTTCTCTAGTTTCATTCAATATGCAAGCTCTAATATGTGAATGAGGAACATAATTTAAATCTAACCCAACTACCAGTAAAAAGGAAAATTTGGAAAGGGTTAGATGTTGTGTGCCTTTCAACAATTTTTTTTTTTCAAGGCTCATTGAGGACTCATTCGCCCTATGGCACTCCCAGATTCTAGTCGGTCACTATCAAAAAGTAGGAAATAAATCCTATAGCTTAGTTTCTAAGATGAAAAATTTTCTTCCAACTTTGACAACTTTACAACTTTCTTCAATTTTTCTCTCTAAATGATCTTCAACCTAAAACTTGCAATCACACATCAAAGAGGGGAAAATGTGGATTTTTTAGGGAATAGGGGTTTGCCTTGGTAAAACCCTACTTTGGTAAATAAATATTGAAATGAAATAGAAATGCATGAAGGAATGATGAATGAACAAATGCAATGTCACAACTCAACAATCCCTATTTGAACCTTGGATAAATCTACAAACTAACATGAGGTGGCCTCAATGGATATAGATATTGATCTTGAAACTTGATGTGAAACAATGTCCTTGAATTATTGATTATATCTTGGATACTACATCAACACATTATCTAAAACAACATGCATGATGCATTAAATATTTGAAATAATGAGATGAATCTTGATTGTTGTAATAATATTTCAAATCTTCCCTTGAATTCCTAAGAAAATTCTCTCGAATGCTCCTGTAATGCTTGTGTGAAATTTTCTTGATTGGTTGAATGTTTTAGGATGAAACATAGTGAAATGACATTGTATTTATACATATATTAACATTAATTCCCAAAATTCAAATATCACTAAATGAAATTGAATTATGGATTTAAAATCATTAAAATACCGCAAGAAACATATTTCAAAGAGGGGTCCTAGGCCTAAATGAGGACCCATTTTCCATGTTGTGAATGGACCGTAGGCCACTTACCTAGGACACACATTGGGTAAGGTGAAATGTTATGTAAAACTAGGGAACTAGGATTGAGCGAGGACCCATTTTCCCTATGGTGGATGGGTCCAAGGTCACCTACCTAAGACACATATCTTCCAAAGTTGAGTGATCTGAAATGGCCTTTAGGAATGTCAAGTTTTATCTCTTGTAATTTGCAATTAATTACACTTGGATTTTAATTAAAGGGGCCAATTAAGGAAAATTAACCTCAACCAATTAATAAAGCCTTGGATTAGTGTGAAAGTGTAAAGATACACCTTACAACACCCTAAACAAGTCACAATTAAGTCCATTTTATTAAAAAGGGCCCTAAACTTAATGTGAATATGAAAAATATATTACAACACTAAATTAAGGCAACATCAAGATCATTTTATTATTAATTATCCCAAATTAAGTGTGAAAAAGGGATAATTTTTCCTACACTACATTTTTCCCCCACTTTAGTGAGATTATGACCCCATTTCAAACTCACACTTATGTAGACATTCAAGACACTTATGTATGCAGCAATGACAAAGATACACAATCATTAAACATTAAAGAACATGAAGATCAAGCATAGATTATCCAATTCGATGTGGAACACATCTAAGCCATCAATTTTTTTGTCACGCTCACTCCGAGGTAGTGGAACCTCAAGCTGCCCACTAGGTGAGTATCCCAAAATGGTGGCAAATGAGAGAATCATATTAGGCTCCCATACCATATCAAATGTATCTTCCCAACAACTTCAATAAGGCACCACAATGCTAGGAAAGGATCCACAAGCAAGCAAGGTGTTTTATGCTAGGTGGCCTTGAGTTTAGGGTTCGAGCTCCATAGGGCTTAACAATCTACATTATGCTAAGAACCTATGAACAAGGGAAAGGCTCCACATGCAATAAATATTTCTAATGCTTGGTGACCTTGAATAGGCTTCAAGCTTCACAAGGTTAACAAGTTGTATTATGCTAAACACTTATGAAAAATAATGCTAATAAAAGGTTTTTAGTCAAAGTGATCTTGCTTATTTCATGTAAGGTATTCTTCTTAGGGAAAATCATGCCTAATGTATCCAAGAGAGGACAAGTCAAGAGTAAAAGTTTCACAACTTAGGGAAAGTAGTGTGTCACACCACCACTAAGAGGAAATTAACACACTAATAAATATCACACTCTTGGAGGACATCAAACCAAATCACACCACCAAGAAAATGACAAATCACAAGAAAAAAGAAAATCACACCATGAAACATGAAAAATGTCAAAAGATATTATCGATGTATGCCCCCACTTTAAAGCAGTTGTTAACACCATTGATGTGAGAAATTTCTTTAAAGTAGAAAATTTTCAATCTTAAGACATGAGAGCTTACTTGGAAAGCCCTATGCCAAGTTGTATGTTTCCAAAATAAAGCTACGTCATGAAAAATGGAAGGGTTTCCCCCAAAAATACATAAGGGATCTACAGATTCAGGGTCAGTATATCTTTGCTACAATGTTGTTATAGAGCTCATAAACATCATAATTCCCCAAGTACTCATAGAATAGGAAGAATGAAACATAAAGATTGAAAAAAAATAAAAAATTCAAGTCAACATGGAAGAGACCTAAATGTCTCGACGCCTTGCGTCATCCCCAAAAGGAAAACACAAGACAAGAAAAAAAAAGGTAAAATTTTTACAACATATAGAAGAATGCACAAAAAGAGAGATACACATCAAATGAAACAATACAGGGGATCACATTACGTGTATGCAATCACACAAAGAAACATGAAAAAGAAACAATGCAAAGTACTAGTAAGGAACATGTGAGTCAACCTACATCAGGTTTTCTACATCCAAATCTTGATCAGTATATGTGGAAGGAAGACAACTAGCCAAAGGGACAATGAAAAGTGCGAAACTAGGACACACACCAAGTTCAACACTCTTATCATCATTTAAGTTCATGGAAGAAGAGAACAATGAATTCAACTCATTATGCACTTGTTCATCAATCTTTACAATATCAATGCCATCATCTAAATTAATCACAATAGGAGTTCGAATGATAATGTCTCTAGAAAGTTCTTGTTCATGTTGCAATGAGGGTATAGAGTCATCATGCATCACTTCAAGAAAGTTCAGATTTTTATTTTATATGTTTCTCTTTTGTTCTTTATTTTTTAACATATGAGCAATAGTGCAACGTCTATGCCTATGCTCTCTAGCATTTTAGTTTTGTTTCAATCTATTGTCAATTTGTAATTGTGTAGGTTTCTTTTCTTCCCTTAGGGAAGGAACATAAGGAACCATAGGAGGTTGTTCAACCACTTTCTCTTTGGCTTTGCAAACTTTTTTTATTTTAGGAGGAACAATGGGATTGTTTTGGTTATCTCATGGTCACTTATAGGAAATTGTAGGAGGATTTTCCATAGGCTTCTCTTGGATATTTGGAAGGACTTTTGGTTCAATGATTGGTTTGTCAAGGATAGGTGACTCAATCACGGGTTAGGGCATATTTCTAAGAGATAATTCTGCAATGCGCTTTTCCTTAAACTTTTGATATGCTTTTAAAAAGTAGTCCTCATGAGGTCTAATAGGTTCAATAGGCTTGGGCCAAAAGAAATCCAATGAAAAGTTCCCATGGGAAGACACAAGATTAAAGCCACTATGGTATAGAGTAAAAAATTCATTGCTAAAGGGAAACTTCAAACATTTATGCACAACTAACGAGATGAAATTCATGGAGTGAAGCCATGGATAACCTAACTTCACATGAAATTGGTCTGACAATGAGATGATGGTGAATGAGACATTTAATATTTTTGGTCCAACTTCTAGAGGGAGATTTATCAAACCAATAATAGGGAAAGAAAAACTAGTATGTGTTTTGATCCATGCTTTGAGTTTTTCATATGTATCTTGATAGAGTTTGTGCACAAATAGGAATTATTCAATAATCACATTCTCTATGCAAATGGGGTCAATTAATATCCCATTAGTAGGCTTGTCATTGATTCTTCTAGCTATGTAAAGAGGACCATCATGTGCATGTTTGATTATGTCATTTTACATGAGAAATAAATATCAAGGGGAATTTTGGTTGAGCCCTTATGAGTTTTAGATTCAATTAATGCCACTACTTCAACTACTTCATCCATATTTTCATGTTTTATAGTTTCATCATCCATTTCAACATTCATCACATCATTCTTTGTTTCACTATCTTTTTAAAAAATGAAATAGTATGTTTCGACATGGGATTTGTAAATATTTGTAAATTTTGGTTAGAAGGAGCTACTGACTTATTACCTTGATCATTCACACCTCCAATTTGAAGATGATTAGAATCAATGAGGTATTGCACAAGATGTTTAAGACGCTTACAATATTTCGTATCATGTCCATTTTTTTGGTGGTAATGATAATAAGAATTTGGTCTATAGTTTGTGGGTAATGATTTTTTAGTATCACAAGCTCTGAAAGGAGGTAGGGAAAGCAGATTCTTTTCCATGAGTTGTAGCATGATATTATGAAGGGAATTGGGTAGACGGGTAAATTTTTTATTCCTATTTGCAAAGGCAAAAGGATTTTTCATCTTTATAGCAGCCACTTGGTCATCAACTTGTTGATTGGGTTGAGGGGAATTAATTTGTAAAAATCCCCTCTTTTGTTCCTTGAAAGGATGGAAACTATTTTGAGGTGTAGATTCATAATTTTTAGGATGTCAAGGATGATTTTTAACATCACAACCATAAGCCAAATTCTAATAATCAAGAAGGGATGTACATAACTATGTGAAGGATGGGAATTTCAACATCTCAAGTTTGGTTTGGATTTTTCTTTCTAAATTGATGATAAACATTCATTAAAGATCACCATCAAGAATCTTAATGTTTATTTGTAAATAAATAATTTGGTATCTCGTTATAAAATTAGTCACTTTCTCATCATCCTTTTGCTTGCATGTCATTAAATCAACTAGGGTCATCTTAGGACCCATGTGAAAGTGGAAGTGGATATAAAAGGCATCAATAATATCATTAAATTAACAAATTGAATTATTCGATAAGGAGAAAAACCACTTTAAAGCAATATCCTTTGATGACCTAGGGAATAGTTTAGCCAAGATCTTATCTTCAAAGATGAAATCACTACATAGGACTGTATAATGGAAACATAGCTAACAAGATCTCCTTTCCCGCCGTATTTCTCAAATATAGGAACCTCTATACCTTTTGGCATTTGTGTTCTCAATATCTCGAAGGATAATGGGTTAGTTTTGATGTATTGTGAAGGTTGACCATTGTTGTTTTGATATAGGGTGATGATTTGTTGTTGAAGGGCTCACATGTTTTGCAAAAGTGTGTTAATGATGAAATCATTGCTGGTATTGTAATGTGGAGGGGCATAAGGTGGAGTAGTGTATGCATATGGAGGGAAAGTAAATTATAAGTTTGTGAGGGATGATGGTTGAGGAGGTATAGTATTTGAATGCACAAATCTAGAAGGATTTCGTATGGAAATACCTAAGGAATTGTTGACATTGCTAGTAGGCTAAATGGTTGTGGTAACTTGAGTACTAGTGTATGTAGGAATATGGATGGGAATTATAGGAGGGATTGAAGTTCCATCTTGGATTTGAGTATGCCCTAAAGCTTGAATACAACTAGTCATGGTAAGGATGGTATTGTTAACATCATGCACATTGGTTGTAGGAAGGGAATTCATCAGAAATGAAGTATGCAAGCTATGATCCATAGGGGGTTGATTATCAACACTATTAGAAAGAGAGTTAGAAAACCCAAGATCCATAAAAAATGGTGTATTACAGGATGACATGAGTCTCAAATTGCATCTCACAACAATATTGCTAATATGACACCAAGTTATAAAGTTCATAAAAGTTTCAAAAACTCAATGCCAACCCAAAATGGAAAAAGGGTAAAGTGTAATGTAAAGACCTAAAATGCAATGTTTAAATGCAATATTCAGATTCTAAATAAGGTAATTTGTTGAATACACTATGCAAAAATTTGAAAATGAAGTCTTGTAAATGCAAATTTAAAATCACACAATGCACTAAATGTACCAAATTAAGCTAAATATGATCAAATTGGTGAAACAAAAATTCAGGAAATAGTAACATCAATCTAAAAATAGCCCACAAAAATGAAGAAATGAATATTTTACTTTCTAGAAAATCAGATTATGACTTGATCAGGGACTCATTTTCCCTAGGGCATATGGGTCCTAGATTAGGGACTTGAAACAAATTTTTACAAATTTTTCAAGAGTGTTTTTCAGTGGCTTTCAGATTTTGGGTTGTTGCAGCAAGTTTTTGTTTAATTTTCTATAAAATGCAATGTAAAATTTAAGTGCAAAATGTGATAAAATGATAACCTAGAACACATAATTTGATATGCAATTTTGTTTCAATTTTCAAATGCAAGTTAATATGATGTAAATGATATATAATATGACTATTTTGTTTGTATTTTTTAGATTTAAAGAATGAAAAATATGCAATCCTAAAATTTTTAATGAGATGCAAATTTTAATGCAAATTAGACACCCTAAATGAGACCCAATTCAATGAAAATGGATACAAATGCAAGATCTAAATCTAGGATGAAAGAGGACTGCAAAATCAAAAAATGCAATGATCAAACTCAGGTTCACTAAAATGAAATAGAGAACAATAGGGTATGGGTGTGAACCAAAAAAATGGATTGCTAACCATGCACCTATTTCTCTATTTACATTCAATATGCAAGCTATAATATGCAAATGGGGAACATAAATTAAATCTAACCCAACTGCTAGTAAAAAGGAATATTTGGAAAGGGTCAGATGCTATGTACCTTTTACAAAAAAGTCATTTTTCAAGGCTCAATGAGGACTCATTCGCCCTATGAAAAATGGGTCTTGGCTAGGGCTCTAGATAATTAGTTTCTAGGTTTTTTTCTACTCTGTCTGCACTCCCAAATTCAAGTTGGTCACTATCAGAAAGCTAAAAATAAATCATGTAGCTCAGTTTCCATGATTTGACAAATGTTCTTGCAACTCTAACAACTTTGCAACTTTCTTCATTTTTTTTCTCCAAATGATCTTCAACCTAAAACCCACAATCACACATCAAAGAGGGAAAAATGTTGATTTGTTAGGGAATATGGATTTTCCTTGGTCAAACCCCATTTTGGTAATTAAATCATGAAATGAAATAGAAATACATGAAGGAATGATGAATGAATAGATTATTGCAAGTATGAAGGTGTCATCATTGATGTCAACTGGTTGCTATTGTCATTGAGGTCATGGAAGTTGGATTTTTATTGTATATGTCTAGGATATTGAGAAAATTATAATAAAGAAAGTTTGTAAATATTTTGTGTATGCTCCAAGATATTCTCCAAGATGTGCTTCTATGCTTGTGTGGTTTCAACATATCGATCATGGTTGTTGGTAGTTTCTATATCCAAGGTTTGGGCTTCTAGATCGTTGTACAGTGTGAGACATCTTTACCAATATGTGACTATGCATTTTGGTGTGTCTAGCTATGATTCAGGAGAAATGTAGTTGCTCTAGATTTCTTAGAATTATGGTTTTATGTCTTGCATTTCAGAGAGTAAGTTGGTGAGGTCATGTTTAAGTGATATTCATTGATCGAAAAGATTGGATCGTGTTAGGGATGTGTGTGCTTAATTACTTTATGTGTTTCACATGGGTTTTGGCTGACCTTGTATTAAAAACTACTTATGAAGTTCATGGAAGCATGTTGGGGTATGTTGGGACTCATTTAAGTCCTCATTAAGTATATTTTTGGGTTGTTGTCATTCTAATTCCACCATAGAATGCTTTGACACCGACCTAATTTAAATTTGTAAATACAAATAGTGTATGGCTAACCTTAAATGTGTTTCAAGGTTGAACACAATATACGTACAATTTGAGATGTTGATGAAAGATAAGATAAATGAAAGACAAATGGGGGATAAATGTGAGGTAATGTGTGTGATACGAGTTTGAGTAGATTAGTGTGAGTTTCATGTTAGGTTTCTAAAGGTGGTGAGATGAAGACATTTGACATCTTTGATGTGATTCTACAAGTGTGTGAACGAAGTGTGGTGGAAATCTCTATTACATTGAGATAGTTTTCTCTCTATGACAATCCTTTTTTATCTTCTCTATAATTTTGTGGTAGTGAGCCCTCTGGGCAGTGAGTCCTGATTGGACAATGAGTCCTATTTTGGACAAGTAAGTCTTGTCTTGGCAGTGAGCCTTTCTGGTAGTGATCCTTTGTATTCAATTTTGAAACTCTTTATATTATGAGATAATCCTCACCATTTTTTTCCCTCGTTGGGTTTCCCACATAAATCTGGTGTTATTATGTGCATGGTTTTACTTCTTTCAGTTTCTGCTTTTGCACTTAATGATTAATTACCCTAGGAGAGTAAAGGATTTTTGAATGGTTATTGATCTAATTTCTTGTGGAATTTTTAAAGGTTAAAATTGCTACTACTAATTCACCCCCTCTCTCAGTTTTCTTGTTCAAAAATTGGTATCAGAGCTTGGTTCCTTGGAGAAGAGCTTAACCACTTAAGAAAGGTCTAGGATGGTGAATGAGATAGTTATTGAGTGCCCTGAGTTCAATGGAACCAACTACACTTTCTAGAAGGAAAATATGGAAGGATATCTGGAAATTATGGATATGATGTTGAGAAAGATTATAAGACTCCATACACTACTCAAAGTAATGGTTCAAGTACTATTGATGAGATCAAGGCACATCAAGTGAGCAATAAGAAAAAAATAATTCTGAAGAATAGTCTTTCACATTTTGAATTAATTAAATTTGTAAATATGAAGACTGCTAAAGAGGTTTGGGATGCATTGGAAAAGATCAATGAAGGAGATGAAAAGGTTAAAGAAGCACAAAGTTGTAGAATTTGGAGGCACAATTCAAGATCCTATGAATGTTTGAAAATGAGGACATTAAATCCTATGTAAAGGTAGTGGATGAGCTAGTAGGTGGAATGCGAGGACTTGGTGCAATGGTGGATGAATCCATGATAGTAAAGAAGATTATTAGAACTCTCCTTGATGCATATACTAGAAAGATATCTTCTATTGAGGAATTTGTAGATTATAAGACCTATACTAACGATTAGTTGTTGGGTACTCTAACATCATTTGAAATGAGAAAGCCTAGCTTGAGAAATGGATCAAAGAAAAAAAAAATCTTTCAAAGCTAAAAAATTTGAAGATCCAGATGAAGAAAAATTTGATGAAGTGGAAGCTAACTTTGTAAGAAGAATGAAAAAGGGCTCTAGTAAGTATCAAGGTAAGTTACCTTTCAAATGATTTAGTTGTGAAGGAATCGGTCATTATGCTTCAAGATGTCCTAAAAGAGCCGAGAAGAATAAACATAGGGAAATCAAAGAAAACAAAGGAAAGATGATCAAGAGAGCATATTATGTAAATGAAGATGTTGGTATTTCTAATGATGAGTCTGATTATGGAGATTTTAATGATAATGAATGATTGTTCTTGGATATTAATGATGAATATACTTCTACTAGTACTAAAAGACGTGAAGAAAAGTGCTCTTGAGAATGAAGGTCCCCTATTATCTCTTCTCTTCATTCTAAACAAGAAAAAAACTACTGGGTTTTTGATAATGGTTGTTCACATCACATAACAGTCGACAAGAGTAAGTTTGTTAAACTTGAAAAATATGATGGAGGTTTAGTTAAGTTTGAACATGATATTGGTGCTAAGATTTGTGGGATACGTTCAATCAGTTTTGATGGAAAGCATAATAATGATGATTTCTACTATGTTAAGGGTTTAACGCATAATCTTTTTATTGTTGGAAAAATGTGTAGTAAAGGATATGAAATGTGAAATGTAAGGAAAGGATTCAGAACTGTGATTTTTATTGGAAAGAAGTTTGAAGGATCAATATTTATCAACTTAAGGGTGTTGATGGACATTGCTTTATGTCTTAGATTAATGGAAGTTGGTTATTGCACCGAAGGATGTGTCATATGAATTTTGACAATATGGTGAGAATTAGTACAATACAAGTTGTGAGAGATTTACCAATAATTACAAAACCTATTAATTCTATTTGCAAGGAATGTTAGTTTGGAAAGCAAGCTAGAAACAACTTTAGGAAAGGAACAGGGTATGTGCAGGATCATGATGGGCCAAAAAGTGGCAATATGATGGGTATGTGGTTGACGATTTTTTTTTTTTACCCAAAATTGATGAAATGAAAAGGCTTTTTAAAACAGATTCTCAGTTTTCCACTAATATAAATTATGCTTTACTTTGAATTTAATAAGTAATTATTATTCATCTTCTATTCAAATTATGAGTAAAGTCCTGAATGATAGACTGATTGAAAAACATCTATAGCTTTCAAACGGTATCACATTTTTTTAATCCAAAACATGTGTCACATTCTATGCTTCGCATACTATAGGATTAAAAAAATAAAAAATGGTGAAGTTTTGACCAAGTTAAGGTGGCAGACATACGATTTTTTTATATTTTTAAAATTTGTAATAAAAATTCATAATTAATTGTTTACTTGGAAAAAAATTACAAAAAAATATGGATCACATCAAGACATGAGTCCTATACTTATATCTAAAATATTATAAAAATATATTATCATTTTATTGTGGTTAGGGTGGTCGACAAACACCTACTTCTTATTTTTCCCTAAAATTTAAGTACTCTGCATTGAAATTTTAAATTTTCACCAAATAGATTTTTTTAAACAAACCTAGTAGTTTAGAAACTACATTCAATTTTCTACAGATTCTATTCTTACATATTTTTGAAATAATATAGATAACTTATTCAAATTTTTACATCAAGTTTCTTAACTCTGATTTTTCTAATTTTTTTGCCACTTAAGGACCTGTTTTTTCCATGATGATCCTACACATACCCAACAATCTACTACCAGACTATTAGATTTGATTTACACATATTTTTGTGGTCCTACAAGAGTGAGAAGTATACAAGGTGATATGTATTTTATGCTTTTGATTGATGATTACTCTAGAATGACATGGGTTACTTTTCTTAGAGAGAAATCTAATGCATTAGACAAATTCAAAGCATTCAAACCTATGGTCAAAAATGAAATAGTTATGAAAATCAAATGCTTGAGGTCTGATAGAGGTGGAGAATTCACCTCCAACAATTTTAACTGCTTTGTGAAGTACATGGAATAAGAAAACAGTTTTCTGCCCCTAGAACTCCTCAACATAATGGAGTTGTTGAAAGAAAGAACAAAAAAATTCAAGAAACTACTAGATCAATAATAACTAAGGTAGGTTTAGAAAAAATTTACTGGAGAGAAGCAATTCACATTATTGTTTATGTGCTCAATCAAGTTCAAGAAAAATATAACACTAATAGTCCCTATGATTTGTGGTATGGAAAGATTCCTACTGTAGAGTATTTCAAAGTATTTGGAAGCAGATGTTATATTAGAAGAGATGAAGAAAATTTAGGAAATTTTGATGCAAGATGTGATGAGGGAATTTTCCTTGGATACTCCCTTAGAAGAAAATCTTACAAATGCTACAATAAAAGGCTAAGAAAGATTGTAGAAAGCACAAATGTCAAGGTTGATGAAGCATTGAAGAATTCAATTGAAATTGATGGATATGTATCAAATGAACCTGATTAAAAAGAAGTAGAAGAAGTTGTTGAAGACCAAGAAAAGTAGAATGAAGAAGAAGCTCTAGTGGTGTACCCAAAGATACCTAAATATGTGAAAATGAATCATTTCGAAGATCAAATTATTGGAGACAAAAGAAAAGGAGTATTGACAAGAAGCAGAATTGCTACTGCTATTGAAATAAATCCGTGTTTACTTTCTACAATTAAACCTAAGACAGTAAGTGAAGCATGTGAATATGAGCATTGGATGAGAGTAATGGAAGAACTTATGAAAATTGAGAAAAATAAAATCTGGGAATTGGTTCCTAGACCAATAGATAAAAACATAATTGGATCAAAATTGGTATTCAGAAACAAGTTTAATGAGAATGGAGAAGTTGTCAGGAATAAAGCAAGGATTGTGTGTAAGGGTTACTCATAAGTAGAAGGTATAGATTTTTAGGATACTTTTTCTCTAGTGGCTAGGATGGAAGCTATCAGAATGTTTTTAGCATTTGCTTCTCACAAGGATTTTAAAGTTTATTAGATGGATGTGAAGTTTGCTTTTACGAATGGTGAGTTAGAAGAAGAAGTCTACATGGGACAACCAAAAGGATTTCAGTTGTTAGATCAATCAGACATAGTCTGTAGATTAAAGAAGGCTTTATATGGATTGAAGCAAGCTCCTAAAGCTTTGTATGCAAAATTTGACATATATTTGATTCAGCAAGGTTTTAGTAAAGGTACGACAGATAGAAATCTTTATTTCAAAATTGAAAATGACAAAATCTTGATAGTAGTTGTATATGTTGATGATAGTATCTTTGGAGGAAATAAAACAATGTGCAAAATGTTTGATGAAGAAATGTAAAATGAGTTTGAGATTTCTATGTTTGGTGAGATGAATTTCTTTCTTTGGCTGCAAATCAATCAAACATAAAAAGGGATTTTTATTTCATGGTAAAAATATGTAAAAGAAATGTTGAAGTTTGGGATGGATAGTTCCAAACCAATATGCACTCCTATGGTGACTAGATACAAATTGAGTAGAGATGATGATTCACCTAAGGCTGATCAAACCAAATATAGATCTATGATTAGAGGACTATTGTATTTAACTACCACCAGACCATATATCATGCATGTAGTTTGTCTTGTGGCTAGATTTCAAGAAGATCCTAAAGAAACACATGTTGTAGCTATTAAGAGGATATGAAGATATTTGAATGGCACTCTAGATTAGGGCTTATGGTATCTTATGGATACTGATTTTAAACTATTTTCTTATATAGATGCAAATTGGGTAGGTTGTATTGACGATATAAAAAGTACAAGTGGTGGTGCATTCTTTCTTGGTTGTAGATTGGTGTCATGGTTAAGTAAAAGAAAGATTCAGTTTCCTTATCCACTACAATGGTTGAGTATATTGTTACAACATTCCACTACACACAAGTTTTGTGGATGAGATAGACATTGAAGGATATTAGAGTAAAGTATGATGATCCGATCTCTATTTTTTGTGATAAAACAAGTACAATTAACATTTCAAAGAATCTAGTGATGCACTCAAGGAAAAAGCATATATCAATAAGGTATAAATTTTTGAGAGATAAGGTTATGGAAGATGAAGTAAAGCTTGAGTATATACCTACAAAGGATCAAACTATTGACATATTTACTAATGCTCTTCCTAAAGATACTTTTGAGTATTTTTGTGAGAAGTTAGGGGTTATTGCCCCTCCTTTCTTGAATTAGATGAATATGAAGATGCATTAGTCTAGTGGATCTATGGGTCTATCTTCTTTCTAAAATGATCTTGGTGGCTACCTCTCAGGGGAAGCAGGTAGTGTCTTTTTTTATCATTATTTAGATTGATTGGGTATACTCCTAAGGGGGAGTATTCAATACTGATAATGTTTTTTATGTCAAAGGGGGAGAAAATTGTAAAATATCTTGTACCTTTGCCATTGATGTAAAAGGGGGAAAAAGTATCATGTGAAAAATTAAGGAGGAGAAAGTTTTCTAGAGATTGATGTTTCAAAGATACTATATTTTTTTTGATGGTTTTTCACATCATGTGTTGTGATCAATAACAAAGGGGCATATTTTTGCAATTATGAAGGTGTTTTCATTGATGTCATGGAAGTTGGTTTTTTATTGTATATGTCAAGGATATTGAGAAAATTATAATAAAAAAGGTTTGCAGGTATTCTATGTATGGTACGAGATGTTCTTCTATACTTGTGTGGTTAATACATATTGATCATGGTTGTTGGTAGTTGCTATACCCATAGTTTGTTCTTCTAGATCATTGTACAGTGTGAAATATCTTCACTAGTATGTGACTATGCATTTCAGTGTGTCTAGCTTTGGTCTGGGAGAAATGTAGTTTCTGTGGATTTATGAGAATTATGGTTTTATGTCTTGTGGTTCTAAGAGGAAGCTGATGAGGTCATGTTCAAGTGAAATTTGTTGACTGGAAAGATTGGATTGTGTTAAGGATGTGTGTACTTAATTTATTTATGTGTTTTGCATGGGTCTTGGCCAACCTTGTGTTAAACACTACTTACAAAGCTCATGGAAGTGTTTTGAGGCATGTTGGGACTCATTTAAATCCTCATTAAGTATATTTTTGGGTCACCCTCATTCTAATTCCATGGTAGAATGTTTTTCCATCAACTTAATTTGAATAATTTGTAAATACAAATGTTGTATGGGTGACCTTGGATGTGTTTCAAGGTTGAAGACGGTATAAGTAAAAGTTGAGATGTTGAGGAAATATAAGATATATGAAAGATAGATGCATGATAGATGTGAGATAATATGTGTGTTGTGAGTTTGATCAGATCAGTGTGAATTTCATGTTAGGGTTCCAAAGGAAGTGAGCTAAAGGCATCTGACATCTTTGATGAGAGTCTGCAAGTGTGTGAGTAGATTGTGGTGGAAATATTTGTTGCATTGATACAGTTTTCTCTTTGTGACAATCCTCTTCTATCTTCTCTGTAACTCTATGGCAGTGAGCCCTCATTAGACATTGAGTCCTATTTTGGACAAGTCATGTCTTGGAAATGAGCCTTTCTGACAGTGAACCTTTGTATTTGATTTTGAAACTCTTTATATTGTGAGCTAATCCTCATCGTGGTTTTTCCTTCATTGGGTTTTCCACATAAATATGGTGTTATTGTGTGCATGGTTTTACTTCTTTCAGTTTTTGCTTCTACACTTAATGATTAATCACACTAGTAGAGTAAAGGATTTGTGAATGGTTATTGATCTAACTTCTGGTGAAAGTTTTAAAGGTTGAAATTGCTACAACTAATTCACGCCCCCTCTTAGTTGTCATTTTCAACACAAATGCAATGTCACAACTCACCAATCACTATTTGAACCTTGGATAAATATGCAAACTAGTGTGAAGTGGCCTTGATCGATATAGATCTTGATCTTGAAACTTAATGTGAAACAATGTCCTTGAATGCTTGATTAGATCTTGGATACTACATCAATACACTAGCTCAAACAACATGCATGATGCATTAAATATTTGACATGATGAGATGAATCTTGATTTCTACAATAATCTTCTTCAAATCTTCCTTTGAATACCTTAGAAAATGCTCTTGAATGCTCCTATAATGCTCTTGTGAAATTTTCTTGATTGCTTGAAAGTCTTAGGATGAAACATAGTGAAATATCCTTGTATTCATACATATCTTAACATTAATTCATGAACTTCAAATAACACAATCCAACATTGAATTATGGATTTGAAATCACTAAAATATTGCCAAAACTATTATTTCAAAGAGGGGTCCTAGGTCTAAGTGAGGACACATTTTCCATGTGGAAAATAGGTCCTAGGCCACTTACCTAGGATACACATCGAGCAAGGTGAAATGCTATGCAAAACTAGGGTCCTAGGACAAAGTGAGGACCTATTCGCCCTATGGTGAATGGGTCCTAGGTCACCTACCTAGGATACACATATTCCAAAGTTGAGTGTTGTGAAATGTAATTTATCAATATCGAGTTTTATCTCTTGGAATTTGCAATTAATTAGGCAAGTGGATTTTAATTAAAGGGGCCAATTAACGAAAATTAACCTCAATAAATTAATAAAGCCCTAGATTAGTGTGAAAGTGTAAAGATACACCTTACAACACCCTAAATAAAGCACAATTAAGTCCATTTTATTAAAAACGGACCTAAAATTAATTTGACTATCAAAAACATATTACAACACTAAATTAATGCAATGTTAGGCTCATTTTATTATTGAACCATCAATTTTAGGGTGTTGTTCTATGGACTTCTCTTGCACTTTTAGGATCTTTCACCTAAAAGGAGAGAGATAGAACCATAAAATTCAAGTGGTTCACTCAAATAGAGGATTGTATGATATAATTAAGACTAAATTCAATGATGTAAATGCAACAAGGTGATGAAATTGATTGAATATTAATGCAAAACTAATAAAATGTACAATGTTTGAAAACAGAGTGAGATTTGCAAAAATCTTAAAAGGATGAACAAAAATGCAAATGAAACTAAACAGAAAGCTATATTTTAGAATGTGTGTACATGTAAAACTAAAGATGACGAGAAAACACTCCTAAAATCTGGTAAATATGACTTTTATGTTGACTAGGACTCATTCACCACCTTGGACGAATCAGTCCCAAGACAAGGTTTTTTGCCCAGAAATTGGTTTCTGTTCACTGGGTATTAGGATTTGCATCTAACTCCAAAAGTCACCTCATGAGGGACTCATTCGCCATCCATGGTGAATCAGTCCACTTTCAATTTTCTACAAATTCAGATCTCTATTCTGCACCTTGTCACCTATACAGTACTTTTTGATGGAAACCTGAATCGAGATCTCAAAAAATTCTAGCAAAACAGCTTAAAACTTGTTGTCTAATGGGGGCTTTTCCTTGGTCAAACCCCTAGTTGGGTAATCAAACCTTAAATGGACAAAAATATGCATAAAACCCTAGCCTTAAGTGTATTAAAGACTATGAAATTTTGAAGTATGATAAAGGCCTGTTCTATTGTGCTAGAATAAGATGTGCAAATATGATTTAAATGATGCAAGACTTCAACCCTAAGAATCCTACAACATATGAAATGGATGTAAATGACATGCAAATGAGATGTTAATGAAATGAAAACCTTAATCTGAAGATAGAGAGAAAATGGAAGATGGAATCACTTTGAAAACAAGTCTTTAGGTGTGATTTGATCGCTAGTTGCATCTCCTCAGCCTAGATTTCTCAGTGATTCACCATAGGCATCCATCATCAACTCTTTGCAATGTTGAACCTTGAATGAAGAGTGAGCTTCAAGACCTACAAAAAACCCTAGTTTGCTGCCCTAGAACATCAACTTTGCTAATGAAACTTATTGTGGAAGAATTGACTTTAGAATTTGCTTAAACTGTAAAAATGACTAAGAGATGTGAAAAATTACTTAAAATGAGTATTTATAAGCAGATCTAAACCTAATTTTCTTGTTATTTAGACCTAAGAGGCCGACATCCACCAAAAAATTAAGTTGAACTAATTGAATTCCTACTCAAAATTGAAATTTCCTTCAAAAGGGACTCATATGGGTCCCACCAGAGGGAACTCATTCGCCCAAGGTGGAAAATGGGTCCCACTAGTGGTTTTTGAAGGTGGGTTTTTGCGATATGCATGAATTAAGTGTTGTTTATTTGGATTTAATTGATTTCTCAAGTGAAACGGGCCTCTAGATAAAAAATAATGGGTCTTAGGGGCCTATAAATGTTGTTTTGAAGGATGAATAGTGTAGTGGTACTCTAAAGTGCATCCAATTAAGCGTGAAATTATCTCTTTTCTCAAGAGTGTCTAATTTTCTACACCACATTTAGCCCCCACTTTAGCGACCATATGACTCTACGTGCATATGTAAGCTAAAGGACTCTAAATAGTGCACTTTATTGCATAAAATGATACTCATTCAAAAGACGGGAGAATGAAGCCCCTAATGTAGTTATCTGCAAAACCACAACATTAAGAGCTGCATCCTGCAACAAAAATTCGTTAATTGTCCAAAATTCCTTTTATCTAACTCCTAGGAATCCAATTTGAGGGTAGATGTATGCCCCCCTTAATTTCACTTGCTTTATGAAGGTGGAATCAAGGTAGCAATCTAGCCATGTCGAATAAAGAACATCATACCGTAGGGAATTTCCAAGTACCATGCCACATAATGATAGATGATTGATGATTTCAAGTGCGTAACCATGATTCCAATGCATCAAACAGTGTAAAAAATGGAGTACCCTAGCGCACATTATGTTGTTTTGAAGAAAAGATGTGTTATTAACTCTTAAGATTAAATAACCCTAATTTAATGCATAAGAGTAAAAGTGATGAAAATAGGTCAAAAGAGGTAGAAGAAAGTAATTTTTCACTTACTATTGTGTTTTACCTTCATGTCGCTTGAGAGTGATGAGTGAGATGAGAAGATGTCGCGTAGACGAGATTATACGCCTTCACAACTAGATGAGCTTCGAGAGAAAGTTGTGCACGGCGAGCTGTACCGTGAGGTGAGTCAATTCTACAATTTTTGCTTAGTAATTTTGTAATGATTTAATGATTTTTAATGCACTAATAGGTTAATTGAGGATATTGGAAAAAAATTTCACAAAGCATCCCTTTTGTTCACAAAGTGTCCCATTTCTTTGCGAAGTATCCCAAAAGGGTTCTAAAGTGTCTAGGGCCTTTAGGAAAGAACACTAGATAAACTGTAGCACACTTGCATGATGAATAATGTTAAAAATTGAAGATATTAGATAAATTTTTAGATCATATTTTGATGATTTCAATAGGTTCTAGCCGGTTGTGACAACAGCTAGGAGGGACACAGATTAGCTTTCTTAGAGATTTAGCCCTAGCACTATCAACAACAGAGATGGAGCATCTGCAGGTAGTAGGAATCTATTAGGTATATCTAATGCCACCTATGAGATACCATGATGCCATTTTGATGGCCCTATGTGAGCACTAGGAGGCCAATACTTGTACATTTCATCTTCTAACCGGGGAGATGACCATCACCCTAGAGGATGTACATTGTATTATTTGAGTTCTTATTTAGGGAGAGCGGGTATATTTCTAATGGGATCGGTCATTCCATGAGAAGAAGGTGGATATGTAGTACTTCTTGGGTGGACCTATTCATGATGAGCGTGTGAGAGCACGAATCGAGCTTCCCATGCTTCTATATTCGTGAGCCCTCATTGTGAGATGAATTATGATGCATACAATGGCTCTTGTTCTCAATCCTGATGGACGAGCAATATACTTGGATTGAGGATTGGTACACTTGATTCGATAGGATAGTCTATGCTTGGGGATGTTGCATCCTAGCACATCTTTATTATGATCTTGGCCAATTTGTGTTTTGAGAGATCGACAGTATGGTGCACTGCATGCTTCTGCAGGTCTAGTGCCTTGAGCATATTACATGCACTAGGCTTTTCAGGTTCCCATGTGCTATAGCTACAGGATATCCATGAGCCTTCAACTATCCTCTATGATGCTCGTGGCAGTACAAAGATCTAGCTTTTTGGAGGGTGATATTTGACCAACTGGAGGAGGATGGGATCTTATGGAGACCTTATCTACTTACACTATAGTGGCCAGACCCCACAGGACAACTGAGGATGATGTAAGCCAACAAATATATTTACTGATGTTATTGATGATGAGTATGATTTAGAGGCTGATCCTGACTAGGAGGACTAGGATGGAGGAGAGGAGGATGAGGATAAGGAGGATTATGAGGAGGATTATTATTACGAGGAGTAATCCCTAAGTGAGGGTGACGAGGTAGCGACCAAGGATCAACACAAGCATGAAGAGGATTCTCACACTCGTAGGACCAGATCACGTGCAGTAGCTACAATAGACATCAGCACCCATAGTCAGAAAGAGGCTAGCACATCCTCCATGTGCACTAGAGAGGATGCAGTTGATATTCCTAAGCCGACTGGAGACATAGGTGATGACATTTGAATTTATGCATGTACTTTGAGTGTTTGATACTTTATATATATATATATATATATATATATATATATATATATATATATATATATATATATCATAATGATGTTTACTGATTGTGTACCTTTTCTATCTTGCGCGATGAGAGACTAGTGAGAGTTCTATTGTTAGGCTACCATGGAGATAGTGCTTGCATCCATCAATGAGGAGGTGGATCTTGACTATGTGCCCCCACCGATTGTGGAGGAGGAGCCATAGTTTCTCATACCTTTCGCAAGGTTGCGAGCAGCATACAAGAGAATGAAGAGACAACTCTGTCAAGCTGAGAGTGAAGGACAATCATCACATACCTCAATAGAGGTTGAGAGATTGCATGTAGATTCAGTACAGGTACTAGCAGAGAGGGATCAAATGGTAGAGGATCAGCTTGTGGCTCTTGGTCGAGTACAAGGTCTAGAGTATGCAATCAAAGTCAGTGGATCATGATCACGATCACACATGACTGTCTCACAATGTTTGAGGACCAAATCATGGGTGCCAAAGCCCAAGGGGTCTAACTCTCATAGACCTTGGTGATTTTGTATATGGTATTGATATGTACATAATCTTTTTTGATATATATATATATATACATGTGCATTGGATGTTATATTTTATCTTAATTTGTATGAATGTTAAATGGAAATGTGATTAATTAAATAACTTATGGTAAAATTATTTAATTAATTTCTACATGATTTAACATGATTGATGTGATCTAATGTAAAAAATTTCAGCTTCGCTTTAGATACAACATTGTTGAATTTTAAAGAGAATATTTTAAATTAGATACACCTATAACTCATATAAAGATTGAACTTAACATAACACAAGGGTGAATAGTATGAAACCTAAAGTAATTATAAAATTAACTTAAATAATTACCTTAGTGTTCAAGAAAAACACACTTGATCAGTTGTCAAGAATGAAGCAATGTGACAGTTATTTTGAATGCAATCAAATAACTTTAGACAACACTGCTTTATTAATCATACTATTCAAATAGATTAGAGATAATACCGACACAAATGCACAAACTTAATAGGTTCCTTAAGGGGTGTTTCATCGAGCTTTGTTAAGACATAAGCGGTAAACCCATAACTGGTATCAACTATATAAGGTCCCAACTAGTTAGGGATGAATTTATCTCTGTCTTCATGGTCGGCATTAGTATTTTTTTGATTCTCATAAAGAATGAAATCACTCTTACAAAACGTTCGAGGGATGACATGAGTATTGTTTTTTCATTGTAATTGTTTAATGTAAGCTTGGAGGTTCTCAAGAGCGTTAATGTGCTTTTCATCGAGCATTTCAAGTTGGTACAATCGTTGGTCTTTATAAGTGGCATCATCAACAAGGCCTTGAAGATAAATTTGCAACATAGGAATTTCTAACTCCAAGGGCATGATCGCATCAGTGCCATAAACAAGGTTATAAGGTGTAGTTCCCATAGATAATCTAACACTCGTTCGATAAGCCCAAAACGCATAATGTAATTGTGTATGCCAATCCTTATGATGTTTGTTAATAGTATTCTTTAGGATTTTTTCCAAAATCTTATTAGTGCTTTCATCTTGTTCATTGGATTGCAGATAATGGTGTGGAAAATCGATGTTGGATATTGAATGTTTCAAGAAATTTCTTTACTTCGTTATTCTTAAATAGGGTTCCATTGTCTAAAACGATTGTGGATGGAAGAATGAAGTGAGCAATTATGTGTTCCAATATGAAATGACAAATTACTTCAGCATTCATGGATTGAAGAGGAATAGCTTCCACCCATTTTGTGAAGTAGTCTATTGTAGTTATTATAAATGTATGTCTGATAGAAGAGGGAGGTGAAATTTTTCCAATAAGATCCAATCCCCATACTAAAAATGGCCAAATGGGAATTTGGGCATGGAGCTCAGAAGCAGGAGCATGGTCAAATTGCTATGTTCTTAACATTTTTGACATTGTTTGATGTAATCAAAGTAGTCTTTCTCCATATGTCTCCAATAATATCCCATACGGATAAGTTTTTGCACTAACGATTGTCCTCCAATATGACCTCCACAGGCACCAACATAAGCCTAATCAAGGGCTATAGGAATTTTAGAATCCTTAAGACACATTAGTAAGAGACCATTGAAAGATCTTCTATACAATACATTGGAGAGGATCACGTATTTGGATTCTAGTTTGCGTAAACAATTTTGAGTGTTTGTCATTGTGGGCTTAGGAATGGTACCATTTTTTAAATAATTGTATATTGTGTCATACCATTCTCGTGAGTCTTCTTGAGTTGTAGTAAAAATGTCTTTGAAGCGAGTGTCAATCGAAGGTTTCATGATGGGTTGAATAACAAAGGTGAAGTTTGTTGAAGGATCGTGTGGGGATATAAGAGAGGTTGCACTCGCCATTGCATTTGCATGTCAGTTGTCTTTTTTATGGGATGTTATCAATGGTGAATGATTCAAACTTTTTTAATAGTTTCATTGTGAGGTCCTTGTATTTCGATAACTTGTCATGTTTAGTTTGATACATCCCAGTGGATTGTTTGATTACTAATTGTGAATCACCAAAGATCTTGATATGTTTAACATTCATGGTTAAAACAACTTGCAATCCTATGATTAATGCCTCATACTCAGCTGTGTTATTTGTACAGAGGAAATTTAATTGATAGGACAAGGGGATAGTCTTTCCATTGGGAAGAATTAATACCACTCCAACACCGAAACCTGTTCTACACTTAGCTCCATTGAAATACAATTCCCACATTTTAACATCAGTGGTCAAGGCACTATCATCAGGAAAGGAGTCATGATTAGGTAAAGTGAGAGGAGAAGGGGCATCAGCTAAGTGATTGGTTAAGGCTTGTCCTTTGATTTCTTTTTGGGAAACAAACTTAAGGTCAAACTTAGTTAACAACATCACCCACTTAGCTAAGTTTCCAAATAAGTCTATTTCATTAAAAAGATGCTTAAGGGGATCAAATTTTGTTATGAATTGTATTTTAGCATTGAGTAAATGATGTCGCAATTTACTAGTAGCGAATACAAGGGCCAAACATTGTTTTTCAATTGGTGAATATCGAGTTTCATAATCGATTAAAGTTCAAATAATGTAATAAATAGGATGCTCTTTTCCATGATCATCTTGTTGAGCCAACAATGTTGCAGGAGCATGGGCTAATGCGGCTATGTACAAGATAAACGGTTTGTTTGGCACAACAGATTGTAAAATAGGTGGAGTTGCAAGGTATTCCTTTAAACTCTCAAAATAATTCTTGCAATCTTCCTCCCAATCAAAAGGAACATCGTTTTTTAGGAGATGCGTGAAGGGTAATGTGTGATTGACTAAAGATGCATCAAATCGACAAATAGATTGAATTCGGCCTTGTAACGTGCGTAATTGAGAAATGTTCTTAGGAGATGGCATGTTAATAATGGCATCAATTTTCTCTATGTCCACCTCAATGCCTCTGTGATATATGACAAAACCCAAAATTTTACCACTATCTACACCAAAGACACTTTTTTCAGATTTAATCGCATGTTATATTTACATATTTGTTTGAATATTTTTTGAAGAACATTTACATTGGCTTGTCTTGTTAAGGATTTAGCAAGGATGTCATCAACATAATCTTCCAAAATTTTATGTATGTAATTGTGAAATATCAATGTCATCGCTTGTTGATAAGTTGTACCAACATTCTTTAAGCTAAAGGGCATCACAATCCAACAAAACATTCCCCAAACAGTTGTAAATGCAGTTTTGTATTGATCTTGAGGATTAATAAGGATTTGAGTATAACCGGAGAATCCATCCATGAATGACAATAAACCATGTCTAGCAATTGAATCCATGATCATGTCAATATTAGAAAGTGGAAAGTCATATTTTAAAGAAGATTTATTCAAGTCACAAAAATTAGTACATATCCTAATATGATTATTGGGTTTAGCAACTACGACAATGTTTGAGATCCAAGGAAAATAATCAATAGATCGAACGAAGCCTACATAAAGGAGTTTTTCAATATCTACTTTAACATGCAAGGCTATGTTAGGGTGCATTTTTTGTATCTTTTGGAAAATGGATTTAGCATTTTCAGCGAGAACTATGTTATGTGTCACAATTTTTGGGTCAATTCCTAGCATATCAAATTATTTCCAAGCAATTTTTTTAGGAAAATCATGTAGTAAAGTTGTAGTATCCTCTTGTTCTTCATTGTCAAGGCACTTCCCAATCTTAATAACTTTTTCTTTATCATCGATGTCCATTGGTGCATCAATTGTATCTCCTAAGGGGAGTGTAATAGATTTAGGAACCACATAATCATATGGTTCTTTAGTGATATCACTATCTTTTTGCTTGGTAATTATCACATCACAAGTAACCCATTTCATGGGAGTAGTAGAGGATGTGTTATCAGAAACTCCTAACATTTGTTTTAGAGTTTCATCACTATCAACATACTTCCATGATGGTTATAAGTTCATATCAAGCAATTCAGGATGTTTGATTGTGAGTTTTGGTTTTGGTTGACATGTAATAGCGTTGATGTTCAAAGATGGTTGTTGAGTAGCTTTTGTCATCTTAGAAAAAGAATATCCCAATCCAATTTTTGTCTCTTGTGTATTAGGTTCTATAGGGACACAAATGCCTTGTTCATGCTTTCCACATCCTTTTCTTGTATATCCCAATTGTTTCACAAGTTCATAACCCTTTCCATAAAGTCTTTCCATTTCTTTCAGATTAGGTGAAGCTTCATAATCTATCTCATCAAAATTTGTTGCATATGTTGTATTTTCTTCCAAAGTAGAGGAGATAGATGTAGGTATGTGCAGGATCATCATGGAAAAAATAGGACCTTAAGTGGCGATAAATTCAGAAAAATCAAAGTGAGGAAACTTGACAAAAAAATTTGAATAAGTTATCTATATTATTTCAAAAATATGTAAGGGGTATGTGCATGATCATCATGGAAAAAACAGGCCCTTAAGTGGCGAAAAATTCAGAAAAATCAAAGTTAGGCAACTTCGAAAAATTTGAATAAGTTATCTATATTATTTCAAAAATATGTAAGAATAGAATTTGTAAAATTGAATGTAGTTTCTAAACTACTTGTTTTTTAAATCTATTTGGTGAAAATTTTGAAATTTCAATGGAGTAGTACTTAAATTTTAGGGAAAAATAAGAAGTAGGTGTCTATCGACCACCCTAACCACAATAAAATGATAATATTTTTTTATAATATTTTAGATATAAGTAGAGGACTCATGTCCCGATGTGATGCATATTTTTTGTAATTTTTTCCAAGTAAATAATTAATTATGATTTTTTATTACAAATTTTAAAAATATAAAAACTTGTATGGTTAACTTGGTAAAATTCATGAAATTTATTTATTTATTTTTAATCCTATAGTATGCAAAGCATGGAATGTGACATGTTTGATTCAAAAATGTTATACCGTTTGAAAGCTATGGATGTTTTCAATCAACCTATCAATCATGACTTTTAGGCAAATAGATTAAATGAATAATTATTACTTATTAAATTCAAAGTAAAGCATAATTTATATTGGTGGAAATCTGAGAATCTCCTTTAAAACCCTTTTTTTTCATCAATTTTGGGTAAAAAAGTCATCATCCTAAACATACCTATCATATCACCACTTTTGGCCCATCATGATCCTTATACCCTAAGAATAGAATTTGTAGAAAATTGAATTTAGTTTCTAAACTACTAGGTTTTTTTTTAATCTCTTTGGTGAAAATTTGAAATTTCAATGTAGTAGTACTTAAATTTCAGGGAAAAAAATAAGTAGGTATTTAGACCACTCTAACCACAATAAAATGATAATATTTTTTTATAAGATTTTAGAGATAAGTAGAGGACTATGTCCCAATGTGATGCATATTTTTTGTAATTTTTCCAAGTAAATAATTAATTATAATTTTTTTTATTACAACTTTTAAAAATAAAAACTTGTATGTCCGACCACCTTAACTTGGTGAAAACTTCATGAAATTCATTTTTTAATCCTATAGTATATGAAGCATAGAATGTGACACATGTTTTAGATTCAAAAATGATACTTTTTGAAAGTTATAGATGTTTTTTAATCAACCTATCAATCAAGACTTTAGTCATAATTCAAATAGAAAATGAATAATAATTATTTATTAAATTCAAATTAAAGCATAATTTATATTGGTGGAAATATGAGAATCTCCTTTAAAAACCCTTTTCATTTCATCAATTTTGGATTAAAAAAAAGTCGCCAGCCACATACCCTACACATACCCATCATATTGCCACTTTTTGGCCCATCATGATCCTACACATACCCATGTTTGAGAAGATTGTTCATAATTTTGAGTTGACATGATGGTTGGTTGTTCGGGTTTCTCATCTTTATTTTGTGTGATTATGTATTTTCCCATAAATGAAGGTGTGAATTCTAAGGATCCCCAATCATCATGAAATAATTTAGACACAGATTCCTCATCTTGTTGTTGAATGTTGAGAGGTTCTATTTGAGATGTTGGAATTAATGTTTTGAGAGGACTTGTAGTTCCTTTTTCAAGCTGCAAGCAACTTTTAGGCTCAAGGTCTATTTCAACTTGATAAATGTTGTTGTTATAGACATATTTCATTATACGATGAAAGGTTGAAGGCACTAGATTCATCGCATGAATTCATGGTCTACCTAGAAGAAGATTATATGAAAGATCATAAGGTATGACATGAATAGGATTTTGCATAGTAGCCACCCCAACCGTAATAGGAAAAGTGATTACACCAAGCGGTTTCTTTGTTGTATTGTCAAATCCCCAAATGGATAAGGAATCAGGTTTTACTCGTGACTTGTCAACACGTAATCTATCAAGGAGATTCACACTACACACATTAAGGGAAAAACCATTATCAATGAGGGTCCTTTTGATACCTATTCGATTGAAATGAGCAATTATCATAAAGGATTCATTCTTTTTCACAACTCTAAAGGAGGGAGCTCATGTTGATGGAAAGTAATGTCAAGATTAACCTTCTTCATTCCATGTATTAAATCTTCCACATCATTCAGAGTTGTACCAAGAGGAATTGTAATTTGTTGTAAGGCTATTTGAAGAATAGTGTGGTAGTTTGGTGAATTTTGAAGTAAATCCCAAAGGAAAATCTTTGCAGGAGTATTCTTTAATTGTTCAACAAGATCATACTCCTTTGTGTGTGAGGGAAAGTGAGGAGCACTAGGCAGATCAGGTAAAGGTAAAGATGGTGGGGTTGGTTGTGGTGGTTGCGGATTGTTTCAAGTATTATATGTATGAGCAACAATAGTATTACTAGATTGTTGCAATACATTAGTTTTAGGTGGGTAAAGAGTGACTTCAGGTTTATTGGAAGGATGAAGTTTATGCGAGGGTGGGTAAAGAATGAGTTGAGGTTGAATCACATTAACGTCTTTAGTTTTAGATTGTTCACAACAAACCCTAATGGATGAATTAAGGGAGATGAAGTCCTGGAGGGACTCATCTAACATTTCAAGGTCATCATGACTAAAAGGTTTGAGGGGTAAGTTATCATTGAGTATGTTATGTTGGTCATGGAAAACTTGAGAGACATTAACGTTCATTGTTGTAGATTGGGAACAACAAACCTTAGTGGATGGCTCAGGCGAGATTAAGTCATGAAGGGATTCATCTAACAAGCCAAGGTCATCACTACTAAAAGGTTTGTGGGATAGGTTATTGTTAATTGTTTGAGGCATCTCATGGCAAGGTTTAGAGGATGAAATGAGTGAGATAAAGTCCTGAAGAACTTCATCTAACTTTTCTACATCATCACTACTAAGAGGCATGGATGAGATGGTATTTCTAAATTGAATCATTTGTTTGAAAGGTTGGTTTGATGTTTCTATTTTTGTGTTTCTATGTATTGAAAAATCTGATCTAAAAGAACTAGGAACTAATGTTGAAAAGGAAACTTGAAAAAATATAATACTATCCATAAATGCCATGAAATGAAATGATGCTTTATGCAAATGATTTAAATATAATAGAAAGTAACTGAACCAAAACAAAAAAGGAATTGCAGAGAACAAAAAAATGAAAAATAGGAAATTGAATTCTAAAAACATTGATGCAAAAAGTGCACTAGGACTGATTCACCCAAGGTGGTGAATGAGTCCCAAGAGAGGTATTTTAAAGTTTTTATTTTTATTTTTCTTGACTTGTTTGGATGTGCTCAGCTTTGTACAGTGTAGATAAAGACTGAAAATGCAGAATTTTTGAAGTGGTGTAATGAAATAAGATGCAATAATGAACTCAAAATGATACTTTCACTAATGCAACTTTAAGAAGGCCTAGGATACAAAAACAATGCAAAATACTATGCAATGGAGTCCTAGGATGCAAATTCAAATACAAATCAAAAAGATATAATGTTCAATATGTAGGTTCACCAAAATGAACCAACAATTTTAGTGTGTTGTTCTATAGACTTATCTTGCACTCTTAGGATATTTCACTTAAAAGGAGAGATAGAACGCTAAAATTGAAGTTGTTCACTCAAATAGAGGATTGTATGATATAATTAAGACTAAATGCAATGATGTAAGTGCAACTATGCGATGAAATTGATTGACTATTAATGCAAAATGAATAAAATGTACAATGTTTGAAAACATGGTGAGATTTACAAAAATCTTAAAAGGATGAACAAAAATGCAAATGAAACTAAAAAGAAAGTTGTATTTCAGAATGTGAGTACCTGTAAAGCTGAAGATGACTAGAAAACAATCCTAAAATCTAGTAAATCTGACTTTTATGTTGACTGGGACTCATTCGCCACCCTAGGCGAATTAGTCCCAAGACAGGTTTTTTGCCCAAAAACTGGTTTCTACTCACTGGGTATCAGGATTTGCATCTAACTCTAAAAGTCACCTCATGAGGGAATCATTCACCATCCATGGTGAATCAATCCACTTTCAATTTTCTACAAATTCATAACTCTATTCTGCACCTTTTCACCTATACAGTACTTTTTTACGGAAACCCAAATCGGGATCTCAATTTTTTTAGCAAAATAGCTTAAAACTTGTTGTCTAATGGGGGGTTTTCCTTGGTCAAACCCCTAGTTG
>VDFB02353493.1:98238958-98280288 GCA_007258455.2 Sequoia sempervirens | reverse complement strand
GTGGTTTTTGAAGGTGGGTTTTTGCGATATGCATGAATTAAGTGTTGTTTATTTGGATTTAATTGATTTCTCAAGTGAAACGGGCCTCTAGATAAAAAATAATGGGTCTTAGGGGCCTATAAATGTTGTTTTGAAGGATGAATAGTGTAGTGGTACTCTAAAGTGCATCCAATTAAGCGTGAAATTATCTCTTTTCTCAAGAGTGTCTAATTTTCTACACCACATTTAGCCCCCACTTTAGCGACCATATGACTCTACGTGCATATGTAAGCTAAAGGACTCTAAATAGTGCACTTTATTGCATAAAATGATACTCATTCAAAAGACGGGAGAATGAAGCCCCTAATGTAGTTATCTGCAAAACCACAACATTAAGAGCTGCATCCTGCAACAAAAATTCGTTAATTGTCCAAAATTCCTTTTATCTAACTCCTAGGAATCCAATTTGAGGGTAGAAGTATGCCCCCCTTGATTTCGCTTGCTTTATGAAAGTGGAATCAATGTAGCAATCTAGCCACGTCGAATAAAGAACATCATACCATAGGGAATTTCCAAGTACCATGCCACATAATGATAGATGATTGATGATTTCAAGTGCATAATCATGATTCCAACGCATCAAACAACGTAAAAAATGGAGTACCCTGGCTCCCGTTATGTTGTTTTGAAGAAAAGATGTGTTATTAACTCTTAAGATTAAATAACCCTAATTTAATGCATAAGAGTAAAAGTGATGAAAATAGGTCAAAAGAGGTAGAAGAAAGTAATTTTTCACTTACTATTGTGTTTTACCTTCATGTCGCTTGAGAGTGATGAGTGAGATGAGAAGATGTCGCGTAGACGAGATTATACGCCTTCACAACTAGATGAGCTTCGAGAGAAAGTTGTGCACGGCGAGCTGTACCGTGAGGTGAGTCAATTCTACAATTTTTGCTTAGTAATTTTGTAATGATTTAATGATTTTTAATGCACTAATAGGTTAATTGAGGATATTGGAAAAAAATTTCACAAAGCATCCCTTTTGTTCACAAAGTGTCCCATTTCTTTGCGAAGTATCCCAAAAGGGTTCTAAAGTGTCTAGGGCCTTTAGGAAAGAACACTAGATAAACTGTAGCACACTTGCATGATGAATAATGTTAAAAATTGAAGATATTAGATAAATTTTTAGATCATATTTTGATGATTTCAATAGGTTCTAGCCGGTTGTGACAACAGCTAGGAGGGACACAGATTAGCTTTCTTAGAGATTTAGCCCTAGCACTATCAACAACAGAGATGGAGCATCTGCAGGTAGTAGGAATCTATTAGGTATATCTAATGCCACCTATGAGATACCATGATGCCATTTTGATGGCCCTATGTGAGCACTAGGAGGCCAATACTTGTACATTTCATCTTCTAACCGGGGAGATGACCATCACCCTAGAGGATGTACATTGTATTATTTGAGTTCTTATTTAGGGAGAGCGGGTATATTTCTAATGGGATCGGTCATTCCATGAGAAGAAGGTGGATATGTAGTACTTCTTGGGTGGACCTATTCATGATGAGCGTGTGAGAGCACGAATCGAGCTTCCCATGCTTCTATATTCGTGAGCCCTCATTGTGAGATGAATTATGATGCATACAATGGCTCTTGTTCTCAATCCTGATGGACGAGCAATATACTTGGATTGAGGATTGGTACACTTGATTCGATAGGATAGTCTATGCTTGGGGATGTTGCATCCTAGCACATCTTTATTATGATCTTGGCCAATTTGTGTTTTGAGAGATCGACAGTATGGTGCACTGCATGCTTCTGCAGGTCTAGTGCCTTGAGCATATTACATGCACTAGGCTTTTCAGGTTCCCATGTGCTATAGCTACAGGATATCCATGAGCCTTCAACTATCCTCTATGATGCTCGTGGCAGTACAAAGATCTAGCTTTTTGGAGGGTGATATTTGACCAACTGGAGGAGGATGGGATCTTATGGAGACCTTATCTACTTACACTATAGTGGCCAGACCCCACAGGACAACTGAGGATGATGTAAGCCAACAAATATATTTACTGATGTTATTGATGATGAGTATGATTTAGAGGCTGATCCTGACTAGGAGGACTAGGATGGAGGAGAGGAGGATGAGGATAAGGAGGATTATGAGGAGGATTATTATTACGAGGAGTAATCCCTAAGTGAGGGTGACGAGGTAGCGACCAAGGATCAACACAAGCATGAAGAGGATTCTCACACTCGTAGGACCAGATCACGTGCAGTAGCTACAATAGACATCAGCACCCATAGTCAGAAAGAGGCTAGCACATCCTCCATGTGCACTAGAGAGGATGCAGTTGATATTCCTAAGCCGACTGGAGACATAGGTGATGACATTTGAATTTATGCATGTACTTTGAGTGTTTGATACTTTATATATATATATATATATATATATATATATATATATATATATATATATATATATATCATAATGATGTTTACTGATTGTGTACCTTTTCTATCTTGCGCGATGAGAGACTAGTGAGAGTTCTATTGTTAGGCTACCATGGAGATAGTGCTTGCATCCATCAATGAGGAGGTGGATCTTGACTATGTGCCCCCACCGATTGTGGAGGAGGAGCCATAGTTTCTCATACCTTTCGCAAGGTTGCGAGCAGCATACAAGAGAATGAAGAGACAACTCTGTCAAGCTGAGAGTGAAGGACAATCATCACATACCTCAATAGAGGTTGAGAGATTGCATGTAGATTCAGTACAGGTACTAGCAGAGAGGGATCAAATGGTAGAGGATCAGCTTGTGGCTCTTGGTCGAGTACAAGGTCTAGAGTATGCAATCAAAGTCAGTGGATCATGATCACGATCACACATGACTGTCTCACAATGTTTGAGGACCAAATCATGGGTGCCAAAGCCCAAGGGGTCTAACTCTCATAGACCTTGGTGATTTTGTATATGGTATTGATATGTACATAATCTTTTTTGATATATATATATATATACATGTGCATTGGATGTTATATTTTATCTTAATTTGTATGAATGTTAAATGGAAATGTGATTAATTAAATAACTTATGGTAAAATTATTTAATTAATTTCTACATGATTTAACATGATTGATGTGATCTAATGTAAAAAATTTCAGCTTCGCTTTAGATACAACATTGTTGAATTTTAAAGAGAATATTTTAAATTAGATACACCTATAACTCATATAAAGATTGAACTTAACATAACACAAGGGTGAATAGTATGAAACCTAAAGTAATTATAAAATTAACTTAAATAATTACCTTAGTGTTCAAGAAAAACACACTTGATCAGTTGTCAAGAATGAAGCAATGTGACAGTTATTTTGAATGCAATCAAATAACTTTAGACAACACTGCTTTATTAATCATACTATTCAAATAGATTAGAGATAATACCGACACAAATGCACAAACTTAATAGGTTCCTTAAGGGGTGTTTCATCGAGCTTTGTTAAGACATAAGCGGTAAACCCATAACTGGTATCAACTATATAAGGTCCCAACTAGTTAGGGATGAATTTATCTCTGTCTTCATGGTCGGCATTAGTATTTTTTTGATTCTCATAAAGAATGAAATCACTCTTACAAAACGTTCGAGGGATGACATGAGTATTGTTTTTTCATTGTAATTGTTTAATGTAAGCTTGGAGGTTCTCAAGAGCGTTAATGTGCTTTTCATCGAGCATTTCAAGTTGGTACAATCGTTGGTCTTTATAAGTGGCATCATCAACAAGGCCTTGAAGATAAATTTGCAACATAGGAATTTCTAACTCCAAGGGCATGATCGCATCAGTGCCATAAACAAGGTTATAAGGTGTAGTTCCCATAGATAATCTAACACTCGTTCGATAAGCCCAAAACGCATAATGTAATTGTGTATGCCAATCCTTATGATGTTTGTTAATAGTATTCTTTAGGATTTTTTCCAAAATCTTATTAGTGCTTTCATCTTGTTCATTGGATTGCAGATAATGGTGTGGAAAATCGATGTTGGATATTGAATGTTTCAAGAAATTTCTTTACTTCGTTATTCTTAAATAGGGTTCCATTGTCTAAAACGATTGTGGATGGAAGAATGAAGTGAGCAATTATGTGTTCCAATATGAAATGACAAATTACTTCAGCATTCATGGATTGAAGAGGAATAGCTTCCACCCATTTTGTGAAGTAGTCTATTGTAGTTATTATAAATGTATGTCTGATAGAAGAGGGAGGTGAAATTTTTCCAATAAGATCCAATCCCCATACTAAAAATGGCCAAATGGGAATTTGGGCATGGAGCTCAGAAGCAGGAGCATGGTCAAATTGCTATGTTCTTAACATTTTTGACATTGTTTGATGTAATCAAAGTAGTCTTTCTCCATATGTCTCCAATAATATCCCATACGGATAAGTTTTTGCACTAACGATTGTCCTCCAATATGACCTCCACAGGCACCAACATAAGCCTAATCAAGGGCTATAGGAATTTTAGAATCCTTAAGACACATTAGTAAGAGACCATTGAAAGATCTTCTATACAATACATTGGAGAGGATCACGTATTTGGATTCTAGTTTGCGTAAACAATTTTGAGTGTTTGTCATTGTGGGCTTAGGAATGGTACCATTTTTTAAATAATTGTATATTGTGTCATACCATTCTCGTGAGTCTTCTTGAGTTGTAGTAAAAATGTCTTTGAAGCGAGTGTCAATCGAAGGTTTCATGATGGGTTGAATAACAAAGGTGAAGTTTGTTGAAGGATCGTGTGGGGATATAAGAGAGGTTGCACTCGCCATTGCATTTGCATGTCAGTTGTCTTTTTTATGGGATGTTATCAATGGTGAATGATTCAAACTTTTTTAATAGTTTCATTGTGAGGTCCTTGTATTTCGATAACTTGTCATGTTTAGTTTGATACATCCCAGTGGATTGTTTGATTACTAATTGTGAATCACCAAAGATCTTGATATGTTTAACATTCATGGTTAAAACAACTTGCAATCCTATGATTAATGCCTCATACTCAGCTGTGTTATTTGTACAGAGGAAATTTAATTGATAGGACAAGGGGATAGTCTTTCCATTGGGAAGAATTAATACCACTCCAACACCGAAACCTGTTCTACACTTAGCTCCATTGAAATACAATTCCCACATTTTAACATCAGTGGTCAAGGCACTATCATCAGGAAAGGAGTCATGATTAGGTAAAGTGAGAGGAGAAGGGGCATCAGCTAAGTGATTGGTTAAGGCTTGTCCTTTGATTTCTTTTTGGGAAACAAACTTAAGGTCAAACTTAGTTAACAACATCACCCACTTAGCTAAGTTTCCAAATAAGTCTATTTCATTAAAAAGATGCTTAAGGGGATCAAATTTTGTTATGAATTGTATTTTAGCATTGAGTAAATGATGTCGCAATTTACTAGTAGCGAATACAAGGGCCAAACATTGTTTTTCAATTGGTGAATATCGAGTTTCATAATCGATTAAAGTTCAAATAATGTAATAAATAGGATGCTCTTTTCCATGATCATCTTGTTGAGCCAACAATGTTGCAGGAGCATGGGCTAATGCGGCTATGTACAAGATAAACGGTTTGTTTGGCACAACAGATTGTAAAATAGGTGGAGTTGCAAGGTATTCCTTTAAACTCTCAAAATAATTCTTGCAATCTTCCTCCCAATCAAAAGGAACATCGTTTTTTAGGAGATGCGTGAAGGGTAATGTGTGATTGACTAAAGATGCATCAAATCGACAAATAGATTGAATTCGGCCTTGTAACGTGCGTAATTGAGAAATGTTCTTAGGAGATGGCATGTTAATAATGGCATCAATTTTCTCTATGTCCACCTCAATGCCTCTGTGATATATGACAAAACCCAAAATTTTACCACTATCTACACCAAAGACACTTTTTTCAGATTTAATCGCATGTTATATTTACATATTTGTTTGAATATTTTTTGAAGAACATTTACATTGGCTTGTCTTGTTAAGGATTTAGCAAGGATGTCATCAACATAATCTTCCAAAATTTTATGTATGTAATTGTGAAATATCAATGTCATCGCTTGTTGATAAGTTGTACCAACATTCTTTAAGCTAAAGGGCATCACAATCCAACAAAACATTCCCCAAACAGTTGTAAATGCAGTTTTGTATTGATCTTGAGGATTAATAAGGATTTGAGTATAACCGGAGAATCCATCCATGAATGACAATAAACCATGTCTAGCAATTGAATCCATGATCATGTCAATATTAGAAAGTGGAAAGTCATATTTTAAAGAAGATTTATTCAAGTCACAAAAATTAGTACATATCCTAATATGATTATTGGGTTTAGCAACTACGACAATGTTTGAGATCCAAGGAAAATAATCAATAGATCGAACGAAGCCTACATAAAGGAGTTTTTCAATATCTACTTTAACATGCAAGGCTATGTTAGGGTGCATTTTTTGTATCTTTTGGAAAATGGATTTAGCATTTTCAGCGAGAACTATGTTATGTGTCACAATTTTTGGGTCAATTCCTAGCATATCAAATTATTTCCAAGCAATTTTTTTAGGAAAATCATGTAGTAAAGTTGTAGTATCCTCTTGTTCTTCATTGTCAAGGCACTTCCCAATCTTAATAACTTTTTCTTTATCATCGATGTCCATTGGTGCATCAATTGTATCTCCTAAGGGGAGTGTAATAGATTTAGGAACCACATAATCATATGGTTCTTTAGTGATATCACTATCTTTTTGCTTGGTAATTATCACATCACAAGTAACCCATTTCATGGGAGTAGTAGAGGATGTGTTATCAGAAACTCCTAACATTTGTTTTAGAGTTTCATCACTATCAACATACTTCCATGATGGTTATAAGTTCATATCAAGCAATTCAGGATGTTTGATTGTGAGTTTTGGTTTTGGTTGACATGTAATAGCGTTGATGTTCAAAGATGGTTGTTGAGTAGCTTTTGTCATCTTAGAAAAAGAATATCCCAATCCAATTTTTGTCTCTTGTGTATTAGGTTCTATAGGGACACAAATGCCTTGTTCATGCTTTCCACATCCTTTTCTTGTATATCCCAATTGTTTCACAAGTTCATAACCCTTTCCATAAAGTCTTTCCATTTCTTTCAGATTAGGTGAAGCTTCATAATCTATCTCATCAAAATTTGTTGCATATGTTGTATTTTCTTCCAAAGTAGAGGAGATAGATGTAGGTATGTGCAGGATCATCATGGAAAAAATAGGACCTTAAGTGGCGATAAATTCAGAAAAATCAAAGTGAGGAAACTTGACAAAAAAATTTGAATAAGTTATCTATATTATTTCAAAAATATGTAAGGGGTATGTGCATGATCATCATGGAAAAAACAGGCCCTTAAGTGGCGAAAAATTCAGAAAAATCAAAGTTAGGCAACTTGACATAAAATTTGAATAAGTTATCTATATTATTTCAAAATATGTAAGAATAGAAATTTGTAGCAAATTGAATGTAGTTTCTAAACTAGTAGGTTTTATTTTTAAAATCTATTTGGTGAAAATTTTGAAATTTCAATGGAGTAGTACTTAAATTTTGGGAAAAATAAGAAGTAGGTGTCTATCGACCACCTAACCACAAAAAATGATAATATTTTTATAATATTTTAGTTATAAGTAGAGGACTCATGTCCCGATGTGATGCATATTTTTTTGTAATTTTTTTCCAAGTAAATAATTAATTATGATTTTTTTATTACAACTTTTAAAAAATATAAAACTTGTATGTCCAACCACGTTAACTTGGTCAAAAATTCATGAAAATTTATTTATTTTTTAATCCTATCATATGTGAAGCATGTTTCATATTCAAAAAATGTGATACCGTTTGAAAGCTATAGATTTTTTCAATCAACCTATCAATCATGACTTTAGTCATAATTCAAATAGATAATGAATAATAATTATTTATTAAATTCAAAGTAAAGCATAATTTATATTGGTGGAAAGCTGAGAATCTCCTTTAAAAACCCTTTTCATTTCATCAATTTTGGGTAAAAAAAAGTCATCATCCACATATACCCTACACATACCCATCATATCACCACTTTTTGGCCTATCATGATCCTGCACATACCCTAAGAATATAATTTGTAGAAAATTGAATTTAGTTTCTAAACTACTAGGTTTTTTTTTTTTAAATCTATTTGGTGAAATTTGAAATTTCAATGTAGTAGTACTTAAATTTCAGGGAAAAAATAAGTAGGTGTCTGTCGACCACCCTAACCACAATAAAATCATAATATTTTTTTATAAGATTTTAGAGATAAGTAGAGACTCATGTCCCAATGTGATGCATATTTTTTTGTTTTTTTTTTTGAAGTAATAATTAATTATGATTTTTTTTATTACAACTTTTAAAAAATATAAAAAATCATATGTCTGACCACCTTAACTTGGTGAAAACTTCATGAAATTCATTTTTTTAAATCCTATAGTATATGAAGCATAGAATGTGACACATGTTTTAGATTCAAAAAATGTGATACCGTTTGAAAACTATAGATGTTTTTCAATCAGCCTATCAATCAAGACTTTAGTCATAATTCAAATAGAAAATGAATAATAATTATTTATTAAATTCAAAGTTGGTGGAAATCTGAGAATCTCCTTTAAAAACCCTTTTCATTTCATCAATTTTGGGTAACAAATAAGTCTTCAGCCACATACCCTACACATACCCATCATGTATTGCCACTTTTTGGCCCATCATGATCCTACACATACCCATGTTTGAGAAGATTGTTCAAAATTTTGAGTTAACATGATGGTTGGTTGTTCAGGGTTCTCATCTTTCTTTTGTGTGATTATGTATTCGCCCATAAATGAAGGTGTGAATTCTAAGGATCCCCAATCATCATGAAATAATTTAGACATTGATTCCTCATCTTGTTGTTCAATGTTGAGAGGTTCTATATGAGATGTTGGAATTAATGTTTTGAGAGGACTTGTAGTTCCTTTTTCAAGGTGCAAGAAACTTTCAGGCTCAGGGTCTATTTCAACTTGGAAAATTTTGTTGTTATAGACATATTTCATTATACGATGAAAGGTCGAAGGCACTAGATTCATCACATGAATCCATGGTCTTCCTAGTATATGAAAGATCATAAGGTATGACATGAATAGGATTTTTCATAGTAGCCACCCAAATCATAATAGGAAAAGTGATTACACCGAGTGGTTTCTTCAATGTTGTATTGTCAAATCCTTGAGTGGATAAGGAATCGGGTTTTATTTGTGACTTTTCAACATGTAATCTATCAAGGAGATTCACACTACACACATTAAGGGAAAAACCATTATCAATGAGGGTCCTTTTGATACCTATTCGATTGAATTGAGCAATTATCATAAAGGATTCATTTTTTTTCCACAACTCTAAAGGAGGGAGTTCATGTTGATGGAAAGTAATGTCAATATTAACCTTATTCATTCCATGTATTAAATCTTCCACATCATTTGGAGTTGTACTAGGAGGAACTCTAATTTTTTGTAAGGCTATTTGAAGAATAATGTGGTAATTTGGTGAATTTTGAAGTAAATCCCAAAGGAAAATCTTTGCAGGAGTATTCTTTAATTGTTCAACAAGATCATACTCCTTTGTGTGTGAGGGAAAGTGAGGAGCACTAGGTGGATTAGGTAAAGGTAAATATGGTGGGGTTGATTGTGGTGGTTGTGGATTGTTTCGAGTATTATAGTATGAGCAACAATACTATTACTAGATTGTTGCAATACATCAGTTTTAGGTGGGTAAAGAGTGACTTCAGGTTTATTGGAAGGATGAAGTTTATGCGAGGGTGGGTAAAGAATGAGTTGATGTTGAATCACATTAACGTCTTTAGTTTTAGATTTTTCACAACAAACCCTAATGGATGAATTAAGGGAGATGAAGTCCTGGAGGGACTCATCTAACAATTCAAGGTCATCATGACTATAAGGTTTGAGGGGTAAGTTATCATTGAGTATGTTATGTTGGTCATGGAAAACTTGAGAGACATTAACGTTCATTGTTGTAGGTTGGGAACAACAAACCTTAGTGGATGGCTTAGGCGAGATTAGGTCCTAAAGGGATTCATCTAACAAGCCAAGGTCATCACTACTAAAAAGTTTGTGGGATAGGTTATCGTTAATCGTTTGAGGCATCTCATGGAAAGGTTTAGAGGATGAAGTGAGTGAGATAAAGTCCTGAAGAACTTCATCTAACTTTTCTACATCATCACTACTAAGAGGCTTGGATGAGATGGTATTTCTAAATTGAATCATTTTGTGTTTCTATGTATTGACAAATTTGATCTAAAAGAACTAGGAACTAATGTTGAAAAGGAAACTTGCAAAAATCTAATTTACTATCCATAAATTCCATGAAAGGAAATGATGCTTTATGCAAATGATTTAAATCTAACAAAAAGTAATTGAACTAAAATAGAAAAGGAATTGCAGAGAAAAAAAAAGTGGAAAATAGGAAACTAAATTCTGAAAACATTGATGCAAAAAGTGCACTGGGACTGATTCGCCCAAGGTGGTGAATGAGTCCCAAGAGAGGTATTTTAAAGTTTTTATTTTATTTTTTTGACTTTTTTGGATGTGCACAGCTTTGTATAGTGCAAATAAAGACTAAAAATGCAGAATTTTTGAAGTGATGTAATGAAATAAGATGCAATAATGAACTCAAAATGATACTTTCACTAATGCAACTTTAAGAAGGCCTAGGATACAAAATCAATGCAAAATAGTATGCAATGGAGTCCTAGGATGCAAATGAAAATACAAATCAGAAAGATATAATGTTCAATATGCAGGTTCACCAAAATGAACCAACAATTTTAGGGTGTTGTTCTATAGACTTATCTTGCACTCTTAGGAGCTTTCACCTAAAAGGAGAGATAAAACCCTAAAATTGAAGTGGTTCACTCAAATAGAGGATTTTATGATATAATTAAAACTAAATGCAATGATGTAAATGCAACTAGGTGTTGAAATTGATTGACTATTAATGCAAAACTAATAAAATGTACAATGTTTGAAAACACAGTGAGATTTGCAAAAATCTTAAAAGGATGAACAAAAATGCAAATGAAACTAAAAATAAAGTTGTATTTCAGAATGTGTGTACCTGTAAATCTGAAGATGACTGGAAAACACTCCTAAAATTTGGTAAATCTAACTTTTATGTTGACTGGGACTCATTCACCACCCTGGGCGAATTAGTCCCAGGACAGGGTTTTCTGCCCAAAAACTGGTTTCTACTCATTGGGCATTAGGATTTGCATCTAACTCTGAAAGTCACCTCATGAGGGAATCATTTTCCATCCATGGTGAATCAATCCACTTTCAATTTTCTACAAATTCAGATCTCTATTTTGCACCTTGTCACCTATACAATACTTTTTGACAGAAACCCAAATTGGGATCTCAAAAAATTCCAAAAAAATAGCTTAAAACTTGTTGTCTAATGGGGGGTTTTCCTTGGTCAAACCCCTAGTTGGGTAATCAAAACTTAAATGGACAAAAATCTGAATAAAACCCTAGCCTTAAGTGTGGTAAAGACTAGGAAAGTCTAAAGTATGATAAAACCTTATTCTATTGTGCTAGAATAAGATGCAAAAATATGATTTGAATGATTCAACCCTAGAAATCCTACAACATATCAAATGGATGTAAATGAAATGCAAATGAGATGTTAATGAAATGAAAACATTAATTTGAAGAAAGAGATGAAATGGAAGATGGAATCACTTTGAAAATAAGACTTTCAATGTGCTTTGATAGCTAGTTGCATCTCCTCAACCTAGATTTCTCCATGATTCACCATAGGCATCCATCATTAACTCTTTGCAATGTTGAACCTTGAATGAAGAGTGAGCTTCAAGACCTACAAAAACCTAGTTTGCTGCCCTAGAACATCAACTTTGCTAATGAATCTTATTGTGGAAGACTTGACTTTAGAATTTTTTTTTGTAAAAATGACTAAGAGATGTGAAAATTTACTTTAAATGAGTATTTATAAGCATCAACACCTAATTTTCCCATTATTTAGAACTAAGAGGCCGACATCCACTAAAAAATTAAGTTGAGTTAATTGAATTCTCACTCAAAATTGAAACTTTCGTCAAAAGGGACTCATTTGCCACCCTTGGTGAATGGGTCCCACCAGAGGGGACTCATTCGCCCAAGATGGAAAATGGGTCCCAGTAGTGGTTTTTGAAGGTGGGTTTTTGGGATATGCATGAATTAAGTGTTGTTTGTTAGGGTTTAAGTGATTTCTCAAGTGAAATAGGCCTCTAGATCAAAAATAGTGGGTCTTAGGGGCCTATAAATGTTGTCTTAAAGGATGAATAGTGCAGTGGTACTCAAAAGTAGGTTCAATTAAGTGTGAAATTGTCTCTTTTCTCAAGATTTTCCAATTTTTTATGCCACAATTATTAATTTTCCCCAAATTAAGTGAGAAAAGGGATAAATTTTCTTGCACTACACATTTAAATCATCATTGTTTAGACAATGAATGTCTTTATAAATGAGCGAGTTACAATAATCCTTCTTTTTTTACTTTCCTTACATCAAAGTGTAATCAAAATAAAAATTTTGGACCCTTCTAGTGTCCTTGAATTACATATTTTTTTGGAGCACTCTTGAGTTGTTATCCCAAGAAAGGATGGAAAATATCAAAAATCATTTTTTTGGTTTTTTCTATGTTTTAGTAGTTTTCATTTTCAATGGTCTTCAGAGTGGAATTTTTGGTTGAGAATATCGTCAATCTCTTAAATGGAATAGCATAAAAAAAATATTTAAGAGACTAAAATTAGATATCTTTGAGACATTTCAAACAAGGTAGAGAAGATGCCAATCCGACTAACAGGGTGCAAGTTAGGACTTTTCCAAGTTGGGGTACCTAAATTCACATGTTTTTTTGAAAAAAATTAATCTTCTTTATTCAACTCTATTGATGATAGTACTTTTTTTTCCTTTTTTAGATAACATTGATCAAGAATCCCAACATGAATTACAAAATCAGGTGAAGTTAGCAACACAACTTCAATAAATTAAAAGTATAGTTAATCTTGAGGAAACATCCATTCATATAGAGTTGATATATTCACTAGAAAACCTTATCTTGACTAACCTAGCTAGTTTCAAGATGTTACAAATTTTAGGTCATATTATGAATTCCAATTCCCCCTATGCAATTCTTTTGTTCATATAATATTAGCAAACTTGGTGTTACTCCTATAATTTTTAAATTAACTTCCAACACTATCCCATATAGTACGTATGTACAACCCTTAAAACATTCCTTTTATCTAAAAACCTACCATTGGAATTTTCTGTTATTCCATTATTTGTTGATCCATCTTCAAACTCACCTATCCTACCAATTCCACATTCTACACATATTCGTTTATATATCCAAGTTCCCATGAATACCACTATGTTTCTTCCTATCACAACTATCATGATGCCATCTTTGGATATCACCACCTCCCTCATCATTCCTACATCCGATATCACTCTCACATAATTACCACTATTTCTCAACCATTTATTACTCCTTACTAGTACCCACCATTTGACACCAAGAATCCCATTGAAAAATATTATACATTCCATCATTATCTAATATACTCCACTTCTTCACTATTTTCATCCACTCCTAATTCTATCATGAAGCATTTCCTACACCAACTACAATAAGTACAAACAAAACTTGACAACATATCAAAATGCTCTAGAGAAATCAAATTAGAACTATATCATAATAATTTTTCCAATAAAATCCTTTGTCATCCATTTTCACCTAGCTTCAATGCACCTCACCTTGCACTATATGATGGAAAGGGAGATAATTGCATTCACCTATGTATATTCTTCTTTTTCCTTCATTATGTGTGAGATGATCACATTATATGTAAATTGTTCCCTTGATCACTTAAAAGAATGTGTTATAATGATTTCAATCCTTACCACATGGTTCCATTACTATATTTGATAAGCTCTCTAAAGCCTTCATTAACCATTTTAAAACCCACATATCACATGAATTGAGTTTCACAGATATCAAATAGAAAAAAAAGCAGCATAATGAAAGTGAGGAAATTTTTCTTTTGCATCCAATAAATATTGGAAAAAGTATATTAAAATTTTACCAAAACTAGAATTTAAAATATATTTATGGGTAACCTCATTCCCACTAACCTAGAAAAAATCATGTTTGATATGTCCAACACACTTACAATCTATGTGTAACTCTCAATTTTTTTAAAAAAATATTCAAAAACTAAAACTCCTTCTAGCACATCACAATCAAACATTCCCAACAAAAATTCACAAAAAAAATCAAGAAGCCCTACAAAAATAGCACCCTAGTAAGTTTGTATCCATGACACCCCATATATAATCAATATGGTTATCATAATGCCTCAACCTCCATGTTCATTGTCATCTCCACTTCAATTTAATGATCAATAACCACATTATTCGTCAAAGCATGACCTTTATAATAATTCATAAAAGTGGAAAATTCCTACCATTTAATGAATTAATCCTTTTATGCTAACTTAATCCAAATACCTCCATTTTGTCACCTACACATCTCATTTCCCCTTCCATAAAACTGTGAAAATTTACACAAACCCATTCCCTCAACACTTAAATTTTTTTAATCCCATTAACTTCCCAAAATTCCATGTTTGGGGTTTTGAAATTAACACATTTGAAAACATGATTGTTTCCATAAATAAACATCCTTCTATAGGGTATGCACAGGATCATCATGGAAAAAACAAGCCCTTAAGTGGCGAAAAATTCAGAAAATTCAGAGTTAGGCAACTTGACGTAAAAATTTGAATAATCTAGCTATATTATTTCAAAAATATGTAAGAATAGAATCTATATCAAATTGAATGTAGTTTCTAAACTACTAGGTTTATTTAAAAAAATAAAAATATCTATTTGGTGAAAATTTGAAATTTCAATGCAGTAGTACTTAAATTTCAAGGAAAAAATAAGAAGTAGGTGTATGTCTGACCACCCTAACCACAATAAAATGATAAAAATAAATTATAAGATTGTAGATATAAGTAGAGGACTCATGTCCTGATGTGATACATATTTTTTTGTAATTTTTTTCCAAGTAAATAATTAATTATGAATTTTTTATTACAAATTTTTAGAAATATTAAAACTCATATGTCTAACCACCTTAACTTGGTCAAAAATTCATGAAATTCAATTTTTTTTTTTAATCCTATAGTATGTGAAGCATATAATGTAATGCATGTTTCAGATTCAAAAAATGTTATATCGTTTGAAAGTTATAGATGTTTTTCAATCAACCTATCAATAAGGACTTTAGTCATAATTCAAATAGAAAATGAATTATAATTATTTATTAAATTCAAAGTAAAGCATAATTTATATTGGTGGAAAGTTGAGAATCTCCTTTAAAAACCCTTTTCATTTCATCAATTTTGGGTAAAAAAAGGTCATCAACCACATACCTTAACATACCCATCATATCGCCACTTTTTGGCCCATCATGATCCTGCACATACCCTTTTGTTAGAATCCAGTTCCCGATAGTCTGAAAGCAGTTTCAGGTGTTTTTGTCAGTAGTAGGATTGATTCGCCATCAGTGGCAAATGAGTCCCATTGGTGATTTACAGTGATTTCTACCAGCCTTCAGAGCTTTCCATATTCAACATTCAATTCCCAGGTACACTCTATTCAACCTCTTTCAATGTTGTTTGTGTTTGTTCATCTTTTAGTTCATTCTTGCATATATCACTATGTTTTCAAACATTGCATATTTCATTAGTATTTCATTAATAATCAATCAATTTCATTGCTTAGTTATGCTTAGATCATTCTATTTAGTCATAATTCCATCTTGCATTCCTTTATTTGAGTGAACCACCTCAATTTTAGGGTTCTATCTCTCTCCTTTTAGGTGAAAAATCCTAAGAGTGCAAGAGAAGTCCATAAAAACCACAAAACTTATGGTTCAATATAACATATAGAATTATTATTCTATTTTATGTGGAGATGATTTTTAGTTGATTGAATCCTCTCATATAAAGTTCTTAATTATAGGAATCTTTATTTTTATGTAAAAAATTATTTTAGAGTCAACATTATGCATTATTGAGAAGAAGAGAGTTAGTGTTGTAGTAGATATCTTAAAAAATAGTAATACCAAAAATCATTTAGGTGGAGGAGATAGCTATTTATAATATTTCAAATTCACTTTAAAAAGTTAGGCCTATTTGGATGAATGAACATATTTATTTAATTCAATTAATGGATGTTATGTTCAACTAAAGGTGGTTATTGACATGAATTATCTCAAGACTCAATCATAAACCATCATTTTACTTGTACAATAGATTGAAAGCTAAAGCATGACCTAAAGCTACTATTTTTCTATATTTGGCAATGCAATGAGAAAAATTTGACTTGGGACCCTCTTCAAAAGAGGATTTAATGGTCCTAGTAAATATATTTTTATCTTTAATTAAAAATAAAATAGTAATCATCTTCAATTTTTATGTAGTTATTCTATAAGAATATGAAATTTCTTCATAGAGTATTTTAGTATGGGTTTCATGTAGTTTTCTTCTCTAATAGATTAGTTAATTTCCTATGTTATTCCTATAAATCTTAGTCACCTTCAAGATTTATGGTGGATTATTTAAAATTCCTTAAAATAATACACAAGAGAAAAAAACATTTTTCAACACAAAATAACCTTCATCAAAGGGAATAAGTAATAAATATTGTTATAGTACCAATACTTAATATTATGTATATGAATCCCTTATTTATATAGGAAAGGGTGAAACACATGACACAAGATTATGGCAAGTGTCTAACTAGATTTGAAAGAACCCAAGGATAACTTATTAGAGAATCACCTTGTTCATAAAAAAATTCCCATCTTTAAGTATAATTCATAGAGGAAGAAAAAAATGTCAATATGTAAATATGGGTCCTAATAAATAGAGTTGATTACATACTCATGCACGTAAGTTCTATTAAAAAGGAGAAAAGAAAACCCATAAGAAGAAATTTCTCCCCAAAAGAGAGAGTGTAATAAGGACTAATAAGCCTCCTGAAAATATGCCCCTAAAATATTGGGAACATTAAGATGAACTGTAATAACTCCATGAATAATGAAGAGTATGGAAATAATGACCCAAAAGAAACTCATAGATTAAAAAACCTCCATTAAACTAAAGATTGAATAGTCACAAATCAATGCTAATGACCCCAATGACACTTGAAAAACGTATAGATGGATACAAGGAAACAGTCTAATAATAAAATATATAGATTCAAATACTATTAAAAATGATGATCAATTGAAGAAGATAAAAGGTGGTCAAGCCAAATTTATGTATTTAGAAACTTCTATATGGTGTGTGTTTCATCACACTGAAATATATCAATAGCCCATAAATTTATTTTTTGTACCATAGAATGTGGTATTCTTAGGTGAAGGCTATTTTGAGGAAATATATTTTTATCATCAAAAGGGTTGGATTTTGGTCGTCATGCTAGTAATATCTACCCATGGTGATGGATATAGATGGTTGTCTCTACTAGTACTATCGCTACTAGGTGACCACCTAGTGTTTTTGAACTAGAAAAGTTTAGGTTGTTCGGAATTTGACTTCATAAGTATAGATACTACTACTGGTAGGTACGGGGCCCAACAAGTCTTGTAAAAGTTACCTATCAAGTACTCTCACCTTGATATTTTTTTCTTAAAAATAAATGAAGAAAACATCAATACTAGCACACACATCTATAAAATATTAATTTATATGAGACACTAAAATCGTACAAATATTGTATGATCACATGCATTGTGTGAGATTCCTGCAATGGTATGGATCGTATGGAATATATAGAATTATGTATGGCTATGAATGGATCCCATATCACCACAAACTATTATGAAGTTTACCCTTAGCCATATTGTCTTGTATTTTTGTTAGATTGTGGATGGAAAGTCAACATACTAACAGTGAATCTAAAGTATTATAGAAAGAATAACTAGTTATATTGGCTGGGTATTTACTAATTAGATAGTTGTGCATTTGAAAAATTTCAAAACCTTAGTATGTGTGTGAACCCCAACCTTGGTACCTGCAAAACAAAGAGAATAAACACCTCAAGTTAGATTTTGCAAGCCAAAACAAGGATTCCCCATGAAATCCATTTACAACCTCAAACTAGGAAAGAACATAGCAAAGAACACAATGAAAATGATAAAATAAAGATTAAATCCTAATTAGATGTGCAAACTCATGATCCCATGGGGGAATTGGTGCCAATTTGATGTGAAAATTGGCCCTTTCCCAATTCCTATGATGCAAATTCGATATGTTGATGAAGATTGATCCACTTTAGATGAAGAATGATGAGAGTTCCAAGCCAAAATCTGCAATAACCTAGTTAAGAACTCAAGATTGATAAATGGAAATGGCTAAGTATTTTAGCATGGTAACTTTGCATGGATTGTGGATGATGAAATGAGGAGAGAAGCTCTTTATTTATAGGATTCCAAGATGGATGAATGTCCAAATTTGAGCAATGTGGGACTAACATTCATCCAATGGCATGATGCCACTTGTCAAGCTATGAATGGATGAAGGATGTGCAAGATTTGGGGTTTGTGCTAATAAATGCATAAATTTGAATTTTAAATTTGTTGAAATGACTTGTGAGAAGGAATGGAAAATGCAATAAATGCCACTTGGCTCAAGGAAAAGGACATGTAAGATGAATTTATTGCCTTGTTGGATGTACATGTTGACTTGGAATTTTTGAATTCAAATTGAGAGAATATTCCAAAAAGATGCCTTGTTGAGGAAAATAGGGATTTAATAAATGAATTAAATCTATTTCCATGTGCAAGTGGCAAATGCTAGAGGATGGGACATGATAAGAGATTAAATTAATCAAGGGTTAATTAATTTAATAGGAGATTAGATGATGTGACCTATTTGACTCAAATTTATGAATTTATTTAAATCAACTAAGAGAGGAATATGATAAGAGGTTAATTAAATAAGGATTTTGATTTATTTAATTAAAAGATATGGTGTTAGATTAAATCAAACAAGGTTTTAATTTATTTAATTTAATGGATAGACTTTAGAGACTTAATCAAATAAAATTAATTATTTAATTAAATAGGGATAATTAGATCAGATGGATTGATTTAATTAATAAAAGAGATTGACTTAATTAGATAAAATGATTTATTCAATTAAGAGAGGAATATTGATGAATTTAATCAAACAAGGAGATTTGATTAAATGGTTAGACCGAGGGATGATTCAAGATGAAACGATGTTAGTAGATTAGGATCGAGTGTGTGATATCAATCTGTATATTTTTTATGTCTACAGTATGTAAATTTGTTTAGGAGAATATAGTATTTATATTTATTTTATTTTTATAAATTAAAATATATATTTAAAGGGGCTTAAATAAGCTACTATTGTAAGGTAGTAAGAAATTTTTAAATAGAAAAAATAATCCTCATTGTAAGTTAACGAGGATTTATAAAATTTCAATAGATTTGTCATCTAATTTCACATTTGGAGATTCACTCGAACATCAAACAAGTTCACATGAATTTGGCAAGATAGTAAAAAATAATAGGTCAAAGTAAGCATAAATTTGTGGATGTCATTTAGAAATCCAACATTGACATTCATAGATTAAAAAAGTAGTTTACTCCTCTAAAATTCTATGTGAATGTTAACCTTCCTTCTAAATTTAAAAAAGATTTTTATTATTATCCTCCAAATAAGATATAGGCATGATATGCTAAAGTATTTGTCTCTTATCTTCCATTATTTCTTAAGTATTGAAAATAGTCAATTCAAAAATATTTTTAACATAATGCAAATCATTAGAAAGAAATCAAATATAATCAAAAAATAGAACTAAAATAACACAATTTATAAAATCTGCAAACTATTAATTTTGAAAGGAAAAAAACTTAAAAAAAAAACAATATGAAAAATCAAACAAGAGAAAAAATTATGCTTATTCTAAATTAATTAACCAAACAAAATCAAAATAAAACAAAAAAGAAATATTTTCAAATCATTTTATAAGATTTGATAACCATTGAGATGGAAAAGAAGAGGAAGTATTAAAGGAATGAAAATATTCATCTAAAAATAATTAAAAAGATAAAAAAGAAAAGTATGTAACTCATAAAATACATGTTCCACATTCCAAAATCCATAGAGAAAAATCAACCATGAGAAAAAGTCTTGCTTTGTTCACCAATTTTTTTTAAATTCATCAAAACGTGGAATATTTCTAAGAAAGTGTATGCTAAAAAATACATCATGGTGGTTGTCTTACAAATTCAAAAAATTAGTTTGCCAATCCACTACCTTATTATCTTAATAAAAATATGGACTACTCTACTTTCTTTGAACTTATTGACTAGAGTGTATATTTCTAATAGGAGATTACTTAAATGGAAATGCAAAACTTTACAATTTTTAAAACATAACATGCAATTTCAAACCAATAATAAGTTGTCCATTTTTGCTAAATTATTAGTATTCATTTGAAAAGTAAGTTCACACTTTTATGATTTCGAAGAAGATGAATAACTTAGATAGCTTTATCAAATTTAGATTCGATTCATCCTTTTAGAGGTGGAGACCAAAATTTGGTACTATGATTTTATTTTTTCCTTTTTAACAAGGCTTTTTCAAAAAATCAATGAATTTATCATATATTTTTAAGAATTTTTTATTCAATATATGTTGTCATTGATGTCAAAGGTGCTTGTGATGTCAAAGGACCTCACTGATGTCAAAGGAGTGATGTTAGCAGATTGATGAGAATTAAATGTAATTACTTTTGTCATGTCTGAACTTTTGAACTTTTGAAGTATTAATGTCATGTTATGTCAAAGCATTTGAGATTAGAGAGTATTGTGATCAATTGTAGAATGTTAATGTTAAATTTTCTATAAAGAAGACTACTTGCACTATTCTTGAAATCTTATTTTGTATCTACTAGAGTCGTTGACAATAGTTTGGAAGTGTTTGTGAAAGTATTCTATGGATTTCTAATCGTGCACTATATTATTTTGTCATAGTGTTTTTACTTCGCATTCTACCATAATTGAATGCTATGTCTTGCAGTTTCAACCCAAAGGAATGGTACTCATGTTGTATCAAATTCCAAAGTTCCAGAGGTTAAGATTCATCAAATAGAAAGGTATAAGTAACAAAGTATGGTCTATGTTGGTTAGCTAACTAAGGATAACGTCTAAGTGTTTACGCCAGAGAAGGGAAGTGTGTGCCAGCTGAAGGGAGCATACGAAGATGAAATGGGACTAGTTTAAGATCTCTAAAGGAAGAAAATAACATCATCTATTGTTTCCAAACACAAAATTTCTTTAGGACCAACCCACTACATGTTTCATATCAATTTGAATTTAGGTCCACCCTTAGCTAACATGGCTATTTGCAGATGATGTTAAGAGCATAGACACGTAAAATATACTGATTGACATTACACATTTGATCCTGACCACTAACATAGTTTTATCCTAAATCATCCTTTGGCCTAACCATTTAATCAAATACCTTTATTTGATTAAATTCATCAATGTTCCTCTCTTAATTAAATAAATCATTTATCTAATTAAGTCATCCTTTCTTGTTAATCAATTCAATCAGTTTGATCTAATTATCCCTATTTAATTAAATAATCAATTTTATTTGATTAAATCTCTAAAAGTTCATCCATTAAATTAAATAAATTAAAACCTTATTTAGTTTAATCTAACTTCATATCCTTGGTTAAATAAAACAAAAATCTTTATTTAATTAATCTTAAAACCATATTCTTCTCATATTTTGATTTAAATCAATCCATAAATTTAAATCAATATGTCACATCATTTTGATCTCTCATTAAATTAATTAACCTTGATTAATTTGATCTCCTCTCATGTTCAATCCTCTAGCTTTTGCAACTTGCACAAGAAAATAGATATAATTCATTTATTAAATCTCTATTTTCTCTCAAAAGGCATAATAAAGGAATATTCCTCAAATTTGAATTCAAAAATCCAAGTGGACTTTGTCCTTCCAACAAGGCATTTACTCCACCTAAAAAGTCCCTTTTCCTTGAGCCAAGTGGCATTTAATGCACTTTTTTTCCCTCTTACATGTCATTTCAATAATTTCAAAATTCAAATATGTGCATTTATTGACACATTCTTCAAAACTTGCACATCCTCCATCCATTCACATGTTGACAAGTGGCACCTTGCTATATGTTGATTCTTAGTCTCACATTGCTCTCTTTTGGGAATTCTTCCAACTTAACATTCTATAAATAAGAGGCTCATCCTTCATTTCTATCATCCACAACTTGAGTAAACTTACTATACTCAAATTCATAGCAATCTTCATCCATCTTATTGAGTTTTATAGCTAGGTTATGCAGATTTTTCCTTAGAACTCATCAATCTTCAACAAAGTGGATCACAATCTTCACCAAATCATCAAAGCTAACATTGGAGTTGGGAAAGGGTCAATTTTCAAATCAAATTGGCACCAACTCCCTTAAGAGATTAAGAGTTTGATTTGTTTTAGAATAGGATTCAACATCTTTGTTTTAAGCTTATTGTGTTCTTAATTTTATTCTTTTTCTCTTGCATTCAAATGGATTTCTTGAGGAATCTATGTTCTAACTTGCATTTGACCTTATTAATGTGTTCATTTGTTGTGTTCTTGCAGGTATAGGATCTAGGTTCACATTTTGGCGCTAGAAGGAGGGCAAACCAAAAGATCAAATCACATTTTTTGAGAAAATTTTGTGTTTTTTGTGTGTTTACAGAAAACTCCACTGCTGGAAGCTCATCACCGCTATTTAGCACCGTTGAGAACCCAGCATCGCCATACATCACTAATGCAAAGTTCAAACTGCAACGTTCCATTGAGTTGGTGCTCATAAATTTGTTTTCGGGATTGGTGATCTCCAGTAGGTTGGTACCGAAAAATACAATTGGGGATTGGTATCTTCGGCAGGTTGGTGCCTACTTCATGATTGTAAGTTATTCATTATTTTGTGAGGCTAGATTCAGATAGTAGCTTCAAGAAGCTCTTCTCATCATGGTTTTTCCCACTCTCAATTTCCATGTATATCTGTCGTTCTTTGTGTGAATGTGTTCTTTTGTGAAGCTTAATTGATACTTATTACTTTGATGTTTTGATTTTCATAATTGGAGAAGTTTTTTTTTCAGCAAAAGGAAAGAGCCTATAGTTATATTAATATCATATAATATGTAATTACATAGCATTTATCAGCTATATGGTAGAGAAATCTTATGGCATCTAGACAAACCAACTTCCTGAGGAGATAATATTTTTAACCCCTTACAAAATGGTGCTTCCCATAATTATACTTTCTACAATAGGGAAAGATGATGTATCTTCAAAGGCTAGCAATGCACCAATACACTCAACTTCTTCTAGGAAATCATGATTTTCTTCTCCTCTTGGTGCCAATCATTCCTGTGCAAATTCAAGAGCCTCTTGCAGCTTACCATTGTGTATGAGTTAAATTAATGTCTATTGTTCTAGATGGAAATACAACTAGGGATTCATGTCCAAAATATTTGGATTCAAATCGTTGACCTTCTCAATAGAAACTTCTACATTTCCATATTGGATAGCTATGCACACTTCCACTTAGTCTATTGTCATTCCAAGATCCATCTAGTAACTAGTGCAATGATTACATAGACCCCACTTTCCTATTGGAAGGTTGGGTGATCAACAATTTTGAAGGATGGAACCATTTAGGTGCAAGCAATATTATCCTAAAAGTGCAACCAACTGATAGTAATGACTTGTGAGGACCCCCTTTGACGAACTCCAAAAGATTGACTAGCATCAGAGGTTGGACTATCGGGTGATCAGAGCATCGAGTTAAAATTAGGTTCAGATCCCACAAAATAATATAGGCAAAAACACTGACTAAGGTGACTTTCCAATAATACAAAGGATGGGTCCCTCTTTATGAAACAAAGACTTTGATGCTAAAAACTATTGGGGATCGGGCGATCGGGTGTCCCATATGCTACAAAATCTAAACTAAGTGATTCTCAATATGAAAGTTGTGGATTTAATAGTTTTTGGGAATTTTAATTGCTTCCCCAAGGTTTCATAAGGTTTGGTGGAGTTTAAAGTGTACCTTCTTTGTAAAAGTGGGCTAATTCTACTAGCCCTTGGATACGGTGACTTAATGTTTTTCTATGTTTTGACAAATGAATCTTACTTGTAAGCTTGGAAATGTCTTTTTGATGGAATATGGATGTTATATGGATGATCAGTGGGTGTTCTTACAGTTTTCTTTGAGGAATTGGTCTTTCAGTTGCTCAGTTGTGAATTGGAAAGCCATAGAGCTGACCCTATGGAAGTTGTGCTAATTATTTGATTTTGAATTGGTGTTTGGTTTTCAAAACTTGGTTGAATGTACCTCCACCCTACTCTGCATCATAGTGGTATCAGAGCAAGGAAGTAGATCACTTGAAGATTGCACGAGAAGCATTGGAAGATACAAGGCACTATGCACTTCAAAAGGTTGGATGAGAAAGAAGGACAAATGAGACATGCTACCTTCTAGACCATATGCAAATGCAGAGGTAAGATCTGTAAAGTAATGATTGATTCAAGTTCCTTGAGTAATGTTGTTTTAGAAGAAATGGTTGAAAATTTGCATTTGACAAAGTTAAAACATGAATCACCTTATAGGGCATACTGGGTAAATGATAGTCAACATGTTGTGGTTAGAGAGCAAGCATTGGTAGATTTTGAAATTAGTCCTTATAAAGATGTTATATTATGTGATATTATGCCTCTAAAGGATTGTCATTTGATACTGGGAAGGGTTTGGCAATATGATAGATTTTCTATGCATGATGGGAGGCTTAATGTGTATGAAATTAAAAAGGATGGGCAAAGGTATAGTTTGAGTTGTTTGCAGGAAGAAGGGGCACAAAGAAGGATAGGGATGTGTGGAAAAAGAGAGATGCTGGAGCAAAAGGAACAAGGGAACTTGGAAGAGACAATAGGGCATAGCATAGTTGCAATGGAGAAGGAAAAATACCATGAAGAAGCATTGGGAAGGACAGTACAGATTGAAGACATAAGAGAGACAAGGGAAGTGGAGGTCAAACATGAAATGACCTTAAAAGAGCAAGGTAAGCTTGAGGATAGTGTTGAAGATAAAGAACAGAAAGAAGTTTGTTCATTGCAGGTTAATGGTGTTCTAGGGCAGACACCTATGAAAAGTACAGTGGAACAAGAAGCTGAGACAGAGTCTTGTGAGCAGGAAGCACTTGGGGCAGAGATCTCTCAAAGTGAAGAGAATAAGAGTGAAGGAGAATTACCAATGGAGAACCAAGGAAGGCCTAGTGAGGTCTATAGAGGAGATGAGCAATGTCTACTGACTGGACAGGGTATTGAGTGATCAGAAAAGTCTAATAACAAAGAAGATGAGTTGCAGCAGGGCAGAACATCTGATGACAGGGAAGTTTTGAAAGCTGAGAATGTTAAAGGAGAAAGAAGAGATGCAGATAAGACAGGTGGGAAGGTTGGAGAAATCCATGAAAGGCTTGAAAATTATGACAAGATCATGATTGGGGCAGTGGAGTGTCCCTTGACAACAAGTATAAGTGATGAAAAGACAGAGATTTGTATGACTGAAAATATAGTGATAGTAGAGGTAGAAAGTCTGAGAATAAAAGGTGAAAAGAGCAAAAGGAAATGGAAAGTGAAAGAGCATAAGATAGATGAGGTAGAAGAGCAGCAATGTGAGAGTATGGCAATTAAAAAGGATGGTAGACAGTCAGGTTGTGTTCCTAAACTTGATAGGATAGAGTATCAAAAGCAAAGTGTGGACAGTCAAGAAAATGAAGTGCAAGGTGAGAAGCAAGACAAGAAGATAAAAAGTACAGTGAGCCAAGGAAAATGGAAAAGGTTAGTGAAAGGAATTGTGAAGGTTGATAAAAGGATGAAGATTTCAGTCACCCCAAGAGATGAAGAGTTAAAGGTAATGAGTTTGGAAGAGGTCTCAATGATGGAGGGGACCCAAGATGTGAAGTTGTCAATTATAGGCCAAGTGAAGGCTAAGAAAGAAAGGATGGTGAAGTCTCCAAATGAGATGGAGAAGAGATAAAGTGATGTGGTTAGGACATTGGATTGTCCTTGGTTGATGGAATTGATAATGGAGAAGTTGTATGCTGCTATGGGAATGGTTCTAAGCATAGTGAACCTAAGAATGATTGAGAGAAGAAGAGTTAAGAGACAAGAAATGAAGGGAGTCATTTTATACTTCCTTATTTTGATGATTATGTTGCTGAGAATCAAGCCATGGGTTAAGATTAAAGAGAATAAATAGAGCATGGATTATTTTTCAAAGAATGAAGCTGAATAACAAGGTAAGAGCAGATGGATGATGCTGGTAAGTACAAATCAGAACATGGAGGTGCAGATCCAAAATGAAAAGGCAAGAGGAGGACTACTTTGCATGGACAAATCCAAGCCAAAGGTGAAGATGAAGATCAATGGAGCAATTGCAAGAACAAGGAGAAGCATCAAATATTTGGAGATCAAAATATTATTGCAGGTCAAAGAGTTGAAGACTTCCAAGGGACTTGGAAAGATTTCATGGTCGGGTGTATGGTGCAGGAGCACCAAGCTTGAATTTTACAAAGAAAGTCAAATGTTAGGTTTTAGGTGGTTTTGTGTAATTTTATGTTTAATAAGGTTGATTTAAACTATTTAAATGTATTCAAGTTGGTTTGGGGTCATTTGAGTCAAAAAATATAAAAAATACAAAATGTGTAAAAGTTGTCAAGGCAAAAATGCTCAAAAGTGCAATTTAGAGAGTTTAAAGGTTATTTAGTGAAAATGAAGTTAAAAAGTCAGTTATTCTCGGTTGGGAAGGATCAATATGTCTTTAAAAACATTTATCCACGTTTGTAATGAAGGTTGGAGGCATCTGGAGAGAAATTTCAATAAAAGAACAATTGTGTTTTCCAGATTTTGCATATTTTTCACTGTTTTCAGGCCTGGTACAGAATTGTACGGAATTCCTTTTGAAAATTTCTTATATGGGTGAATAGATAAATGAATTATCTTTCCAATTCTTCTAGTTTGAGCGAAAAATATTAAGTTTTGCACATTTTACAAACGTTTTACTAAAACTGCCTGTGTATCTTTTGTATAAGGGTTTTGAGGGCACCTAAAATGTGAAAAAGGTCCATTCCACCTTCTGTAGTTGATGTATCTCGGTGGAATGGACCAAAATATGTATTCTTAGGTGTGTAGGGTTCTAATTTATGCAGGTGTGTTCATTTGAGTGTCAAGGTGTGATGCCCTAGGTGGAAAAGTGTGAATTTCCATTGCAAGATGATGGTTCAAAGAAGGAATATGATGGTGCAGCATTGGTAGAGGATGTGGGTGAGTTTCTGGAGAATTTTTAAGTGTATTGGAAGGTGTTTGAATAGTTGGTAAGATTTTTAGAAGCCTGGAGTATACCTTTTCAATAAACCCCTAAGAAACGTGCTGAAAAATGAGGGTTTTTGTGGGTGTCTTGTTGCAAGGTGATTCTCAATATGAAAGTTGTGGATTTAATAGTTTTTGGGCATTTTAATTGCTGCCCCAAGGTTTCATAAGGTTTGGTGGAGTTTAAAGTGTACCTTCTTTGTAAAAGTGGGCTAATTCTACTAGCCCTTGGATACGGTGACTTAATGTTTTTCTATGTTTTGACAAATGAATCTTACTTGTAAGCTTGGAAATGTCTTTTTGATGGAATATGGATGTTATATGGATGATCAGTGGGTGTTCTTACAGTTTTCTTTGAGGAATTGGTCTTTCAGTTGCTCAGTTGTGAATTGGAAAGCCATAGAGCTGACCCTATGGAAGTTGTGCTAATTATTTGATTTTGAATTGGTGTTTGGTTTTCAAAACTTGGTTGAATGTACCTCCACCCTACTCTGCATCATAGAGGTCAAATTCCAATCTGAAAATAGTTTAAACCTTAATAGATATAACATGCCAAGAAAATTGATTCTGCAACTTTGCTTCTAAAAATAATTCTAAAAACCCTAAGAAAGGTAAAGAAAATTTTCTTTTAAACAAAGAAACTATAACTTGGAATCCAACCCCCCATTGTGTCATTGTCCTCCTTATATAGTTGCAGAAAAGGAAACACACTGCCTCAACACAAAAAAGTAACATTGCTAGGTGTTGACAGTTATTGGCACACAATCTGATCGTAGATCTTTCATTAGGTTGCAACGATCTTTGCTCATCAATTCTCAGTTGTTGCATTGATTTTTTTTTTAAATATTTAGCAAAGATAGAGGCCTGTAAAAGATCAAATCCTAAAAACAATAGCCTGGAAAAGGTCCAGTTGACCGATCACATCACCTTGAGGCACCGATTCAAAAACTCCATCCCAAAAACCAAGAAAAGAAAATAGGCCAGCCAACTTCGACAAGCTCCCCAATCATATCACTCTGTAGGAGACACAATCTGCCTACAACAAAGTGGTGGCATTTCAACAAGGTGGAAACTTCTGAGCTCATGAATATAGCTCCCAAGAAAATTCCCGATTATTCAACATGTGTCCCAAACTCTCTTCCGAGAGGAAGATGAAAGATGAAAGTTGTTCAGCCATCACGTGGCACATTGTGCATCTTTCCAATAATCCTACTTGAGCGCAGGTGCACCCAAAATTGAAAACATTTATAGAAGCCGAAAATGAAAATGACCAAGGAAATAACACTTCACATTATTAAAAGTAAGTAATGTTGAATTAATGAGTTCTTTTGCATATATTGATTCACCCCCCTCTCAGTATATTTTGTGCACTTCATTCATCTCTAAAAAATTCACCTCTTTCATTTTTCTTTAGTCTATCTCTTATTAAAACAATAATACACATATTTTATTTCCATTCAATGTAAGTATCAACTATCTTTTCTTCACCTTTAAAAATTATATTATTTTTCTTCAATAATAACTTCCAAAAACTCATAATAGGACTCACATTTTGGTGTGAAAAAGGTTGTTCTCTAGCTAGTTACCCTCTTAGATCCTTTTCATGCCTAGTTAATTCATCTTAATTATAACATTTTTAGTTTTTATGTCTCAAGTCATCAGATTAAGATAATTGGCATGATCTTATGCGCCCTAGGTTTTATCATTACGTATGTAAATAAGGGATCTTGTGTATATAATATCAATTATTGATAATATAGCAATCTATATTTTCCTCCCTTTAGTGGAAGGTTCTTCAATAATGTAAGAGATTCTTGGTTCATTTGAATTCATTAAATTATTTTTACATGGTATCAAAGCTCTAGCTCTATAATCTCCTCTTATTTGATAATTTTTTTGGGATGTTTCAATGAGTACATCTTGGAGAACAACCAATGTAACTATTTGGTAAAGAATATCCAAGAAGCTATGGATCAATATTAAAATTGATTTGGTTTTCTTCTTTTCCCTAGAATTTTTTTTTAAGGGGATCCATTCATATCCATACATAATTTTATATATTCCATATGATCCATACCATTGCAGGAATCTCACACAATGCATGTGATCATACAATATTTGTACCATTTTAGTGTCTCATATAAATTAATATTTTATAGATGTGTGTGCTAGTATTGAGTTTTTCTTCATTTATTTTTAAGAAAAAAATATCAAGGTGAGAGTACTTGATAGGTAACTTTTACAAGACTCGTTGGTCCCCATACCTACTAGTAGTAGTATCTATACTAGTGAAGTCAAATTCCCAACAACCTAAATTTTTCTAGTTCAAAACCACTAGGTGGTCACCTATTAGCGATAGTACTAGTAGATAAAACAACCTATATCCATCACCATGGTAGATATTACTAGCATGATGACCAAAATCCAACCCTTTTGATGATAAAAATATATTTCCTCAAAATAGCCTTCACCTAAGAAAGCCACATTCTATGGTACAAACAATAATTTTATGGGCTATTGATATATTTCAGTGTGATGAAACACACACCATATAGAAATTTCTAAATACCTAAATTTGGCTTGGCCACCTTTTATCTTCTTCAATTGATCATCACTTTTAATAGTATTTGAATCTATATATTTTATTATTAGATTGTTTCCTTGTATCCATCTATATGTTTTTCAAGTGTCATTGTGGTCACTAGCATTGATTTGTGACTATTCAATCTTTATTTTAATGGAGGTTTTTTAATCTATGAGTTTCTTTTGGGTCATTATTTCCATACTCTTCATTATTCATTGAGTTATTACAGTGCATCTTAATGTTCCCAATATTTTAGGGACATATTTTTAGGAGGCTTATTAGTCCTTATTACACTCTCTTTTGGGGAGAAATTTCTTCTTATGGGTTTTCTTTTCTCTTTTTTAAAAGAACTTACATACATGAGTATGTAATCAACTCTATTTATTAGGACCCATATTTGCATATTGATATTTTTGGGTATGTGCAGGATCATGATGGGCCAAAAAGTGGCGATATGATAGGTATGTGTAGGGTATGTGGCTAACAAAATTTTTTTTACCCAAAATTGATAAAATAAAAAAGGTTTTTAAAGGATATTCTTAGCTTTCCACCAATATAAATTATGCTTTACTTTGAATTTAATAAATAATTATTATTCATTTTTTATTTGAATTACGACTAAAGTCTTGATTGATAGGCTAATTTAAAAAAATCTATAGCTTTCAAACGGTATTGCATTTTTTGAATCCGAAACTTGCATAACATTTTATGCTTTGCATACTATAGGATTAAAAAAAAAATGAATTTTATGAAGTTTTGACCAAGTTAAGGTGGTCAGACATACAAATTTTTATATTTTTTAAAAGTTGTAATAAAAAATTCATAATTAATTATTTACATGGAAAAAAATTACAAAAAAATATCCATCACATCGGGACATGAGTCCTCTACTTATATCTAAAATATTATAAAAAATATTATCATTTTATTGTGGTTAGGGTGGTCAGACAGACACCTTCTTATTTTTTCCGGAAATTTAAGTACTCTTTGCATTGAAATTTCAAATTTTCACCAAATAGATTTTTTAAAATAAAACTAGTAGTTTAGAAACTACATTGAATTTTCTACAGATTCTATTCTTACATATTTTTAAAATAATATAGATAATGTATTCAAATTTTTATGTCAAGTTGCCTAACTCTAATTTTTCTAAAAATTTTGCCACTTAAGGGCCTGTTTTTTCCATGATGATCTTGCACATACCCTTTTTTATTCCTCTATGAATTATACTTAAAGATGGGATTTTTTTTATGAACAAGGTGATTCTCTAATAAGTTATCCTTGAGTTCTTTCAAACCTAGTTAGACACTTTTCATAATCTTGTGTCATGTGTTTCACCCTTTCCTATATAAATAACGGATTCATATACATAATATTAAGTATTGGTACTATAACAAGGTATGTGCAGGATCATCATGAAAAGAACAGGCCCTTAAGTGGCGAAAAATTCAAAAAAAATAGAGTTAGGTAACTTGGTGTAAAAATTTGAATAAGTTATCTATATTATTTCACAAATATGTAAGAATAGAATTTGTAGAAAATTGAAAGTAGTTTCTAAACTACTAGGTTTATTTACAAAAAATAAAAATCTATTTGGTGAAAATTTGAAATTTCAATGTAGCAGTACTTAAATTTCAGGGAAAAAATAAGTAGGTGTCTATCTAACCACCCTAACCACAATAAAATGATAAAAAAAAAAAATTATAAGATTTTAGATATAAGTAGAGGACTTATGTCCCGATGTGATGCATATTATTTTTGTAATTGTTTTCCAATTAAATAATTAATTATGAATTTTTTATTACAACTTTTAAAAAAATAAAAACTTGTATGTCTAACCACCTTAAGTTGGTCAAAATTTCATGAAATTCATTTTTTAATCGTATAGTATGTGAAGCATAGAATGTGACGCATGTTTCATATTCAGAAAATGTGATACCATTTGAAAGCTATAGATGTTTTTCAATAAGCCTATCAATCAAGATTTTAGTCATAATTCAAATAGAAAATGAATAATAATTATTAATTAAATTCAAAATAAGGCATAAGTTATATTGGTGGAAAGCTGAGAATCTCCTTTAAAAACCCTTTTTGTTTCATCATTTTTTGGTAAAAAAAAATCATCGGCCACATACCCTACAAATACCCATCATGATCCTACACATACCCAACAATATTTATTACTTATCCCCTTTGATGAAGGTTATTTTGTGTTGAAAAATGTTTTTTTCTCTTGTGTATTATTTTAAGGAATTTTAAATAATCCACCATAAATCTTGAAGGTGACTAAGATTTATAGGAATAACATAAGCAATTAACTCCTCTATTAGAGAAGAAAATTGCATGAAACCCATATTAAAATACTCTATGAAGAAATTTCATATTCTTATAGAATAACTACATAAAAAATGAAGATGATTACTATTTTATTTTTAATTAAAGATAAAAATATATTTACTAGGACCATTAAATCCTCTTTTGAAGAGGGACCCAAGTCAAAATTTTCTCATGGCATTGCCAAATATAGAAAAATAGTAGCTTTAGGCCATGCTTTAGCTTTCAATCTATTGTACAAGTAAAATGATTGTTTATGATTGAGTCTTGAGATAATTCATTTCGATAACCACCTTTAATTTCATAACATCCATTAATTGAATTAAATAAATATGTTCATTCATCCAAATAGGCCTAACTTTTTAAAGTGAATTTGAAATATTAGAAATAGCTATCTCCTCCACCTAAATGATTTTTGGTATTACTATTTTTTAAGATATCTACCACAACACTAACTCTCTTCTTCTCAATAATGTGTAATGTTGACTCTAAAATAATATTTTACATAAAAATAAAGATTCTTATAATTAAGAACTTTATATGAGAGGATTCAATCAACTAAAAATCATCTCCACATAAAATAGAAGAATAATTCTATATGTTATATTGAACCATCAATTTTGTGGTTTCTATGGACTTCTCTTGCACTCTTAGGATTTTTCACCTAAAAGGAGAGGGATAGAACCCTAAAATTGAGGTGGTTCACTCAAATAAAGGAATGCAAGATGGAATTATGACTAAATAGAATGATCTAAGTGTAACTAAGCAATGAAATTGATTGATTATGAATGTAATACTAATGAAATATGCAATGTTTGAAAACATAGTGAGATATGCAAGAATGAACTAAAAGATGAACAAACACAAATAACATTGAAAGAGGTTGAACAGAGTTTACCTGGGAATTGAATGTTGAATCTGGAAGGGTCTGAAGGCTGGTAGAAATCATCGTAAATCACCAATGGGACTCATTCACCATTGATGGTGAATCAATCCTACTACTGACAAAAACACCTGAAACTACTTTCAGACTATCGGGAACTGGATTCTGACAAAAGGGTATGTGCAAGATCATGATGGGCCAAAAAGTGGCAATATGATGGGTATGTGTAGGGTATGTGGTCGACAACTTTTTTTTAACCCAAAATTGATGAAACAAAAGGGTTTTAAAGGAGATTCTCAACTTTCCACCAATATAAATTATTATTCTTTACTTTGAATTTAATAAATAATTATTATTCATTTTCTATTTGAATTATGACTAAAGCCCTAATTAATAGGTTGAAAAACATCTATAGCTTTCAATGGTATCACATTTTTGAATCCAAAACATGCATCACATTCTCTGCATACTATAGGATTAAAAAAATGAATTTCATGAATTTTGACCAAGTTAAGGTGGTTAGACATCTGAGTTTTTATATTTTTTAAAAGTTGTAATAAAAAATCATAATTAATTAATTACTTGGAAAAAAGTTACAAAAAAATATGCATCACATCGAGACATGAGTCCTCTACTTATATCTAAAATAGATTATAAAAAATAATTATCATTTTATTGTGGTTAGGGTGGTCAGGCAGACACCTACTTCTTATTTTTTCCCTGAAATTTAAGTACTACTGCATTGAAATTTCAAATTTTCACCAAATAGAATTTAAAAATAAAAATAAACGTAGTAGTTTAGAAACTACATTTAATTTGATACAGATTCTATTCTTACATATTTTTGAAATAATATAGATAACTTATTCAAACTTTTATGTCAAGTTGCCTAACTCTGATTTTTCTGAATTTTTTGCCACTTAAGGGCCTATTTTTTCCATGATGATCTTGCACATGTACCGAATTAATCAACTTTTTCATCCCTCAGGTGGGACTCATTTGTCACTACTGGAGAATCATTCCTCCTCCAAAAATATGTGAAATCAAAGGTCAATTATGTGGCTCCAGATTTGCCCTTATCTTCTTGTCGAGTTGACGGAGTCAAATCTACAGAAAATGGACTATAGGTTTTCTCCAAGCTTGAAATAGGGTTTAGTTGACTTGAAACACTGTTGACTTTTTTTCCATGTTTCAATACCTAATTTCTTGACAAATCTGCAAACAAAAGTCTTCAAAAAAACATGCAAAAGGGGAAAAATGGTTAAGGGTTAGGGTATAGGGATTTGCCTTGGTCAAATCCCACTTTGGTAATCAAACTGTTAATAAAGAAATGAAATGAAATGAAATGAGCAAGGAATGATGAATAAACAACATACAAGTGTCCTAGATTCACCAACCTTATTGAAGAAATCTGAAGATATATCAATGGTTGCTCCAAATGTTTGATGTTTGCTTGATTGAATAATGCTTGAATGTAATTAGTGAATGAGTGAACTTGGTGGATGCTTGAATGAATGGGGGTTAAAATGAGAATAAAAACACTTATTTATACACACTTATGCCTTAATAACCCAATAATACCTCATCACAAGCCGACATAAGGTCTTTTTGAATAAAAACCAGAAAGAAATTTTGAATTATTTTGAATTTGGAGCCAAGAGGGACTCATTCACCACCCATGGCGAATGGGTCTCACCTTGGGCTTGTAAGTGGGTGTCGGGAATTAATTCACATTTAATGTTGTTTGTCAGGTTTACATTCAAAAATACACTTAATTAAGTCTTATAAGTGCATAAAGGGGTCATATAAAGCATAAGAAAGGTGTAATAGTGAAGACAAGCCTAGAAAAGCATGGAATATTGTTACAAAACTTTACAATAGTTTAAAATAGGACTTGACAATTGATAAAAAGGGAATATTTAGATGAATTATAATGAAAAGAGTCTAGAAAAGTGTAGAAATGTGTTACAACACTTCACAACACCTTCACAAGACATCATAATTTGAATATTTAGGACCTAATGTGAATGCATAAGCCACATTGCAACATTAAATCAAAGAAAAATAAGTCAAACATCACAAGAGAAAGATCTAAAAGACCATAAAAATGTCCATGTTCCATTTTTGTATGGTACATTTAGCCGCCACTTTAGAGAGAGGATGAACTTGCTTCAAACTCACACTAAAGTAGCCATGCATATCGAGAGGGAGGTCCAAATGCACTTATGCTAGAAAGATGGAATGAAAACAATCAAGAGGGATGATTAAGCCCCCAGGATGAAGATCCCATGGCAAACTAAACATAAGGACAATGGAACACACATGTGAAAGAGAAAGAGAGAAGGGAGAATCAAATCAAGCTTTGATAATTTATCCAACTAGTTGTGGATTAGATCTAGGTTGTGTATAAGAGTGAATTTTCACCCCATGTGAAAATCCCCTTTTTTCCTTTATCCACCTTAGAAAAACAAGTTCAGAGCCTTAATTCCACCTAATCCCACTGTTTGCATCCCACTTGGAACCTGTTTTGAGTTTCGGTGGAGGCGTTTCTATCAGGGATGCCCGTGCAGCGCACATACGTCCGTGCGGTGCACTTACATCCTTGACAGATTCCTACAGTTGAACCTGTAGAGGCATTACACTTCTCATTGGGAGTCAAATTGTAACGCCCCCTTCGGCCGACTGACTTGAATATGGTTGTTTTCTTCCTTCTCTCCTTCATATTCATCCCTTCAACAAGCTTTTCATCTTCTCCCAAGCATTGAGTTCACTCTCTAGCTCTCTCTTAGCCCTCTCTTAGCTCTTCAATCCCCAAACACTTTACACTTCATAGTAGCAACATCAACACTCCACTTCAGTAGAGCAAGTGTGGATCAAAACACCATAGCAGCAAAGGCTTGAGTTCCTCTCATTTTCTCCCCCATTAGCCTTGAGCTCTCTTAGAGGAGGTGGTAAGCTTTTGTTGGAATCTGTGCCTCAATTCTTATTGACAAGAAACTCCTTGAAGGAAAAGTCAGTGTGACATCACAGATGTATGGCCGACTAACTATTCTGAAGTTCTAAAAGGTTCATATTCGTGTGACAGGGTTGGTGTCTTGCCGACAAGACTATCGCTATCACTTGCGACATTCGGCATGACCTTTTGTCGAATGGAGAACACTGGACGATAGTTTGATCTTATCGAGCTAGCTCATGGGTGTCGGGGAGAAGTCCTAGTGAATGGTGTAAGTCTCGCTGATAATGGCTGCTCTCGGGTGTCAAAGTGAATGTTGAAGTAACTCACGGGTCATGGGGAGATGTCTCAGCAATGAAGCTAAGTCTTGCCAATAGATAGTTTCCCCGTGGTGACTTCGTGGTAACAGATAGACTTCGCTGGGAAGTCTTAGCGAAATTCATAAGTCACGCCGACGCGAGAGGTCACATAGTCTTCGCAGTGACAAAAGATTTCGCTGGAATGTCTTAGCGAAAGTCATAAGTCATGCCGACAGAAGTCTTCGGGTTATCTTTTGGTGCTCAAAGAAACATCTTGGTGAAGGGCTTAAGTCTTGTCGATTCGGTAAGACTTAGGTAGCTCGGAGAAAGGTCACGGTGATAGACACGAGTCTTGGTGACAGTGTGACTTTCGGTGGAAGTCCTATTTCGGTATAATGTCTCACCAAAGTCGTGGGTCTTGTTGATAGGTGAAAGGCTTCGGAGTAGCACAAGGTTGTCGACAGAAGGTCTTGGCAAAGACGTAGTGTCTTGCCGATGGAATGTCTTATCACTATGACTTATACATTTGATATGTGTCTCGCTGATAAGGGAACCTTTGCCGATAGGATCGAATTGGACATCGATGGTTTCGTTATGACATGTAACAGTCGTTATAGCAACTTGCTAACTCGTGGAAGCTATAGTGATATCGATAGAGGAACTTTGTGGCATCGGGGAGACACTATGAGTGTCTCACCGATATGCCAACAAAGTTGAACGCTCTTGACTGTGTGATCATCCTATGTGGCATCCTGTTGGACCAATCAGAGGAAGCAGTTTCTCAAACTGATGTTGATTGTTTTTTGTAATAGTTGCAACACTGGAAAAACATGTAGGGAAAAATCAAGGCTCGAATGGAAACTATCTATGGTTGGCAATGATGGATAAGGATGCACAAAATAAAATCAAAAAGTGAATAAGATTTAAAGTAGATCGATTCTGTTTGGGGGGTGATGAATAAAGCGTGTGAATCGAGTTACAGAATGTGAACAATTTTTCTGTAACTAGTTGAACAGTGAGAATAAGCTACTGAGAACTGAACACCAGAAAGTTGTCTTTCTGATTGTATGTAATTTTGTTACTGTAATACAAAGAGATACAGCTTAGTGTGGTGGGTTTTTTCCCGAAAGGGCTTCCCACATAAAATTAGCTGTTTGAGTTGTCTTTGTGTATTTGCTCTATTTCTGTAATTCCTTCATGTGTGTCTTAACTGGACTGTAGTTAGAAAATTAAAAGTACTATCTGCTTACTCCCCTGTGGTTTTGACATTAGGAAAGTTGTTTCTGCACCTTTGCTTTCCTTACAAGTGGTATCAGAGCCTGGCCAGTTATGGTGTCCTTGTGAGTGGGTTGGGTTTTTTGTGTTTAACCCTTTCCAGTGGGAGTCTGGTAGAGGTCTGTTAATTTAATTACAGATTAAGATGGTGAGCACATCCAGTAGTATGGAAATAGAGAAATTCAATGGAAGTAATTTTGAGTTGTGGAAACTCAAAATGGAAGATATGTTAGTTGATTGAGATCTTTGGACTGTTGTGTCTAGAACAATGCCTCAAGGCATGAAGCAAGAGGATTGGGACCTAACAGATAGAAATTCTAAAGGGCTGATAAGGCTCTATTTGGCAGACTCTGTTCTTCTGAACATGCATGAAGAAAATACTACATCTACCTTGTGGAAAAGATTAGCATCCATTTATCAGGGAAAGTCATTGGTGAACAAGTTGTTCTTAAGGAAGAAGTTGTACTCATTAAGAATACAAGAAGGAGGATCTGTTGTTGATCACTTAAATGCTTTCAACATGCTGATTGCTCAGTTGACATTTGTTGGTGTAAAGATTGAAGATGAAGATCATTGCATCATGTTGTTGTGTTCTCTGCTTGATTCTTGGGATCATTTGGTGATGGCTATAGGGAGTACAACATCCACATTCAAAATGGAAGATGTTGTTGCTTCTCTGTTATCAAAAGAAATGAGAAGAAAATCTTCTGAGATGGCAAAGGACGCTCTGGATGTCAGAGGTAGACCAAAAGAGAAAGGCAACAAGAAGGACAAGAAGTCTAGATCGAAATCAGAAGGGAGATCAAAGTCTCCTGGCAAGAAGTCAAAGGTGAAGTGCTGGAACTGTGGGAAACCCAGTCATGTCTGAAAGAATTGCAAGGAGGAGAAAAAGAAGAAAAATAACTCTTTTGGAAATGATTCTTCTCATAGTGATGCAGACACCTTCATTGCAACTTTGGCTACATGGTCATCAAATGATGTCTGACTGATTGATTCTGGAGCATCTTTCCACATGACATCTCATAGAGAATGGTTCATGAAGTATGAAGAATACAATGGTGGAAAGGTGTACTTGGCAAGTGATTCATCTTTGGAAATTGTTGTTTGTGGAAGAGTTAGAATTCAATTCCCTAATGGAAGAGTGAAGGGAATCAATGATGTGATGCATATACCAGGTCTGGCTCGAAACCTACTTTCTGTAAGTAAGCCGAATGATATTGGAGTGTAGGTCATGTTCTCTGGAAATGGTTGCAAGATGACTAGAGGCTCTATGGTGTTGGCTAGGGGTGCTCGAATTGGTACTTTGTACAAGCTGGATGCACAAGCTATTCGATGCAATAGTGTCTCTGAAAAGCCACTTAAGGCTGGTCATGAAGAAAAGAAGGAAAATGTTCCTAATGGTGTAAACTCCATGAAGATTAAACTTCCACCAAAGAAGACTATGCTCTGGCATCATAGGCTTGGCCACATTGGTGAAAAAGGTTTAAAAACCTTGAAAAATAAAAATCTAGTAGAAGGGCTTGAAGATTGTAACCTTGAATTTGATTTTTGTGAACATTGCATATATGGAAAGCAGCACCATGTTTCATTTTATTCCAGTCCTCACAAAACTTCTAGTTTGCTTGATTATACACATTCTGATGTGTTTGGTCTAGTGAATGTTCATTCTTTGTCTAAATCAAGATACTATGTGTCGGTTATTGATGATTATTCAAGAAGAGCATTTGTATATTTTTTGAAAAGTAAATTAGAAGTGTTCAGTCAATTTAAGGAATTTAAAAACCTTGTAGAAAATCAGACTGGTAGAAAAATAAAATGTTTAAGGACTAACAATGGTGGTGAGTTATGTTCAGATGAATTTGAAAGGTACTGTAAAGATCATGGGATCAAAAGACACAAGACTACACCTTACACTCCACAACAAAATGTAGTTGCTGAAAGGTTCAATAGGACAGTAATGGAAAGAGCACAAAGTATGTTGAGCAGTGCTGGCTTGGATGAGAAATTCTGGGCTAAAGTAGTCTCTATAGCATGTTACTTGGTAAGTCATTCTCCTAATGCTACTCTTGTTGAGAAGACGCCTTTGGAAGCATGGTCTAGAAAGAAGCCCTCTCTGAGACATATTTGTGTCTTTGGCTGTGAGGCATATGCATATGTGCCATTTGAAAAAAGATCCAAGTTGGAAAACAAAGATGTAAAGTGTATATTTATAGGTTATAGCATTGGCATAAAAGGATACAAGTTTTGGAATCCTGAGACTGAGAAGGTTTTGCACAGCAGAAGCGTTATCTTTCATGAGCTGAAACCTTCTACTTTGGATCTACAGTCAGAGAAGAAATCAGAAAATGAAAAGGATGTAGCAGCAATTCCTTAGACACCAGATAAAGAGGAATTGAAAAATCAAAATGTACCTGTAACTGAGGATTTCTTTTAGGTTTGATTAGGAGTGTTAGCAGTAAATCAATAAAGACAATGAAACCCAAAGATCTATCGAGTACAAAGGAAATTAAACAATAAAATAGTTATACCTGTAAATCACATTTTCCATGATTACCTCCATAGTACCTTCTTACTTGTTGGATAAAGCTTTGCCCTCAAATCCGTCGTGCGAGCAATCTACAAATGTCTAAGTCCTACACCAAGCTTTGAAGGATTTATGCAATGTCTAAATGTCTATGACTATGACTATGATTGACAATGCCTAAATATGCCAAGACTTGATCAAATAAAAATAAGAATTGAAATGAGAAGCCTAATTTTGCAAGTGAATATGCCTATAATATGTCTACTTGTGTGTGTGTCATCGAAAAGTGAGAGGAAAATGGAATTTTATAGAAAATGCCATTTTGAATGGACGGGCGAGATCGAATTCTAAGAAAGACCTAGAATGAGAGGTCCAGATTAAATCTGAGAATCCTAATTAGGGTTAGGGAAAATTCATTAATCAAACGGTCAAGATAATATCTCAGATAATTGGATCGACGGTGGAGAATAAATGAGAAAATTTAATTAGAAAATAAAGATTTTCAAAAATCAAGAAGATAAAGACTGCCTAATTTGTGAGATTCGAAAAATCAAGAAGATAAGAGTTGGACTGAAGATTCAATTTGGAAAATCAAGAATCTACCCGATTACTTGATTTTTGGAAGATTAGTTACTATTTTGAATTAAATTAATTCAAAATAATGATTTTGTGAGACAATAAATAATCTTTTTCAGATTATTTACCATAATGGACTGACAGTTAAGAAAATGATGACATTTTAAATAATTTCATTTATTTAAAATGAGAGGAATATTAATTTTGACAATTAAATAATTAAAGATAATTATTTAATTTAGCAGATAAGATTAATTAATTAAATAAATTAATCAATT
>VDFB02353493.1:98207313-98238858 GCA_007258455.2 Sequoia sempervirens | reverse complement strand
TAAGAGGATCGTGACAAATGCATATGACTGATGCCTACACATGAGAATCCAAGGACAAACATGATTGTGCCCCTAGTCAAGCTGAATACCAATTGGCAGGTGATGACAAAGTTGTTTGACGTGGGAAAGACGCATCCCGAAACAATGTGAGGATGATGACGATAATGTGACAAAAGTATGGAGGTCTACAGCTAGACCAGGAACGCAGTCAAGTAAAATTTTGGATAATGTGCTTGTATGGATTAGACTCGTTGCATTTGGAATGACTTGGTTAGGACTAGATGGGATGATGATTATCCTTAGACCATTTGACAAGGGAAAGCCAAGATAGGTGACATACATGAAAGAATAGGAGGTGGCCTTGGTAAAAGATGGGAGACATGAAACTTATGGAATTGTCATATGATTTTCAAGGACTAGGTCGTACAAGGACAATAAGACTATGACGGTTAATGACCTGATGTTTCGTGAATTGTGTATGACTGAAAGATAGACATGTCAAGAGTTTTCCCAAAGCATGATTTATGTGTGCCAGTTTTATGTCAAGATCGAGGTAAGTGGGAAAGTGAATGGAAATGATAGGGCTTAGATGGACGTAAATGTCATGATGAAGGCATGGGAAATGAGGTGACTTGCCCCCAAGTGTAAGAGTCCACATAGATGATTTATTTTACACATGACGCCTGTTTGTCAGGTTTTCATCATGGTACTTATCCAAGGCACCTGTTTGCTAGGTTTTCACCATTGGATGAATTTTTTCTCTTTACTATTTTCTTGACTTTTTTTATTTTTTTGGTGTCACCAAGACACCTGTTTGCCAGGTTTTCATTAGGGTGACGATTTTTATCATTTTTCAATTCTTTTTTTTTTTTGATTTTGTGGATAGCCTGGATGCTTTAGATGACTAATGCCTATTCTAAATTCACTGGCGATGCTGATGTAGAGACTGGTGCCATGATATGCCAATAATGTCTTGTCTAAAGTAGTTGTCTTGTCAGGATCATAGTGCTTGTATACAACTGATCGATGTCATTGTGATCCTTTATAATACTAGATTTGGCCTTACCAGAATACACACATTGCGATAGAGTGCCATGAGAGTCCTTGCGGTAAAGAGTTGATGCCAAGATGTGACGGATTTGTGACTGGGATCATTGGACTTTAAATGAGATGTAGGGTTATGACAAATGATGGTAGACATGGAAAGATTGTTTGGACATTTGGATGAATCACTTTTTATTCTCCAAACTTGGGATGGTGTATGACAGATTTTGGAGGGAGGATGTTTGGAACCAACACTCTTAGATGTCTTGTTTGATGACCATTTTGAAGGAGGTGGACATATGTTATATGTGGGAGTCCTCTTGTCTTGTGGCTCCACATTGTGATTGACTTTTGTATTTGACTTGGTGTCTTTGTTTGATCCATCTTTCTTTGGGATCCATTTTAATTTCATTTGTCCACTTGTCCTTTTGTTTGATTCAATGGCCTTTGACATTTGATTTTGATCTTTTGACTTGTAAGATTTTTGTTTTTGTTGGTTCCAAAGGGAAGGTTTATTTATGATGGAATGACGGTTCATGGTGTGGGTGGAGGGGGTGTTGGCAGCAATCTTATGACAAGGATTTCTCATGGAATCTATTTTGATGTTTATATCTGACAAAGTTGCCCCTAGTATCGAGGAGGTACCACTGACATCGTTTGAATTACTAACTGAGGAATAGCCAAGACCTTGATGTCTATAATTTGCCTGAAGCTGTATTGGTTCTAGAATGCCTTGCTCGTGTATGCCTAGTCCTTTGCCTTGATATTGCATGCTTTGAAAAATTCTGTTTATGATGGGGTATTTATTGTTTTGAAAGCAAGATGATAACCCATCATGATGTCTATGGACACTATCACTTGTAATAGTTGTGTCTACAAGAAAGTCTGCTCTGACAAAGATAGATGACCCTAGTTGATAAAGTGTCTTAGCTTCATTGTCATGTTGGACATATTCCTGACTGATATCTTTGGTTTGATCATGCGACATGTTAGGTTCAAATAATTCTTTTGGTGCTTCCAAGGCAATGTCAAAGCCATTATTATGTTTAGTGTCATAGAGTCCCATGATTTTAGCTATAACTTGATCATATGCAAGCATGTCCCTAGTGGAAGATTCTTGTTATGGAGGAATATCATCTATGTGTCCTATGGATGCAAGTGTCTCATCATGGGAAGTGTCAATAGTTGAGGCCTTTGTAAGGTCGGAAAGCATTTGATCATGAATGGCGTAAAGGTTAAGGAGTGGATCATTTTGGACTTCTTGGTCAATAGTACGGTCTTGGTTGAAGATGGGGTTGTCATGGATTTGAAATTATTGGTCAATGATGGGGTCTTGGTCAAAGATGGGGTTGTCATGGATGATATAGTCAGAAATAGAGTCGTTGTCCAAGAGAGGTGTGTTTTGGATGTCATGATTGTCTTGAAGGACTTCATGGATGGACTGAAAGATAGGGTCATGGGATGGACTACCCTATTCTTGACATGAGAGTGACATTATAAGGTCATGCTTTGGACTTTAATTTTGACATGTATCCTCAAGTGTAGAAGATGGGATGTGACTTTGGACTATGATAGAATTTTCATGACTAGATGTGGCTTGTGAGGGGGTGACTTGAAAAGGATTAATGGACAAAGGACTAGGATAGGACATGGGAACTTGGACTGGACTAGTATATGAAGGACTAGGATAGGACATGGGGACTTGGACTGGACTAGCATGTGAGGGACAAGGATAGGACATGGAGTCTTGGACTAGATATGTCATGGAGTCTTGGACTGGATTAATTATTGAAGGACAAGGATATGACATGGAGACTTCGACTGGATTGGTGTAAGGTTGATTGAAATAGGACATGGAGACTTGGACCGGATCAGTATGGTATGATGTGGGGACTTGACATGAGTTGGTAGATGGTTGATAGGGATGCAGACTTGGACGGGATTAATAGGTGAAGGACTAGCATATGATGTGGAGACATGGAATGGACTAGCAGACAATTGACTTCCCTTGTCAAGGTTAGGATAAGGTGATTAATGGATGTTTGTTGTGGACTAATGTCATGGATGGTGTTAAGTGACTTTTGGTAGTGAGGGTAAATCGAATGGAGGTGGCAAAGTATTTATGTCAAATTCTTGTGGTAACTTAGCCCCTTGGTCCAAAAGCATGGCTAGATACCTTTGAGGGTCACGTAAGATTGATTTTTCTACAAAGGAGGCTATATCAGGGTTTTATGCTGCAGCTTCTAAGTCTTTGACATATACTCGTCCATTCTGGTCTCTTTTTATGAATGGCTCAAAACAAATTTGTGATGAAGATGGCATGTTCATGGAAGATTGCATGTTCATGTTGTGAAATGGGTCAAAAAAGTTCCAATGTTTGACTTGGTTGTTTCTAGATGTTTGACCGTTTTTTGGTTTGTTTCAGTATCCAGAAAACACTTGCAAGCATGATACTTTGACTGTAAGCAAGCACACATGAGACAAGTACAATCCTATGGTTAGCCTAGAACAATATTCGCTAGATTCCACGTGGGTTTCCCCAACCGCATATCTGTAGCATGTGAATTAAAAAGCTTGGTTGTACGGGCTCCCCCTTACAGTGCACTCTCTTCTCAAGCCAACCAAGCTTCCAACCCCCATGAAACTCCCATGGCGAGCTGATCACCTCTACTACAAACTGCAAAAGTGTGGATGTCTTCACATCGACCAGTGTTGCGCTAGCAAATAGAAGGTTTTTGGATTTCTATACAAAAATTTTTAGTTCGGGACCCCCGTTCGAGTGGCCATACATGGGGCAAGAGATTAATCACCATTAAGGTGGCACTCCAGCCTAAAGAGGTTAAGCTCAATAGGGTTTAAGGGAGTACACCTCCGTCCGTATGACACATCCACACTCACAATCTTAGGTTTTCCCTTAAGATTTACATTTATATACCGGTCGGGGGTAGCTTGGCTTTAGCTCCGTTTCCGGTTTGAGTCGCGTTGGTGTGATGAAATCCCCAGGCAGGCCCAATTTCTAGAGTTGGTAACCATTTCTCTTACACCCAAGATTGCCCGAAAGCGTGAGGGGAGAGGATACTCCGATATACCAAACCGTTAGGTAAGAACAAATAAAAATGAGTCTAGGCTTTTTATCACCAAGTTTTCACACGGTGAGAGCATACTCCCCTATCGTTTTACAAACACATTCAGACATAGAAAACAGAGGTTCGTTTTAATTGCACCAAAATAAAATGTGTGTTACACTACTAATAATGCAAGCACATTGTTTTGATGTTTTTCCTTTGACAATCGAACCTGCAAGACCACAAATTAGTAGTTTGAATGTTTGTCTTTGACTATCGATCTATTTTTTGCACATGCACAAAACCAACAACAAACCCTAACAAGATAATCAATCACTACTATTAGAGGGTTAGCTAGTCGAGACAAATCTGATTTTTAGAAAAAATTTTGATAGTAAAATAAAAAATATAGAGAATAAAGCCTGTCTAAAATCTCAAGAGGTTTCCAAAAAATTAAATAAATCAGAAAAATTTGCTATTTTGCACCTGAAATTAATTTTTTATGAAAAATAAAAAAAAATTATAAAAAATACAAAACAGCTCTAAAAATTCTAATTTTTTTACTGGAGTCATCTGATGTCATCCCAAATCTGTAAAAAAAAAATTGTGATTAGATCTACAACCGTGAGTGAGATATAAGAAAATATTTTTTAAACCCAGATTTAAAAGATCTATTTTTTGACTAATAATCACACATCCAAATTTAAAATATAAAGAACAGACCCATGTTAAAATTTAAAGAGATTTCCAGAAATGTAAACATATCTAAAAAATTCGATTATTTGCTCTCAAAATTAAGTTTTTATGAAAAACAGAAAAAAAATTATAAAAAATGAAAAACAAATCCCAAAAATCTGATTTTTGGAATGAAAGTGTGTGATGTTGTCCCCAAGCTGCAAAAAAAATTTCGTGAGAAAATACGTATCCATTTGAAAGTTATGGTCATGTCTTTGAAAACTAGGGCTTTATCCACAATGATGCCAAACTTGCAACAAAAAGCAAACAAAACCTGCAACAAAAAGAAACCAACTCCAAAAATGGGTTTTTATTTGTCCAAATATGTCGGGTTCACCAATGTAACTGAAAAACCATTGAGACTTCCATGCTTCACTTTTGTAACACCTTCTAGCTTGCCGGTTGACATGTTGCCCTCAAATTTGACATGCAAGCAATTTGAAATAAAATTCTAAGTCCTACATCAAGCTTTGAAGGATTTGATAAATGCCTAAATGCCTATGACTATGGCAATATAATTGAAATGCCTATGCCTAAATATGCCAAGACTAAATGAAATAAGATGATAAATGCTGCAATGTCTATAGAATCTATGTGCGTCTAATGTCTAAAATATTGCCTAATGCAAAAATGAGAGGAAAATGACATTTTATAGAAAATGTCATTTTGAACAGATAGATGAGATTGACTTCTAACAAAGACCTAAAATTAGAGGTCCAGATTAAATCTGACAATCCCTAATTAGGGTTAGGGAAAAGTCATTAATCGAGCGGTCGAGATGTCATCTAAGAAAATCAAATCGGCGGTGGAGAATAAATGAGATAATCAATTTAGAAAATAAAGATTTTCAAAAATCAAGAAGATAAAGACTGCCTGATTTGTGAGATTCGAAAAATTAAGAAGATAAGAGTTGGACTGAAGATTCGATTTGGAAAATCAAGAATCTACCTGATTACTTGATTTTTGGAAGATTAGTTACTATTTTGAATTAAATTAATTCAAAATAATGATTTTGTGAGACAATAAATTTTTTTTTCAGATTATTTACCAAATGGACTGACAATTAAGAAAGTGATGACATTTTAAATAATTTCATTTATTTAAAATGAGAGGAATATTAATTTTGACAATTAAATAATTAAAGATAATTATTTAATTTAGTAGATAAGGTTAATTAATTAAATAAATTAATCAATTCATTTAATTATGACAGTTAGTGACATATTAAATAAATAAATAAAACTTATTTATTTAATAATCAGGAAGAAATATATGACAAAGGGAAATTAAATAAATTAAGAAATTTATTTAATTAAGGGAAGACTTAGACAATTAATGACGTATTTAATAAATAAATAAAATTTATTTATTTAATAATCATGAAGAGTACAAAGACATGAATTAATTAAACAATTATGAATTATTTAATCAATAGTCGAATGTGGACCAAGGACATAATTAAATGTCATAATTATGCTAGGACGAAAGTGGTAAAAATGAAGCTTGCAGGCTTAGGTCATTTTTAGGTGTCTATAGTACCTAATACTGAGGAGAGCTCAAGCAATTTTAAAAGTTCTGAAGATGATGAAGAACCACCTCAGCCTCAACCTATGAGGAGGTCAACTCGAGAAAGAAAGCAACTTGATATGTATGGTTTTCTTTAATTGAGTCTACTTGTGCCTATGCTTTAATTTCTAGCACTGATGAACCTAGGACTATGAAAGAGGCATTTAAAATGTCTGATTCAAACTCTTGGTTGGAAGCCATGAACGAAGAGATGGCATTATTAGAAAAGAATGACACCTGGAGTTTGGTTCCATTGCCTAAAGGTAGAAAATCTGTAGGCTGCAAATGGATATTCAAAAAAAAATTGTTCTGGATGGCAGTGTAGAAAAATATAAAGAAATGCTAGTTGCAAAAGGTTATTCCTAAGTAGAGGGAATTGACTATGGAGAAATATTTTCTCCTGTAGCTAAGCTGACATCTATTAGATTTTTTTTGTCACTTGCATCAACATATGATTTAGAGATTGAATAGATGGATGTGAAAACAATGTTTCTTCATGGTGATCTTGAAGAAGAAATTTATATGTCCCAGCCAGAGCACTTTGTGGTAAAAGGTAAAGAAAGACTGGTTTGCAAGTTGAAGAAATCTCTGTATAGTTTAAAACAGTCTCCTAGAATGTGGTACCAAAAGTTTGACATGTTTGTTTTGTCATTGGGATTTGTAAGATCAAAATGTGATCAATGTGTTTATTACAAAGTTGAAAGTGATCAAATTCTTATTATTGTGCTATATGTTGATGACATGTTTATAGGCAATAGTAAGCTAATGATTTCTTATCTTAAGTCTCAGCTGTCTGCAAAGTTCAAGATGAAAGATCTTGGTGTAGCAGGGTACATTCTGGGAATGGAAATAACTAGGGACAGAAAGAATAGAAAGCTTTGGCTCAGTCATAATAAATGTCATGACTATTCTAGAGAGATTTTGTATGACTAAATGCAAGCAGCTAGTTGTTCCAGTTACACAGGGAACGAAGCTATCTGTTGAGAATTGTCCAAAATCTTCTTCTGAGATGGACATGACCAGTGTGCCTTATGCAAGTGCAGTTGGCAGTCTCATGTATGCTATGGTTTGTACAAGGCCAGACATTGCCCAAGAAGTGGGAGTTCTTAGTTGTTTTATGGCTAATCCTAGAAGAACACATTGGGATGCTGTGAAGAGAGTGTTTAGATATCTGAAGGGCACTTCAGACTATGCTTTGTGTTACCATGGTAACTTGGTTGAATCATAGAGAAATCTCAATATTCAAGGATATGTGGATTATGATTGGGTAGGGGACATTGACAGCAGAAGATCCACCAATGGATATATTTTCATGATGAATGGTGGTGCAATGAGTTGGATGAGCAAGCGGCAGGCTGTAGTCGCTTTGTCTACTATAGAGGCAAAATACATGGCAGCTACACATGCCTGTAAAGAAGCAATATGGTTAAAATGATTTTGTTATAACATTGGCTTTGATGCAGAAAAGATTACTATCTACTGTGACAGCCAGAGTGCTATATGTTTGGCAAAGAATCCTACTTTCCATGCCAAAACAAAACATATAGATGTACAGTATCATTTTGTACGAGATATGGTGGAGGATGGGAAGGTCTCTTTGGAGAAAGTGGATACTCTAGAGAATGTTGCAGATGCATTGACGAAGCCTGTGAACACAAACAAGTTCAATTGATGTGCCAATTTGATGGGCCTCTTGGCCCATGAATCTCAGTAATTCTATGTTGCTCTGGAGGTGTTAGTAATATCTTTGTCAAGTGGGAGCTTGTTGGAATTTGTGCCTCAATTCTTACTAAAAAGAAACTCCTTGAAGGCAAAGTCAGTGTGACATCACGAATGTCTAGCCGACTAACTGTTATGAAGTTCTAAAAGGTTCATATCGGTGTGACAGGGTTGATGTCTTGCCGACAAGACTATCGCTGTGACTTGCGACATTCGGCTTGACCTTTTGTCGAATGGAGAACACTGGACAATAGTTTGATCTTATCGGGCTAGGTCACGAGTGTCGGGGAGAAGTCCCAACAAATGGTGTAAGTCTCATTGACAATGGCTGCTCTCAGGCGTCAAGGTGAATGTCAAAGTAACTCACAGGTCACAGGGAGATGTCTCAGCGATGAAGCTAAGTCTTGCTAATAGATAGTTTCCTCATGGTGACTTTGCGGTAATAGATAGACTTTGCTGGGAAGTCTTAGCGAAAGTCATAAGCCATGCCGACAGGAGAGGTCACATAGTCTTCGCGGTGACAAAAGATTTCGCTGGGATGTCTTAGCAAAAGTCATAAGTCACGCTGACAGAAGTCTTCAGGTTATCTTTGGGTGCTCGGAGAAACATCTTGGTGAAGGGCTTAAGTCTTGCCGACTCGGTAAGACTTAGGTAGCTCAAAGAAAGGTCACGGCGATAGACACGAGTCTTGGCGACAGTGTGACTTTCGGTGGAAGTCCTATTTTGATATAACGTCTCACCGAAGCTGTGGGTCTTGTCGATAAGTGAAAGGCTTCAGAGTAGCACAAGGTTGTCAGCAGAATGTCTTGGCAAAGACGTAGTGTCTTGCCGATGGAATGTCTAATCACTGTGACTTATACATTCGATATGTGTCTCGCCGATAAGGGAGCCTTTGTCGATAGGATCAAATTGGACATCGATGGTTTTGTTATAACATGTAACAGTCATTATAGCATCTTGCCGACTCATGGAAGCTATAGCGATATCGATGGAGGAAATTTGTGGCATCGGGGAGACACTGTGAGTGTCTCACCGATATGCCAACAAAGTTGAGCACTCTTGACCTTGTGATCATCCTGTGTGGCATCCTGCTGGACCAATCAGAGGAAGCGGTTTCTCAAACTGATGTCGATTATTTTTTGTAACAGTTGCAATGCTGGAAAAACATGTAGGGAAAAATCAAGGCTCGAATGGAAACTATCTATGGTTGGTAATGGCAGATAAGGATGCATAGAAGAAAATCATAAAGTGAATAAGATTTAAAGCAGATCGATTCTGTTTGGGGGGTGATGAACAAAGCATGTGAATTGAGTTGCAGAATGTGAACAATTTTTCTGTAACTAGTTGAACAGTGAGAATAAGCTACTAAGAACTGAACACCAAAAAGTTGTCTTTTTGATTGTATGTAATTTTGTTATTGTAATACAAAGAGATACAGCTTGGTGTGGTGGGTTTTTTCCCGAAAGGGTTTCCCACGTAAAATCTATTGTTTGAGTTGTCTTTGTGTATTTTCTTTATTTCTGTAATTCCTTCATGTGTGTCTTAACTGGACTATAGTTAGAAAATTAAAAGTACTGTCTGCTTACTCCCCTATGGTTTTGACATTAGGAAAGTTGTTTCCACACCTTTGCTTTCCTTACAGCTTTCACTCCTCTCCTCTATTACTTGGTTGAGTAGCATACCACTATTTTGTAGCGCTTTAAGTGCTCTTTACTTCATTTCCACTTTTCTCTCTATCTATCTGGCTGTCTATGGAGGTGGGAACACCAAAATGTCTGACTGAGGCAAGCCCCTATATAGCCACCCAATAATTTCTCTCTTCCTCTTTTGTGCAGGTGTTGAAGACACTCACAAGATAGAAGCTTCATCACTCACAAAGTCGTAAGTATTTCCTTTCTTTTCCTTATCATCTCTACTTCTCTTCATTTCATTTCTATTACTTTCTGCTACTTTATCGCATTCCGTCAGTTTTTAGTAATCTATTTGCTAGCAGTTATTTAGGAATTTTACGTGATAAAATCTATCTCTGGTCTGTACAAGACACCAACGCGCCTCTAGGATGCCAGCGTGTCACACTACCATCTGTGTTCTATGTTGATGTCCTTTGGTTGAGAGCTCGTCAGTCTGTCCAAAAAATATTTGTGGTTTTCTCTTTTAGATTTTGAAACTCTCGCCACTGTTCCATTGAGGTAGATTAGGGAAGTTCGCCTCATGAGGCTCTCTAAACAAAGAGAACTCGTGAGTAGTGAATCTCCCTATTCTACATTTTGGTGAACCTAACGTGAAGAACAGTGTTCTTCAAAAAACTAGGGGTTTATTTACCCCTACTTGGAAGGATCATAACTTTTGGCTCAATGCTCAAAGTTCAAAACTATTGGCACTATTGGAAAGGCCTCCTAGAGAACTTGTGTCAGTCCCTAAAATTTGACTGCCGAAGGCATTAGTATTTTAGGGATTGGACTAGTTCTCTAGACACAAATTCTGACCTAAAATTTCACTCCAAAGACCTCTAAAAACACGAAATTACCAAAAAAATGGTAGTGGATTTAATATCTTCTTTCATTAGTTCAGTATCTAACTTTGTTCAAAATGTTAATGATATTCCATTTAATGCATGTGATGGTGACTTGTCTTTGCCCATGTCACTTGGTATCTTTGATCCTTCTCACAAAAATCCTCTGGCTTCGGAGGATATTTTTCTACAAGAAGATTAAATCATTGATACCTTTCTTAATGTTACTCTACCTCCTATTCCTTCCAATGTGCTCTCTTCTAGAGACATTGCATGTGTGAATGATGAGTCCTCGCTTTGCTCCAATGCACTCTCTTCTAGAGATGATGCATTTGTGAATGAGGAATCTCTTCTACCTTCTAATGCACTCTCTCTTAGAGATGTGGCATTTTTGAATGATGAACTTCTTATCTATTCCAATGCACTCTCCTCTAGAGATGATGCAATAGCGAATGGTGAACCTCCTTCGACATTTGATTCTACCTGGATTGATTTTGAGAATGTTTCTTCAAATAATTATTTTTCATTTGATCCTATTTGGATCGATGTTGAGAATATGAATTCAAATAATTATTCCACTAGTTGTGATGAGTATGTAAATGTAGTCTATGTCTCTACCACCCCTCAAAGGCCTGAGAGACCAACCATTTATTTGACTCTAACTAGTCCTTCTTCTAAAAGGATTTGTTCTATTGATGGTGTTCCACTTGATGGTGGTTCCCTTGACCCTTCTAAGGCTCCCTCTTATAGAGCGGTAGCCCATACTTATGAGAATAGAATGAATAAACAATATAGTCTTCCTTTAGCTCCCAAACCTACGACTAAAGCACCTAGTGGTTACGATCTTGTCAAGCAACCTCGGGTTATTCTGGATAAGATCTCACTGTGGGATTTGCTTCAGTCTGCTCCTACCTCTCCTCAAAGAAATGCATGTCTTGGTGATGAATGGGGTTCCTTAGACTTTACAAATTCCTTCATTTAGGAATATAAAGTCGACCCGATCCGCTTAGACCTTCCAATAATATCATCCACACCCACTATAAAAGATGAATATTCTTTTGTATCACAGGGTAAGGTGAATGTAAATTGTAATGTTCTTGGTGTTGATCCTCCTTCTGGGGAAGATGATCACACTTATGTTAAGGAGGTTGATGTTGGTAGTCCTATTAAGAAGGATAATGGTGATCTCATAAAGGAGTGTGATCCCTATTGTTGGGACAATGCTCTTTATGAGGATCCTCCTTTTCAAGATCTACAAACACATTATGGCCCTGGATTTAACCTTGTTTCTAAATATGGCTACATGAGTGTAAAGGTTGTGGGCGTAACGAACAAGGCATTCAAGTCCCTATAGAATTCACACCCTATAAGCATACTTTGGGACTTGGTTGCTTGAAGGAATGGTCTAAACGGAAGCCATGGCTGAGTGACATGAATTCTTCTCAACTTCATTGTATTGAAAAGATTCTTCCTCCATTGTATTCTATCTTCATGCCTTCTACTTCTTCTTGTGAGAAGTCAAACCTTTCTGAACAAGAGAAAAGATTGCTTCTTGTTCCTCATCCATTATCTAAGCAAGAGTGTATTTTGTCACGAATTCTAAAAGCCTACTTAATCACTCTTCCTTCTCCTACACACAAGAAATTTCATAAACATGACAAAGAAACACATTCTTTTTGTGCATACCATCAAGTGTCTGGCCATTCCATTAGTGAATGTAAGGCCTTGAAGGACAAAATACAACTTTGTGATTCAGCTGCCATCAAACTCCCATTTGATTGACGCTACTAACTTTACTTCAAATGACAAGATATTGAGGTTTACCTCTATCCTGCATTTTCTAAGTTTCTTGTATGGTTCTCCTCCTCTGTATGTTGGGGGCAGTGATAACTCATCTTGGAGATGTGTGTCCTTCTTAAGGACTCCTCTCTTCTCTATGTCATTCAAATGTAGCATCCCTTGAGTGGACCCCTTTCATTTTGAAGGGTTCTTGAGGGACCCCCCCTTTGAAAGCTTGTATCTCAAATGAATTCTATGATGTCTAACTTGGGGGTAGCCCGACTAGACCTATTTCATGTCTCTGCATCTAGCTTGGGGGCAGCTTGACTAGACCTCACTTTTCAAATAGCGCATCCCTTGAGTGGACCCCTCTTCCCTTTGAGGGGTTCCCAGGGGACCCCTTTTAAAGTCTTCCAACTTAATGATGATTTGCATGACTATCTTCTTACTTGCTCTATAGGACCAAGAACCTATAGAGCTCCTTTACATACTTACTTGGTGATATGGGTTCTCCTCCTCGAGCGGGGTTTGCTTTTATCACCTCTTTTGTGATACGATTTTTCCTCCTCAAGCATGGATCTCTTTTATCACTTTTACTTTGTGATACATGTTTTCCTCCTCAAGCGGGGATTGCTTTTATCACTTTTACTCTATGATACAGGTTTTCCTCCTTGACTGGGGATTGCTTGTATCACTTTTAATCTATGATACAAGTTTTCCTCCTTGAGCGGGGATTTCTTTTATCACCTCTTTTCTGATACGGGTTCTCCACCTCGAGTAGGGTTTTCTTTTATCACTCCTAATTTGTGGTGCATTTTTCATCTCTCTCTTATCTCTTGTATATACTAGATCAAAGATCTACATCTTCATCCTGAGTATATTCTCTTTCTTCAACTTCATAGTTTTGTGGAACTACGAAGTTCTCTTTTGACCCTGCACTCTCAAGTTCACCAGATTGCAATATGCTTCCTCAATGGTTCAGGTATATGTTTCTAACCCTACCCTTTCTTGATCTACTTTACCGAGCACTCATTAGTGTTCGTGCTCGCTAAATTGGGGGTAAAATGTATAAGAGTGAATTTTCACCCCATGTGCAAATCCCCTTTTTGCCTTTATCCACCTTAGAAAAACAAGTTCAAAGGCTTAATTCCATCTAAGCCTGCTGCTTACATCCCACATGGCACCTATTTTGAGCGTTGATGGAGGTGTTTCTGTCAGGGACACCTGCGCAATATGCAGACGTCTGCACTACGCACTTACTTCCCTCACAGATTCCTATGGCTAAACCTGCAGAGGCGTTACACTTCTCATTTGGAGTCAAATTGTAACACCCCCTTTAGCTGACTGACCCAAATATGGTCAGTTTCTTCTTTCCCTCCTTCATATTCATCCCTTCAACAAGATTTTCATCTTCTCCCAAGCATTGAGTTCACTATCTAACTCTCTAGCTCTCTCTGAGTCCTCTAAATTTTCGCTACTTTATCACATTCTGTCAGTTCTTATCAATTTTTTTGCTAGCAGTCATTCAGGAATTTTCTATGATAAACTCGATCTCTAGTTTGTACAAGACGCCAGTGCGCCTCTGGGACACGAGCACGCCACATTGTCATCCATGTTTTGCACTGACGTCCTTTGGCCGAGAGCTCATCAATCCATCTAGAAAATCTTTCTAGTCTGCTCTTTCAAATTTTGAAACTCTCGTCGTTGTTCCATTGAGGTAGATTAGGGTAGTTTTCCCTGTGAGGCTCTTTGAATGAAGAGAACTTGTGAGTAGTGAATCCCCCTATTCTACAAGTTATTTGTGAGAAAAAGAGAATGCATACTCACTCTGGGGCGATAGAACTTATTGCGGTATGTCAGGTGAGAAGACCCAAAAGGTGGGAAATATACACTAGTTGGTATGCACTCTCAAACACATAGGTGGTTATGGGGAAAGTCATGCCGCTAAATGGGCTTCCCGCTCAACCATACTAAATTTATACCTCCTGATAACTTTAATAAGGCACCACAAAGGAAAAATGTTGGTTTGTGCTTCATGAGACAAACAAAGCTTTGTATGCTTAGAACTCATGAAGAAAGAGGAAGGGTACCACATGCATGCAAGTTGTGTTATGCAAGGTGGAAAATATGTAAAATTTAAAATGCAAAAGTGTAAAAGAAAGTTCAAAGGAGACTTGTTAAGGTTATGAAAGGTCTATCACTTAGGGAGCATTGTGTCTAATGTCTCCAAGAGAAGACTGATCAAATAATAGAATATTCACAACTTAGGCGATACAGTGTGTCACATCAAGCCACCAAGAGGATTGTAATATGCTAAGATACATGACACATATGAAGGACATCATGCCCAATGTCATCCATAAAGTGACAAACATATCGTATGAAGTGACAAGGCTACACTAAGAACCAAGAATGCAAATGAAATGATGCCAATGTATGCCCCCCACTTTAAAGGAATTGTTACACACCGTTCTGTGATAAATTACTTTAAATTAGCGAAGGAAAGAAAATGCAAAAAGAAAACAAGACATGAGATCCAACTTGGAAAGCCCCTATGCCAAGTCATATGTTTCCAAGTAAGTTTGTTTTGGGTCAACATGGAAGAGACATTGTAGTCTCAACACTTTGCATTGTCCCCAAAAGGAAAACACAAAACAAAAGGAAAATGAAAAGACAAAGCTTTTGAGTCAACATGAAGGATACATTTTGGTCTCAATGCCTTGCATCATCCTCAAAAGGAAAACACAAGAAAAAGATAAAGTAAAAGGAAAAGGGACCAATTGGGTCAACATGGAAGAGACATAGGGTGTCTCAATGCTTTCGTCATCCATAAAAGGAAAAAAAAAAAAACAAAAGCGAAAAAGAAAATGCAAAATGTACGACATATAGAAGAATAGAGGTACAAATAGAGGACGTGCACAAAGAGATAGAACATTAAACACAAATTATGGGGGAACACGATACACACATACAAGCACACTAAAGAAAAGAAAAAGGGAAAGGAAAATGTAAAAAGGCTATCAAGGTGAATGCAATTCTACCATCTAACAAGTCATTTGCCTCCTAATCATGTTCGGTATATTGTGAGGGTGGTTGACTGTCCAAAGGAAGAATTGCAAGTGTCAAACTAGGGGAAGTGCCAGGTTCACTTGGTGTAGTAGATTTATCATTTAAGCTCATGGTAGATGAAAATGAAGAGTTTAAATTGTTATGCACTTCTGCATCTATTTTAGTGATATCCTCCTCCTCCTCATCATCTAGGTTAATCACAACGGGAGGATGAAGAATAATTTCTAATGAAGGATGTATCAGGAGTTGTGTTTGTTGTATCTGATCATTTTGTTGTGATGGTTGTATCATACTATCTTGTGGCAGGTCAAGAGGAGCAGGGTGATCAGTTATTGCTTCTGTCAAGGGTAGAGGATGATTTTCTTTGTTGTTTTCTATTTGCATTTGACGAGCAAGGAGACGATGACAACACCTACACTCCCTATCACTATGGTTTCTTTTAATTTTATTTTGAAGTTGTTGAGGTGTAAGAGCAGGTTGATCCACCATAGGCTCATTTTCTTCTCGAGGGAAAGAACAGAAGAAACTGAAGATGGGTCAATCACTTTCTCTTTAGCTTTATAGACTTGTTTAATGTGGGGAGACATGACAGGGTTAGTTTCATTATCTCTTGGTCATTTATATGATGAAGGAGAAGTATCTATATTTGGTTGCTCATTAGGTTGTATGGTTTGTTCAGTTTCAGACTCAGGCTGAAGCATTTTCTCATCAAGGATAGGAAAAGTAGAAGTGGATGGGGACATGTTACGAAGAGACAATTCAACTATTCATTTGCCTTTGAACTTTTGATAGGTAATGAAAAAGAAGTATTTTCAAGGGGTGATGGGTTCCATTGGTTCAGGCCAAAAGGCTTCTAAGGAAAAATTACCTTTAGAGGACAATGGATTAAAGCTACTACGGTGTATGGTAAATATCTCTTTTCTATGTGAAAACTTCAAATATTTGTGAACCATTGAAGGAACAACTCTCATCGAGTGAAGCCAAGGATGACCTAGCCATAGAAAAAACTGGTTTGATTATGGAATAATAGAAAATGTTACATCCAATGTTTTTGGGTCCTATCTGTAATGGGAGTATGATCGATTTGATTGTAGGGCACAAAACACCGATAAGTGTTTTAATCCATGTGGTTGGTTTATCATAATCATCTTGATAGAGATCATTTCCGTGATAACATTCTTGCCATAGGAGGGATCTATTAATATCGCATTGGTGGGCTTCTCATAGATTCTTCCGGCTATGTAAAGAGGACCATCAGGAAGCTTTTTTAGTATGTCATGAGAGGGTATGTGCAGGATCATGATGGGCCAAAAAGTGGCAATATGATGGGTATGTGTAGGGTATGTGACTAATGACTTTTTTTTACCCAAAATTGATGAAATAAAAAGGGTTTTTAAAGGAGATTCTTAGCTTTCTACCAATATAAATTATGCTTTACTTTGAATTTAATAAATAATTATTATTCATTTTCTATTTGAATTGCAACTAAAGTCCTGATTGATAGGTTGATTGAAAAACATCTATAGCTTTCAAAAAGTATCTCATTTTGTGAATCTGAAACATGTGTCACCTTCTATGATTCACATACTATAGGATTAAAAAAATAATAATAATTTCATGAAGTTTTGACCAAGTTCAGGTGGTCAGAGATACAATTTTTTATATTTTTAAGAAGTTGTAATAAAAAATCATAATTAATTATTTACTTGGAAAAGAATTACAAAAAATTATGCATCACATTGAGACATGAGTTCTCTACTTATATCTAAAATCTTATAAAAAAAATATTATCATTTTATTGTGGTTAGGGTGGTCAGACAGACACCTACTTATTTTTTCCCTAAAATTTAAGTACTACTGCATTGAAATTTCAAATTTTCACCAAATGGATTTTTTTAAATAAACCTAGTAATTTAGAAACTACATTCAATTTGCTACAGATTCTATTCTTACAAATTTTTGAAATAATATAGATAACTTATTCAAATATTTACATCAAGTTGCCTAACAATGATTTTTGAAAAAATTTCGCCACTTAAGGGCCTATTTTTTCCATGATGATCCTACACATACCTGAGAAGAAAAAGTAATATCAAGAGATTTTTTGGTTGGGCCCTTATGAGGGACAATGTCAATCGTACCCACAAGTTCATCCATGGGATTAACTTGGGTAACATTTGGAGTAATATCATGTTCCTCATTATTTGTATCAATGTTCATCACATGAGTGTTTGAAGGTTCACTAGCCTTGACAAATGAAACATTGTGTTTAGGTATAGGATTGGTAAATATAATTTGTAAATTTTGATTACGGGGTGCAACGGACTTATTGCCTTGATCATTGACACCCACGATGGAAAAATAGCTAGAATCAATGAGGTCTTGAACTAAGTGTTTGACATGCTTACATTGTTTGGTATCATATCCATTTTGGCGATGAAAATGACAATAAGCATTTGGTTTAAAGGTGGGTGGTAAATGCTTGGTGGTATCAAGTGGTTTAACAGTACGAAAAGTGATCATTTTTTGTTGGAGCAATTGATTCATTGTGTTATGGAGAGTATCAGGTAAGGGGGTAAATTGTATCTTTGGTTCCCCATATGTAAAGGGCATGGTTGCTTTAAGAGTTGCCACTTGAATTTGAACAGGTTGAGTTGGTTGCAGAGGAGGGAAATTGAATTGTAAAAATCCTCTATTTGGTTTTCTAAAGTTTTATGTGTTGTTTTGGTTGCTTTTTTTAGACTTCTCAGCTCGATTAGAAGTGGACTTTGAATCATGACTAGTAACCGAGTTGTGATAGTCACAAAGGGTCGTGCATAAATGCATGAACAAAGGAAATTTCATCATAGTCAACTTATCCTGAAGTTCAGTGTGAAAGTTTTCAATAAACATATTTTGAAGATGTGAATCAAGAATCTTGACATCAATTTGAGCATACAATGACTGATAACGTGAAATGAAATCAATTACTTTTTCATTTTCATTTTGTTTACATCTCATTAAATCAGCCATTGTCCTTTTTGGAGTCATATGGACTTGGAAATGAATTATAAAGGCATCCATAAGTTCATTAAATGATCGGATTGAATGATTAGGTAAGTTTGAGAACCAGTCCAATGTAGTGTCCTTCAAGGTTCTAGGAAAATTTTTGGCTAATAGTTTATCATCAAGGACAAAATCACTGCACAATGTTGTATAGGAAAATTAACATGATTAGTAGGGTCTCCTTTACCTCTATACTTCTCAAACCTAGGCATCTCAATTCCCCATGGCATTTGTATTCTTAAGATCCCTAAGGATAATGGGCTACTATGGACATGGTATGTGAGTGGAGCATTTTGACTTTGGCCCTAATGGTGGATATTTTTTGTTGCATGGATGAAATAGTGTTAAAGAGTTGTGTAATGATCAAGTCATTGTAAGTGGTATGAGGGGAAAGGGAAATGGTGATGAAGTGTATGTAATGTTAGGAGAAGTGAAGGGGACACTAAGAGGGGTGAAGGTGGAAGATGGAAAATTCAATGCCACAAAAGAACTAGGAATGCTAGTTGGAATAGCGAAAGAAGGAATCACATGACTAACCTATTGCATGGTTTTTGTAACGTGAGGAGTGGTATAGGTGGGAATGGATGCTATGGTTGAAGGAGGAGGAATTTGAGATCTTCCTTGGCTCACAACAATGTTTTTTGATGGGGATGTGGAAGGAACATGTTTGTTGTATATTTCAGCTATTCTTTTCATAACTTGCAAGCCATTGTCACTTTCAATCAAGCAATGAAGGTTTTCTATGGAAAGTATGGCAGTGGTGGAAATGTTTTCAAGACTTAAATCTTGTTGTAAATGTGAAAAATCCTCATGAATAGTAATGACTTTATCTTGCGAAATGGAACTAGTTTGTGTGTCAACATGCATGGGATGTGAAGGTAAAGGTTTATTAGTGGTAGTATCCATGCCTAATGCACCATTATCTATACTAGGAGTAGGAGCTCTTGAGATCCCAAGGTCCATAATGAAAGTGTTATCGCAGGAAGCCATGAGTCTAGAACTTTGTCTCACTAAAATATTATCAATAGGGCACCAAACACTCATACAAGTACCACAAAAAAGGGGGTGAACACAAATGCAAACTAGGAATAATAAAATGCTAATGACAAAAAAAATTCAAATTGAAACAAGAAGACAGTAACAGGAAACATAAATGCAGGAAATACTGTGAAAATGCCAGAAATTTCAATGCAGAAAATGCAGCTGGACTAATTCTGCCAGGGTGGCGAATGAGTCCAGGTATGAGATTTTTTTGTGTTTCTCAGAAAATTTAAAGTGATTTGAATTTTTCACAAACGCAAATGCAAATTTTCAGTTTTTGAATGATTGGATATGGAAAAATGAAGTCTATATGAGTCTTTCACTAATGCAATTTGAGAAACCCTAAGATGCAAAAACAAAACAAAACCTAATTGAATGTTGATGCAAATGAAACCTAGGATGCAAGATGCATTTGAAATTAGAAATATAATGTGCTCAATATGAAGGTTCACTAAAATGAACCAATAATTTTGTGGCTCTATGGACTTCTCTTGCACTCTTAGGATTTTTCACCTAAAAGGAGAGAGATAGAACCCTAAAATTGAGGTGGTTCACTCAAATACAGGAATGCAAGATGGAATTATGACTAAATGGAATTATCTAAGTGCAACTAAGCAATAAAATTGATTGATTATGAATGCAATACTAATGAAATATGCAATGTTTGAAAACACAGTGAGATATGCAAGAATGAAATAAAACATAAACAAACACAAACAAAATTGAAAGAGGTTGAACAGAGTGCACTTGGGAATTGAATGTTGAATCTGGAAGGCTTTGAAGGCTGGTAGAAATCACTGTAAATCACCAGTCGAACTCATTCACCACTAATGGCAAATCAGTCCTCCTCCAAAAATCTATGAAATCAAAGGTCAATTATGTGGCTCCAAATCTACACTTGTCTTCTTGTCGGGTTGATGGAGTCAAATCTACAAAAAATGGACTATTTGTTGTCTCCAAGCTTGAAATAGGGTTTAGATTACTTGAAAAACTTTGTTAAATTCTTGTCCACTTTTCAACCCCTAATTTCTTGACAAATCTGCATAGAAAAGTCTACAAACACACATGCAAAAGGGGGAAAATGGTTAAGGGTTAGGGTATAGGGATTTTTGTTGGTCAAATCCCACTTTGGTAATCAAATCGTTAATAAAGAAATGAAATGAAACAAGCAAGGAATGATGAATAAACAAAATGCAAGTGTCCTAAACTCACCAACCTTGTTAAATAAATTTGAAGATATATCAATGGTTGCTCCAAGATGTCTGATGTTTGCTTGATTGAATGATGCTTGAATGTAATTAGTGAATGAGTGAACTTGATGAATGCTTGAATGAATGGGGGTTGAAATGAGAAGAAAAACACTTATTTATACACACTTACACCCTATTAACCTAATAATACCTCATCACAGGCCGACATAAGGTCTTTTTGAATAAAAAACTGAAAGAAATTTTGAATTATTTTGAAATTGGAGCCAACAGGGACTCATTCGCCACCCATGGAGAATGGGTCCTGCCTTGGGCTTGTAAGTGGGTGTCAGCAATTAAGTCAAATTTAATGTTGTTTGTCGGGTTTACATTCAAAAATAAACTTAATGAAGTCTTATGAGTGCATAAAGGGGTCATATAAAGCATAGGAAAGGTGTAAATAGTGAAGACAAGCCTAGAAAAGCATCATAATAATGGAAATAGTCTAAAAAAGTGTAGAAATGTGTTACAACACTTCACAACACCTTCACAAGACATCATAATTTGAATATTTAGGACCTAATGTGAATGCATAAGCCCCATTGCAACATTAAATCAAAGCAAAATAAGTCAAACATCACAAGAGAAAGACCTAAAAGACCATGAAAATGTCAATGATCCATTTTTGTATGGTACATATATAATTTGTATCTAAATATAAGACTTTTAGTAAATTTCATACCTTCTCATTTAGAAATACTAGAGAAAACCCATGTATTATAAAATTTGTGCCTAGAAGGCTTCTAGTTAGTTTCATCCCTTCCCAAATGGTAAATCCCTTATACAAGTCTAAAAATATAATTATAGAAGAAGGAAAATTTTCATTTGGCTATTTATTCTCTAGAATTTGAATCACATCATAATAAGGAAAATTATAGAATATTTACACCAAATTTATTTAAAGAACTTCATTCAAGAGTGTCAATATTTTATATATAGGTCTCCTTATTGTTAGAGTAATCACGCATTAGCTAATAATTAATTAATCTGTAAGTAATTATTAGTTTGATTTATTTCATGCACTTAACCTAAACATAGGAGTAATTTTCTCTATTAATAGAAGTGAGCTACTATTAGATCATTTTGTCTCATCACATAGGATGTTGACACTTGTGATTATCTAATCTCTTTATCATTTAGAATTACTTGTATAAAGCACTCAACCTCATTGGATTAATTGATAATATCCTTGAATACTTTTGAGGTTCATTCTATATTTTTTTCTTGTTGAGGATATAACATATTATTGTTTGCATCTCCCTTGTGTGTGTGGCAATGGATAAAGTATCCCTTTACTTTTCCTGGCTTGTTTGGGCCCTCCTTGTTAACTGAACTTAATGTTGCCCTGATTTAGTGTTGTAATGTGTTTGACACACTCACATTATGTCTTAGGCCCTTGTAAAATAAATTTACTTAATTTGTACCTTGCTAAGGTGTTGTAAAGTGTTGTAACAAACTTTCAAACTTTTCTAAGATTTTATTAATTAATTAAGCCTAATAAACCTCTTTTTAACGAAAGCATGCTTAAATTATGCCTTATTTAAAGCGTTGTAATACACTTTCACACTTTTATAGGGTTTTCATAAATAATTGAGCTTCTTTATACTTTAATTGGCCTTATTTTGAATCCAAAAGCCTCATTTAATGCATCTTTTCAGGGATAATCCTAGCACAAATCAACATCTAACTATAATTTAGGTGTTTTTAGGTTGTGTGGCCCATATTTAGTGATCTAGGACTCATACGCCACCTTGAGTCCCACCTAGGGTTTTAGGCCCTGATCCTAATTTTACACCTTTCTAAGAATTTTTGAAATTGGTCCCATAAATTATGCCTAATGGGACTCATACGCCACCTTGGGTGCATCAATCTTGTGTGGCCCAAAATAAAAATTAATTCAAATTCTTGGTAGGATTTTATCCTCCTAGATCTGATGTTGGCTTGTAGTGTTGTAATTTTGAGAATTCTTTCATAATTAAGTATAAATATATAAGGTTATTTCACTCATTTTCATCCTAACAACCTAAGCATTCAAGAGATCATCCTAAGCCTTCACGTATTCATTGGAGTTCTCTAGAGCATTCGAGTGTTTACAAGAGAAATCAAGAGTCTTCAAGAGTTGATTATCAAGCATTTTAGAGCATTATTCAAGCATCAAGCATCATGTCAAAGTCTTCATCCATCATGTTTTTTTTTTTAGCTAACAATTGTGATGTAGGGTCTCATGATTCAAGCTAGCATTTCATTCAAGATCTATCCTATTCAAGCAAAATTCAAGATCTACATCCATTGGAGCCATCTCATACATGTTTGTATCACTTTATTGCTATGGTTTGGTGAGTTGGAACATCTTATTTTGTTCATTCATAATTCTCCATTCCTATTTCATTTCATTTCAAGGTTTGATTACCAAAATGGTGTTTGTCCAAGGAAAACCCCTTTCTACTAAAAAAACAACATTTTCCCTCTCTTTAGTGTATGATTTGTATATTTGGAATGAAGACACATTGAAGAGAAATTATGGAGAAATTTTTCAAAGTGTTCAAAGTTGTCACCTTTCATTGGAGATCATTGGAAAACTTCTACATGTTGCAAATCAAGGTTTCGGATCTGAAAATCAATTGGGAAGGATAAAGCAGACATTAAAGAGAAAATTCAAACTTTGAAGCTTCAGAAAACCCTAACTAGACTAATACACCAATTCTGACATATGAGTCCCAGTTTAGGTCATTTTTTAGGTATTTGTAGTTTCATACACCTATTTGCTAGATTCCTATTTTTGCACAAAAACCCAAATCTAGGACTAAATTGCCCAGTCCTGTGTATGAGCCCTAGTCAACTTTAAAATTAGAATTTTTAGAATTTCAGAGCTTCATCCAGACATCTTCATATTCCTAGGTGCACACATTTCATCTTGCAACTTTCTATTATGTTTTACATGCATTTTTAGATCATTTAGTGAAAGAGTGCATCATATTAGGTTTAAGCATTACAACTTGCATTGCAATTGTCTTTCCAAGCCATTTCTTAATGGCGAACCCCTCATTAGTTTACAACCAGAACTTAGGATATTCCTATTTCAATATCTCTTTCCCTCTTTCATCATTATATTGAGATCTTTAGGGTTTTCCTTCAATGAAATAATTGGAAAGCAGGTTTTTCTCTATGTTCTAAACCATATGAAAGCATATTATTATCATCTCCCATTTCTCATTGTTTCAGTGTGGAAGGTTTTTTCGTTCATTTTTTGATCTTGTGTCTCATGTTAATTCACAATTCTAACATGGTATCAAAGTGTGGATTCAGTGAACCCCTTCTTGATTTTTGAGCTTTTTTAAACTGGGGTTTGAGGAGCAAATATGAAATTTTCATTATTTTTTGCACATTTTTTTGTTTTTGAAAAAATAGTTGTCCCAAGGTTGCATGGGAGACTAGCTCCCAACCCCTAGGGGGAAAAAATATCTTTTTTTTTTGCAATTTTAGTAATATTGGGAAAATTATCATAACATTTTTCTTAGTTATTGAAATTGGGAAAATGAGATATCATCACAAATTTGGTTCCCAACACTATCCAATTTGGTAGTAGTTTTTTCATAGATTCTACTACTCATATGTATTTTATAGCTTGTAAAATTCAGATGTTTTCACTCCTAAGCTCACAAATTTTGACTGATTTCTCTTTTTTTTACAATTCTAATGATGTTTGGACAGTTTTGTAGAGCTCTTCACAATGATCTATGAAAATTATCGATATTTTTCTCCATGTACATTTTATACAATTTTTTATGTTTTCACATTCTAGTGAATTACTTGGATGTTTTAGCTCCTAAAAAATTCTTGTTTATGTGGGGTGACTTGTTCTAGGATATTCTATATATATTTCTAGATTTTTTCCTATTTAAGCATTGTAGATATAATTTTCATGTAATTTCTCTTTTGTAGACACACTAAGATAAAGTACCATTCTGGTGTATACTTTTTTTGGGGATTCATACATTCTATTGTTCCTATTGTACTCACACTATAATATAAAGTGCCATGGGTGGGTTGTGAGTGCCTTTGTTTTTCATCACACCTTTGTCAAGTGAGTGTTCCTTCCATAACACCATCAAATCCCAATGATTCTTCCCTCATGTGTGTTTTTCCTTTTTGCACACCCTTTCATTTGCATGTAGTCTTTTGTGCACATTCATATGGTCTTAGTTCTCCTACATGCACTTCTTGGTGACACATAGTTTCAATGGATTTGTCTTACCTCTCTCTTTCTACATTATGGGAGGTTTCTATTGTTGGTGCTAATGCTTCCTTGGTTTCTTTTTTTATAGTGATATATGTATCTAGTTCTTGTTCCTATGTACTAGATGGATGAAATAGTTCATTACCCATGTATTTCAGTGAGATGCAGAATCTACCATATGGACATTCTTGGATTCTTGTTTCTAGAGGCAACTTATTTTCACTTGATCAATGTTATGCAGACTATTGGTACCTATGTCATTTGTGTCTTCAAATTCTATATTTTTTCCTTTTTTTCCATTTGATTCAAGTATAATCATTGGGGGAGCTCATGTATATTCTTGTCTTCTTGATCATGATCTTTTTTTTTTAAAAGAATGTTCATTTTAGTACTATAGTAGTTATCATTCGATGGTAGTCTATAATGTCTTCATTCCTAACTGATGTTTTTCATGTTCCTATTTTTTTTGGGACATTGTTATGGAAGCTTTTCAATCCTTCATTCAACTTTTTCTCTTTCAAAGAATATTTTTCCCCATGAGGTCTTTTCCTTTCTCTAGTTGTGAGATTATATTGTTTGTACATGGGTACCTTATTAGGACTTGTTTGCTTGCACCCATCATTCGTTATTTTTTTTATGCATTGTATTTTTAAGGTTTTATGTACTCCCTAAGTTCATATTAAGGGTTTTTTTTGAGTAATCATGCATTAGCTAATAATTAATTATTATTTAATTTATTCTTAGTCCAATTCATTTCATGTACTTAAGCTAAACTTAGGAATGTTTTTTTTTTGTTAACAAAAGTGAGCTATTATTAGATCATATTATCTCACCACATAGGATGTTGACACTTAACATGATCTAATCCCTTTATCATTTAGAGTTTCTCCTATAAATATCTCACCCTCATTGTATTAACTTATGATCTCCCTGAAGACTCTTAAGGTTCATTTTGTGAGTTTTTGTTGTTGAAGATATAACATATTATTGTTTGCAGCTCTCTTGCATGAAAGGTGTCTTTATTCCTTGTTTGATCTTGAATCTCATTTCAATTCACAACTCTAACACTTATTCTATACACAAATGACTGCATTCCACTTGTAGCAAGGTGTATTTTAAAGTATCCAAAAAACCATTTCAAAATAAAATACCTCATTGTTGAACTAATTTTTCTAGTAATCCACCTTAGATAAAACAAAAAAGAGAAGGAATAAATTGGAATAACATGGAAAACTAAATTAAAAAGAACCAACCTTCCAAGTGAAGAAATATATTGACCATTCCAAACATCTCAAATTTATTATATCTATCCAAAATAGGATTATTAGATATTACATGCACTTAACAAAGAAAAGATAAAACTAAGGTAGGAATTAGGGAAAGATTCTTTACTCAAACATAGTCATTTTCAATAACTTGTTTTTTTTAGTGGCTAATATTCATCAATTGGCTAATAGTTGAAATTTAGGAATCCAAATTTGGCTAATAGTTCAAGTTGTAACGAAACCAAAATCGCCAAGCTTTTATAAAATTTTATTTGTCTTATTCAAATCACCAAAGAATTTATTTTATTAAACTTTTTAAATAAAAAAATTGCCACAATATTTGATGCATGATTAGATAAGATTTTCCTAAATTTTATAAATTATAATAGAAATCTAAATTAATTCGCCAATAATATATCTTAATTTTTATCTTTTTTAGGGTCATATTTCAAATCTTTAGTTGCCTCCATTATTGAGAATATAATCTAATGACCCATGTTGTATTTCACAATATAAAATGTATTTTCAATCTCTAATGCTCATGGGGATTGAAGTAAGAGAAAATTTGGGCCCCATGAGCATTACACATCACAAGTAAATTTTATGTTGTGGAATACAATGAGGGCTGATAGATTATATTTTAAATAAATGGTGGCAACCAAAAATTATAGAGTCTACCCCTTAAACCCATCAATCATTTCTACCCTTGAGCCTCTACTTTTTCATGAGAATTAATTTTTAAATGGAAGCTTTGCCATTATAAATAATGCATTTTATTATTATTTGCAAGATTTGCCAAGATTTTCAACAAAAAAATAATGATGTAAAAAAATTGCCAATAAAATTAATATTTTTTTGAAAAGAAAGAGGAAATTCACTAATAGAATTTTTTTTTTCAAACATTTGAAAGATTCGCCAAGATTCTATATCTTTTTTTGAAGAGGGTTTCTTAAAGTTATCACTAATTTTCAAAAATGATATTTCTTTAAAACTGTAATATTTATAAAATAATCTTATGCAAACTAGTTTCTCACTTTAGCATAAATATTTCTAGTTTCTGGGTGGCTTAGAAAAATATTAAAATAAACTAAATAAAATTAAAAATATAGTTTCAAAATGTAGAAACGTGAATTTTCAACGCACGATCATAAATACTTAATATTCAATTAATGTGTACATTTCCTATTGCTACTTGTAGTATTTAGTTATAATCCTTGAAATTCAAAGATATAGTCAAACAAAAGGGATATTATTTTTATTTATGACCGTAGTGTAGAAAAATTTATCCCTTTACATTTTGACACTTCTTTGGGCCCTTCATACTAAAATTGGGCTTCTTTATGCCTTATTTGGTCTTATTTTGCATCCACAAGCCTTATTTAATGCATTTATTTGAGGATAATCTTGAAATTCAATAAATGACCAATCATAATTTAATGTTTTTGGGTTGTGTGTTTCATATTTAGTGATCTAGGACTCATATGCCACCTTTCATATATGAGACTCATGAATTATTCTTAAATTTTTAGTAGTTTTCAAACTTTATTTAACTATAGTTTTCTTGTGTATTCCTAAAGGAAATGTTCAAGCTACATGGACCACCCAAGAGCATCATGAGTGAGATACAATTTTTTCATGAGAGTTTTTAATTTGGTAAGATCTCTTTTCTTGGTAGGAATCGAGCTCACACCCAACAACAGCTACCACCCACAAATAGATGTCCAAATCAGGATTGTGAATGAATTGGTGGAAGGTAATTTGATAAATTATGTTTATAATCAATAGAATACATGGATCAAGTTGCTACATTTAGTAGAGCATTGTTATAACAGCACTTGTCACATTTCAATCAATATGACATTAATCATGGCTTTGTATGGGTGTGAATCCTAGATCTTTGTTGACCCTTCTCTATAAAAAAAATAGGGTTCTAATATTGAGTGATTTGATCAAAGAGAACTAAGACATCCTAAAGTCACTTAAAAATAATCTCTAGCAAGTTCAATGTCAAAAGAAGGTCTCTACAAACTGTCATGGATTGAGAGAATGCTTAAGGTTAGAGAAATAGTATTTATGAGATTGAAGCCATACAAGCAATCTTACTTGAAAATAAATTGATTGGTAAAAATATAGCTAAATTTTTATGGGCCTTAAAAAAATAGAAGAATCTGTGAAGCTTCCTATCAATTGGAGCTACCTACCAAAAGTAAGATAATGAATGTATTTCACATGTCTTGAATTAAAGGTGCATTAGGAAAACATATAGTACCTATAGATTAGTTAGATGTGTTTGATGAGGAAGACAAGCTTAATTTGATTCCTAAAATAGTCATTGATGTGAGGGAACAAAAGCGAATAAATAAAAGCACCAAGGAGTATTTGATTTGGTAGAAAGATATTATATTAAGGATGTAATATGGGATTCAAACCCTTAAAAATGGGAACATCCAAACCTAAAATTATATGAGGATAGCCAATTTTAATTTGAGCGAATTTCTCATGTCCTATTTCTAATAAATTTAAGTTAATACATATTAAATCTATTCTTATATCTCCCCTAGTCTTGTTTTTTTTATGTTTTCTCCTTTGAATTATTTATTTCTTCCAAATCTACTTTTCTTTTCTTTCTATCCAAGTTTTAGAATTCTCCATCTCATCACGCCCTCCATTGTGCCACTAATTTTCCATTGTGTTTATCAAACTTTCATAATTATCTTTACTAATATTCTTGTATCTTAACCCTTGACACCTTGACCTATAGTATGCGTCTTGTGGTACTTTTGACCCTTGATCCCTAATATTTTTTCATTTGTTTCCATTATCTTTCCAACTCCTAAGTATATTTCATAATGTCAATATTAGTTTATTTTAGGTGTCATATCTTATGAGAGTAGGATCTTTCTCACCCATAATTATTGTTTAAATTTAAAATTATGAAACTCATTTATCATTGTCATATTCTTATTTGTGAATGATATAAAAGAGAAAACAAATCCATACAGTGATTATCATAGATACAATTTACATAAATCTCTTCTAGGAAATTATTTTGAGAACTTGTGTTTGAGCATGGAGATCATAGGATGAAAACTTTATTAATTTAAAATATCGGTCTTATTTTTGAGGTTACATCTGAGGTTCATTTATCATGGATCTGGTTGCACTATAATGGTTCAATTTTCTATCAGCGTTTAATTTAATTTATGATATAATTATTTCTATTAAATAATTTTTCATATTGCATAACTATTTTAATGTAATTTAATCATTGTTAAAATAAGGATTTTAGGAATTATATATGTTATTTCTATTTATTTATAAGAAGATCAATTATTTTATATGTTATTGTGTCTTTAAAATTTTATGCTAGTGCTAATAAATAAATAATTGTTAGTGTGAATGGGGATATTTCCTAACAATATATTAGTGAGGACCTATTCACATCATTAATAAGTTTACTTGGGAGTTATTTTCCTAGGTGGAATTCTAGAAACTAGTATTTAATGGGACATGTATCTTATTAATAGGCATGTAGTTATCTAGGCATTTAGTATTTCACTCATTCATTTATAATTGTATATTAGGCATTTAATTATTGTATATTTGTAAATAATTCTAGATCAATTCATTATAGATCATCATTTGATCAAGTTCTCTTCTTGCTCTTGTTGCAACACTTCTTTATTTGTGCGGATGGTTTTCTTCTTGGTGATACACTAAAGATTGCAGCTTCAAGTGATTTATTGCTTTATATTTCCAAGAGTATCAGAGCTCAGGCCATAGGAGATCCATCTCATATCGTCAAGTTGAGTTGAGGATACTATAGAAGGATGAAGGGTTTTCTTGAAGGTGTAGTTGTTCTCATCTGGGAGGCAATTGATTTTTGAGGCACTTTGGGTCAAATCTGACCTCGTCGTTGTGTTCAATAGGTCTGAAAACCTAAGGATTGTCTATCCATTCGTCGAGATTTGACTTCATCATATGGGGTCCATCAAAGGATTTTTTCAGCTATATTGTGTAAAAAGTATGGATCACGCAAGTGTTGGAGACAAAAAAATATCCCCCCCACTGTTGCAAAAAAAAATCATCCTTTGGTCGACATATCATCATTTGCAGGTTTGTAAAAAAAAATCTCATTCATCATTTTTTATGGTTTGTAGAAAATATTTAATTCATGGTGTAGTAATGGAAAAAGTATCCTTTTTCCTTGATTTGGGAATAATTGTCATTAAATTAACCTATTTTTTCCTAGGTTTAATGTTGTAATGTGTTGTAACACATTGACATTGATCTTGGGCCCCTTTTTAATAAAATATACTTAACTTTTACCCTACTTATGGTGTTGTAAAGTTTTGTAACACTCTTTCACATTTATCTAGGGTCTCATTAATCAATTATGTTCAATTAGAGTTAATTATCTCTTTAATTTAAATTTAAGCCTTATTTGTGACACCTCTCGAAGATCTATCCTGAAACTCATAATTTAAATTACATAACATTCAATTGGGAAAATTTGAGGTCCTAGAAATTGGTACTAGATGTAGACATGAAAAATATCTTGATCAACTAACTTCGATTCTTCTTTAATCACCCCTCTACTAACCTTTTAATTAATTCATCTTAATTCCTCTATTAATCAAGTAAATCAAATTTATTTGATTAAATCATTATCCTCTTTTGATTAAATAAATCATTTTATTTATTTAATCCTAAAGTCCCTCACTTTATTAAATAAATCAAATTTATTTAATTAAATCACTAACATCATCCTCTTTGATTAAATAAATCAAATCTTTATTTAATTAAATCTAAAATCATTTTCTTCTCATTTTGATTTATTTTAATCCTAAAATCTAAGTCAAAAGTCAAAATCACCTAATCTCCTATTAAATTAATCAAATCCTAATTAATTTAATCACCTCAATCCTCTAGATTTTGCAACTTGCACCAACAAATCATTTCTTTGATTTAATAATTCCCTAATTACTTTCAAAATGGCATAAAAAAAGGGAATATTCCTCATAGTTTGAAAATCCCTCCAAATGTTTTGTCCTCCAACATAGCATTAACTCCTCTTACATTGTCTCTTACATGTCTCCCACTTGGCATTTAAGACTCTTTCTTCTCCCTCCAACAAGCCATCTTTTGAATTTCAAATCTCCCCCTCTTTCGCACATTGATCAAAATGTGTGCAACCTTCATCCTCTCACATCTTGACAAG
>VDFB02353493.1:98139475-98207213 GCA_007258455.2 Sequoia sempervirens | reverse complement strand
GGATCGGTTAATGGTTCCCAAATTACGAAGATTAATGGGTGTTTGGAAAGATGCAAAGAGCGACCGAAGCTGATTATCCCGATGGAAATGCTTGCAGATGATATTGAATACTATTCAAGGCACTCTTTTTATTGCAAGTTCATGGGTTTGAGAGTCTCGCTGCATTTTTTGGAATCCTGGGCTCAACGGACTTGGATGCCGGAGGGGGAGATGGAGATTAGGCTCCTTGCGAACAACTTTTTTATGGTCTCTTTTGATTGCATGGCAGATCGGAATAAGGTCTTCGAGGGTGGCCCCTATTTTTATAACCAAGTGGGTTTGTTTATCAAGCCATGGCATGCTGGCTTCAACCCGACTGAGGCAATACCGAGTCGGATTCCAGTTTGGGTTCGGTTGCCGTGGTTTCCAGTTGAGTGTTGGCGGGATGATGTGTTGCATTTGGTGGCTTCAATGCTCGGTAAACCTATTGGGTCTTCACAACAGACGCAGTATAAAAAGGTAATGACTTTTGCTCGTATCTGTGTAGAAATTGATTTAAGCAAGCCACTGCCAGATTCTGTTGAAGTGAGTGCTAGATCATATACTTGGGTTCAACAGCTAGATTACGAAACCCTACCTTTTCGGTGTCGTCTTTGTCATGAATATGGTCACTTGCAGCGTAGGTGCCATAGGGCTAAGCCTGTGGTGCCCCAACCTTCTCAGCCTTCTCGTAATCCTCCTAGGAATGATAATGGTAAGGAGCCTATTCTGGGTGATGGTAATGGAGATGATGGTTATGTCCCTGTTAAGGCTCGCAATAGGAATCGGGGCCAGAAGCGGACATTGAGGGAGAGGCAGGATGATGAAACTTTTAATAGGTTTGAGGTGCTAGATGATCTCAGCCAGGAGGAAGTGAATCCGGGGTTGTTGAACTTGGATCAGGGAACTTTGGGTACAGGACAGGATGGGCCACCATTGGAGGCCATGCAGGATGTGCAGGAGATTGGGGTTGGGCAGATGGATACAGATCAACAATTGATTGTCCAGACTGAACAAGAATTTTCTATTGGAGCTTCGAAGAGTGGTGGAGGTGGCTCCCCATTGCCCCTGAAAGGTGGCAAGGATGTGGGGAAGAGCTCTTTGGCCTCCTCTCGTTTAGGTATTCAGCAAAATGAACTGAAGAAAGGGGTTGGTGACAGGACTTCCAAGTTGGGAAGGAAAAAGGATATGGAGAAGATTAAATTAACTGGGGAAACTTTGGTGGAGTCAGGGTCAATCAAGACTCTTGATTCACATTTTTCATGCCCCCAGAAATGATTGTTCTCTCATGGAATGTAAGGGGCTTGAACAGTGGCCCTCGACAAAAAGTTGTTCGTGATTTGGTTAGGAATCATTCTCTGGATGTTCTTTTTCTTCAGGAGACTAAATTATCTGTAGATAATATGTTGGCCATGGCTCCTAAGCTGTGGAAGTATGGTGAATGCCAGTGTGTGGGGGCTCTTGGTGCTTCTGGAGGGGTGGCTTGCTTTTGGAACCCTCGGAAGATTTTCCCCTTATGGTGGATGTCCTCTAGATCCTCTATATCCCTTGTCGCCTCTTGGTATGAAACTGGTGAGTGTATTCTCCTCTCTAATGTGTATGCTCCTGTTGAGTTTATGGGTAAACAACTTCTATGGTCCCATCTTCATTTTGTTCGTAGCTTAGCTCCTTACCATCCGTGGGTTATGGCTGGCGATTTTAATGCTATTGTGGAACTGTCTGAGAAAAGAGGTGGAATTCCTAGGTTGGAGCCTTCTGCTCTGTTATTCAGAGATAGCATTTCTGAATTAAATCTTATTGATGTTCTACCTAGTAATGGTCGCTTCACTTGGAATAATAGGAGAATTGGTGAGAGTTGTGTGGCTGAGAGGCTAGATCGTTTCTTGGTTTCCTGTTATTGGGTTGGAAACTTATGGTCCACTCGATCTAAAATTCTTGATTGGAGAGGTTCTGATCATTGGCCTATTAAGCTTAGTATTATCTCTGCACGGGGGCCTCGGTATCCCTCATTCAAGTTCCAACTTATGTGGTTACGGGATCCCACTCTTCATGATTATGTGGCTGAGTGGTGGCGGATTGGTAGACCAACTTTTGGTACGGCAATGTACACATTCTCCAAGCTTCTTCAGTTTGTCAAATATCAGCTTAAAAGGTGGAATCGGCGATGTTTTGGTAATATCTTTCATGCTAAGGTTGCCGCATAGGAGGAGTTGAATAATATTACGCGGTTGATTCGTGAGAATGGGGCCTCTGAGGATCTTCTAAGGGAGGAGGCTAAGACTTTGAAAGTGGTTGAGGAATTTGAATTGCGGGAAGAAATCTATTGGAAGCAAAAGGCCCGGGTTGAATGGTTACAGGAAGGTAATAAAAACACCGCCTTCTTCTTCAATTCTGTGAAGGATAGGAGGCATGGTAATTCCATTCCTTTTCTGGTGAATGATAGGGGTGAACGTCTTGCCTCATTTCAAGAAATCTCTACTGAGGCATCTCAGTATTTTGCTACTTTATTTAGGGAGGATTCACAAGGGGGCTCTGTTGAGGAAGCACAGGTTCTTTCTTGTATTCCTCAGTTGGTCTCCAGGGAGGCGAATGAGTATTTGATGAAAGATATCTCTCTTGAGGAGCTAGAGGGGATTGTGTTTCAGATGAAGAAGGGTAAAGCTCCTGGTCCCGATGGTTTCCCGATTGAATTTTTTCAGGAATTCTGGGATATCATAAAGTTGGATCTTCTGGCTGTTGTCCTTGAGTCCCAAAGGAATAAACAGATGCTTCGTGCTCTGAACTCCACCTTCCTTGCTCTCATACCCAAGTGTGAAGGGGCTGATAGGTTATCTCAGTTTCGGCCTATCTCTCTTTGCAATGTGGCGTATAAAATCATCTCAAAGTTATTGGCTGAGAGACTGAAGAAGTGGCTTAAAGTGTTGATTTCGGAGGAACAGAGTGGATTTGTGGCAGGTCGGCAGATTCTTGATGGGGTTGTCATTGCTACGGAGACCATCCACTCTATGGACAACTCCCATGAGAAGGCTATGTTCATTAAGCTGGATATGGCTAAGGCTTATGACAGGGTTAGATGGACTTTTTTGCAGAAGATCCTTGTTGCTTTTGGTTTTGGTGAGGAGTGGATCCAATGGGTCATGAGCTGTGTCACTTCTGTTTCCTTCTCAGTTTTGATAAATGGAGATCATTCTGAACTTTTTGGTGCCTCTAGGGGTTTGCGCCAAGGGGATCCTCTTTCTCCGTATCTTTTTCTGCTTCTTGTGGAAGGCCTTGGTCGTTTGTTGAAAAGAAGGGTGGAGCTTGGCATCATTCAAGGTTGGCGATGGGGTGGAGACTTGCCTCCATAATCTCATTTGCAGTTTGTTGATGATACTGCCCTGATGGGGATGGCTACTGTTAGGGAAGCTACTAACTTGAGGCAGGTGTGGGACATATATCTTGTTGCTTCAGGACAATTGATTAATGAGGAGAAGTCTTCCATATTCTTCTTCAACACGCCGAGCCCCATACAGAGAAGAATTGCTAATATCTTAAGGTTTCAGATAGGGGTTCTCCCTTTGACTTATCTGGGTTTCCCAATTTCTGTTCGCCATCTCCCCAAGGGTTCCTGGCAGAATATTATTGATAAGCTCCGTGCAAAAGTTAATCATTGGACCCACAGATGGTTGTCTTTTGCGGGGCGGGTTCAGCTTCTCAAGTCGGTGGTGCAGGCTCTCCCTACCTACAGATGTATGCTTCAGGTGGCTCCGATGGGTTTTCTGAGGGAGTTGGATTCTCTTGAAAGGAAGTTCTTATGGGCGGGTAGTTTGGCTTCTTCCAAGTGGAGCCTGGTTAGGTGGGATGTTGTGTGCAGCCCAAAGCAATTTGGTGGTCTTGGTCTTCGACAGTCTACATTATCTGGAGTGGCTGTGGCTGCTAAGCTATTTTGGAGATGGTGTGTGGAACAGGATCAGCCGTGGGCCAGGATATTATCTCATAAGTATTTCCCGGGGATTCCACGGCAGGATCTTCCTCATTACCCTCTTGAGGGGAAAGGTTCAGTGATTTGGAATACTCTTCAGAAGGGTGCAAAGCTTATTAAGGAAGGTTTATTTTGGATCTGTAGACGAGGAACTGAAGCTCTCTTCTGGTCGGATTCTTGGGATGGATTTCCTCCACTTACTTCTCAGTTCCCCAATCTACTTCCTTTGTGCCAAATATTTCTCGAGGCTGGCTGGGCTAGGGTGAGTGACTTCAAGTCTGTTGCTTCTTTTGGTCAGTTGGAGGTAGCTCATTGGAAGGATCCCGCAGAGTGGCCACATTTGGGACTTGCGGAAGAAAGTGCTGAGCTTCACAAGATTCTTCATAGTAGGAGTTGTAGTTCTCTTCTGGAAGAAGATATTCTTGCTTGGACCCATAATCCTAAGGGGGTTTACTCTGTTGCTTCTGGTTATCAGGTGTTATTGGCTCAGAAGCTAGCTGGGGCAGAGGTTCATTGGTGGAAAAGGGTGTGGAATAAACTCTCGTGGCCTAAATGCAACTGCTTTGTTTGGACTTTGGCTTGGAATAGGTGCTTGACCTGGGATAACATTCGTAAACGGGGATTTCAAGGACCTTCAATTTGTGTTTTGCGTGGGGGAGCGGAAGAGGATTCTTCACATTTGTTCTTTCGGTGCCCCTCTGTTGTGCAACTTTGGCATTGGTGGTGGGAGGTGTGGAAGCTTCCCTGTATTCATGCGTGCTCTTTGGTTGAATTCTGGGATAGTATGGGAAGACCTCCTTCTATGGCTTCCTTTTTGCAGGAAGTTTGGTTCGTGGGCCCTACCTTTCTGCTTTGGTAGATTTGGTTGGAGCGGAACCGCAGAATTTTTCGTGATCAAAAGTTGGTGGGTCGGCAAGTTTGGATGCGTATGCTTGGAATGGTGCAGGAGTCTGTTTTAGCTAAATGTGATGTGGTTTTCCCCTTGGAGAGAGGTGATGCTGAGTTGGTGGCCAGACTAGGTCTTCAAGAACTTCATTCATCTTTTGTCAGTTCTAGGAACTGTAGGCATGGGAAAAAGAGGGTCCAACGGGTTGGAAGGTGGTTACCTCCTCCCAATGGATTTTTAAAGATCAATACTGATGGTTCTTCTAGGGGAAATCCTAGGCCTGCTAGAATTTGTGGGGTTGGCAGGGACTCAGCTGGTTCGGTGATTTTTCTATTCTCTATACATGAGGGGGTGAAGACTGTTAACTTCATGGAGGGTCTAGCAATTCTTCATGCTATTGAGAGGGCCCTTGCTTTAGGATGGAGAAAGGTTATATGTGAAGCTGATTCACAGATTTTGATTAATCTCTTGAATGAGCGAAAGATATCTGATATAAATTGGCAGTTGACTTCGGTGGTTCAACGGATTCTTCAAGTTAGTTCTCGGATGGAGGAGGCATCCTTTGTTCACATCCCAAGGGAGTGGAATCGCGCTGCTGACTTCTTGGCCAAATGGGCCTCTGAGCAAGATAGTGGTTGGAAGGTTGAGGATTGGGATCAAGTTACCCCTGAGCTGCATCTGGATTTAGACCAGTTCTTGGAAGAGGATAGGAGGATACATGGGGATAGTTGATTTTGTTTTATGTTGTGGGGTTTTCGCCTTGTTTTCTGGGACTGGGTCCCGTGGTTATTATTGTAATGCTCTTTTCTGATTTCTAATAAAACTATTTTAATTAATAAAATAAAATAAAAAGGTATGTAGTTATTCTATAAGAATATGAAATTTCTTCATAGAGTATTTTAGTATGGGTTTCATGTAGTTTTCTTCTCTAATAGATTAGTTAATTTCCTATGTTATTCCTATAAATCTTAGTCACCTTCAAGATTTATGGTGGATTATTTAAAATTCCTTAAAATAATACACAAGAGAAAAAAACATTTTTCAACACAAAATAACCTTCATCAAAGGGAATAAGTAATAAATATTGTTATAGTACCAATACTTAATATTATGTATATGAATCCCTTATTTATATAGGAAAGGGTGAAACACATGACACAAGATTATGGCAAGTGTCTAACTAGATTTGAAAGAACCCAAGGATAACTTATTAGAGAATCACCTTGTTCATAAAAAAATTCCCATCTTTAAGTATAATTCATAGAGGAAGAAAAAAATGTCAATATGTAAATATGGGTCCTAATAAATAGAGTTGATTACATACTCATGCACGTAAGTTCTATTAAAAAGGAGAAAAGAAAACCCATAAGAAGAAATTTCTCCCCAAAAGAGAGAGTGTAATAAGGACTAATAAGCCTCCTGAAAATATGCCCCTAAAATATTGGGAACATTAAGATGAACTGTAATAACTCCATGAATAATGAAGAGTATGGAAATAATGACCCAAAAGAAACTCATAGATTAAAAAATGTCCATTAAAATAAAGATTGAATAGTCACAAATCAATGCTAGTGACCAAGTGAAGGTGGTTAGACATATGAGTTTTTTATATTTTTTAAAAAGTTGTAATAAAAAATCATAATTAATTATTTACTTGGAAAAAGTTACAAAAATGCATCACCTTCGGGGACATGAGTCCTCTACTTATATCTAAAATAGATTATAAAAAATATATTATCATTTATTGTGGATTTAGGGTGTAGTCAGACAGGACACCTACTTCTTATTTTTCCCTGAGGAATTTAAGTACTACTACATTGAAATTTCAAATTTTCACCAAATAGAATTTTTAAAAATAAATAGTAGTTTAGAAACTACATTTAATTTGATCTGATTCTATTGTTGCATATTTTTGAAATAATATAGATAACTTATTCAAACTTTTATGTCAAGTTGCCTAACTCTAATTTTTCTAAATTTTTTGCCACTTAAGGGCTTATTTTTTCCATGATGATCCTGCACATGTACCCAACTAATCAACTTTTTCATCCCTTAGGTTGGACTCATTTGTCACTTCTAGAGAATCATTCCTCCTCCAAAAATCTGTGAAATCAAAGGTCAATTATGTGGCTCCAGATCTGCACTTGTCTTCTTGTTGGGTTGACGAAGTCAAATCTACAGAAAATGGACTGTACGTTGTCTCCAAGCTTGAAATAGGGTTTAGTTGACTTGAAACACTTTGTTGACTTTTTGTCCACTTTTCAACACCTAATTTCTTGACAAATCTGCTTACAAAAGTCATCAAACACACATGCAAAAGGGGAAAAATGGTTAAGGGTTAGGGTATAGGGATTTGCCTTGGTCAAATCCCACTTTGGTAATCATTTACCATTAATAAAGAAATGAAATGAAATGAGAAATGAATGATGAATAAAAAACATGCAAGTGTCACAAGATTCACCAACCTTGTTGAAGAAATCTGAAGATATATCAATGGCTGCTCCAAGATGTTTGATGTTTGCTTGATTGAATGATGCTTGAATGTAATTAGTGAATGAGTGAACTTGATGAATGCTTGAATGAATGGGGGTTAAAATGAGAATAAAAACACTTATTTATACACATGTATGCCTTAATAACCCAATAATACCTCATCACAGGCTGACATAAGGTCTTTTTGAATAAAAACCTGAAAGAAATTTTGAATTTGGAGCCAAAAGGGACTCATTCGTCACCCTTGGAAAATGGGTCCCACCTTGGACTTGAAAGTGGGTGTCGACAATTAAGTCACATTTAATATTATTTTTTGAGTTTACATTCAAAAATACACTTAATTAAGCCTTATAAGTGCATAAAGGGGTCATATAAAAGTATAAGAAAGGTGTAAATATTGATAACAAACCTAGAAAAGTGTGAAATATTGTTACAAGACTTTATAACACTTTAAAATAGGACTTGACAAGTCATAGAGGTGAATATTTAGATGAATTATAATAAAAGGAAGTCTATAAAAGTGTAGAAATGTGTTACAACCTTCACAACACCTTCACAAGACATCATAATTTGAATATTTAGGACCTAATGTGAATGCATGACCACATTGCAACATTAAATCAAAGCAAAATAAGTCAAACATCACAAGAGAAAGATCTATAAGACCATAAAAATGTCCATGTTCCATTTTTCTATGGTACATTTAGCCCCCACTTTAGACAGAGGATGAACGTGCTTCAAACTCACACTAAAGTAGCCATGCATATCGAGAGGGAGGTCCAAATGCACTTCTAGCAAGATGGAATGACAATGATCAAGAGGGATGATCAAGCCCCCAGGATGAAGATCCCATGGTAAACTAAACATAAGGACAATGAAACACACATATGAAAGAGAAAGAGAGAAGGGAGAATCAGATCAAGCTTTGATCATTTATCCAACTAGTTGTGGATTAGATCTAGGTTGTGTATAAGGTAAATTTTCACCCCATTATTGCAAATTCCTTTTTCCTTTATCCACCTTAGAAAAACGGATTCAGGCTTAATTCCACCTAATCCTGTTGCTTGCATCACACTTGGCACCTTTTTTGAGTGTCGGTGGAGGCATTTTTTTCAAGGACCCCCGCACGACACGCAGACATCCACGCGGCGTGCTTATGTCCCAGACAGATTCCCGCGTCTGGAGTCTGTAGAGGCATTACACTTCCCATTGGGGGTCAATTTGTAATTCCCTCCTTGGATGACCTACCCGAATATGGTTGTTTCTCTCCATCTCTTCTTCATATTCATCCCTTGAACAAGCATTTGATCCTCTCCCAAAGCATTGAGTTCACTCTCTAACTCTCTAGCTCTCTCTGAGCCCTCTCTTAGCTCTCCAAACACTTTACACTTCATAGCAACAACATTGACACTCCACCACTTCAGTAGAGCAAGTGTGGAACAAAAAACCATTGCAGCAAAGGCTTGAGTTCCTCTCATTTTCTCCCCATTAGCCTTGAGGCTCTCTTGGAGGAGGTGAGTAAGCTTACCTCCTCTCCCTCTATTACTTGGTTGAGTAGCATAACATTTGTTTTGTAGTGCTTTAAGTGCTCTTTACTTCCTTTCCACTTTTCTCTCTATCTATCTGGCTATCCGTGGAGGTGGGAACACCAAAATGGGGTATGACTGAGGTAGACCCCTATACAACCACCCAAAAATTTCTCTCTTCCTCTTGTGTGCAGGTATTGAAGACACTCACGAGCTGGAAACTTCATCACTCCACCGCGGTCGTAAGTATTTATGTTCTTTTCGCGCTTATCATATTTGCTTTCCTCTTCATTTCATTTCTATTACTTTCTGCTACTTTATCGCATTCCGTCAGTTTTTAGTAATCTATTTGCTAGCAGTTATTTAGGAATTTTACGTGATAAAATCTATCTCTGGTCTGTACAAGACACCAACGCGCCTCTAGGATGCCAGCGTGTCACACTACCATCTGTGTTCTATGTTGATGTCCTTTGGTTGAGAGCTCGTCAGTCTGTCCAAAAAATATTTGTGGTTTTCTCTTTTAGATTTTGAAACTCTCGCCACTGTTCCATTGAGGTAGATTAGGGAAGTTCGCCTCATGAGGCTCTCTAAACAAAGAGAACTCGTGAGTAGTGAATCTCCCTATTCTACATTTTGGTGAACCTAACGTGAAGAACAGTGTTCTTCAAAAAACTAGGGGTTTATTTACCCCTACTTGGAAGGATCATAACTTTTGGCTCAATGCTCAAAGTTCAAAACTATTGGCACTATTGGAAAGGCCTCCTAGAGAACTTGTGTCAGTCCCTAAAATTTGACTGCCGAAGGCATTAGTATTTTAGGGATTGGACTAGTTCTCTAGACACAAATTCTGACCTAAAATTTCACTCCAAAGACCTCTAAAAACACGAAATTACCAAAAAAATGGTAGTGGATTTAATATCTTCTTTCATTAGTTCAGTATCTAACTTTGTTCAAAATGTTAATGATATTCCATTTAATGCATGTGATGGTGACTTGTCTTTGCCCATGTCACTTGGTATCTTTGATCCTTCTCACAAAAATCCTCTGGCTTCGGAGGATATTTTTCTACAAGAAGATTAAATCATTGATACCTTTCTTAATGTTACTCTACCTCCTATTCCTTCCAATGTGCTCTCTTCTAGAGACATTGCATGTGTGAATGATGAGTCCTCGCTTTGCTCCAATGCACTCTCTTCTAGAGATGATGCATTTGTGAATGAGGAATCTCTTCTACCTTCTAATGCACTCTCTCTTAGAGATGTGGCATTTTTGAATGATGAACTTCTTATCTATTCCAATGCACTCTCCTCTAGAGATGATGCAATAGCGAATGGTGAACCTCCTTCGACATTTGATTCTACCTGGATTGATTTTGAGAATGTTTCTTCAAATAATTATTTTTCATTTGATCCTATTTGGATCGATGTTGAGAATATGAATTCAAATAATTATTCCACTAGTTGTGATGAGTATGTAAATGTAGTCTATGTCTCTACCACCCCTCAAAGGCCTGAGAGACCAACCATTTATTTGACTCTAACTAGTCCTTCTTCTAAAAGGATTTGTTCTATTGATGGTGTTCCACTTGATGGTGGTTCCCTTGACCCTTCTAAGGCTCCCTCTTATAGAGCGGTAGCCCATACTTATGAGAATAGAATGAATAAACAATATAGTCTTCCTTTAGCTCCCAAACCTACGACTAAAGCACCTAGTGGTTACGATCTTGTCAAGCAACCTCGGGTTATTCTGGATAAGATCTCACTGTGGGATTTGCTTCAGTCTGCTCCTACCTCTCCTCAAAGAAATGCATGTCTTGGTGATGAATGGGGTTCCTTAGACTTTACAAATTCCTTCATTTAGGAATATAAAGTCGACCCGATCCGCTTAGACCTTCCAATAATATCATCCACACCCACTATAAAAGATGAATATTCTTTTGTATCACAGGGTAAGGTGAATGTAAATTGTAATGTTCTTGGTGTTGATCCTCCTTCTGGGGAAGATGATCACACTTATGTTAAGGAGGTTGATGTTGGTAGTCCTATTAAGAAGGATAATGGTGATCTCATAAAGGAGTGTGATCCCTATTGTTGGGACAATGCTCTTTATGAGGATCCTCCTTTTCAAGATCTACAAACACATTATGGCCCTGGATTTAACCTTGTTTCTAAATATGGCTACATGAGTGTAAAGGTTGTGGGCGTAACGAACAAGGCATTCAAGTCCCTATAGAATTCACACCCTATAAGCATACTTTGGGACTTGGTTGCTTGAAGGAATGGTCTAAACGGAAGCCATGGCTGAGTGACATGAATTCTTCTCAACTTCATTGTATTGAAAAGATTCTTCCTCCATTGTATTCTATCTTCATGCCTTCTACTTCTTCTTGTGAGAAGTCAAACCTTTCTGAACAAGAGAAAAGATTGCTTCTTGTTCCTCATCCATTATCTAAGCAAGAGTGTATTTTGTCACGAATTCTAAAAGCCTACTTAATCACTCTTCCTTCTCCTACACACAAGAAATTTCATAAACATGACAAAGAAACACATTCTTTTTGTGCATACCATCAAGTGTCTGGCCATTCCATTAGTGAATGTAAGGCCTTGAAGGACAAAATACAACTTTGTGATTCAGCTGCCATCAAACTCCCATTTGATTGACGCTACTAACTTTACTTCAAATGACAAGATATTGAGGTTTACCTCTATCCTGCATTTTCTAAGTTTCTTGTATGGTTCTCCTCCTCTGTATGTTGGGGGCAGTGATAACTCATCTTGGAGATGTGTGTCCTTCTTAAGGACTCCTCTCTTCTCTATGTCATTCAAATGTAGCATCCCTTGAGTGGACCCCTTTCATTTTGAAGGGTTCTTGAGGGACCCCCCCTTTGAAAGCTTGTATCTCAAATGAATTCTATGATGTCTAACTTGGGGGTAGCCCGACTAGACCTATTTCATGTCTCTGCATCTAGCTTGGGGGCAGCTTGACTAGACCTCACTTTTCAAATAGCGCATCCCTTGAGTGGACCCCTCTTCCCTTTGAGGGGTTCCCAGGGGACCCCTTTTAAAGTCTTCCAACTTAATGATGATTTGCATGACTATCTTCTTACTTGCTCTATAGGACCAAGAACCTATAGAGCTCCTTTACATACTTACTTGGTGATATGGGTTCTCCTCCTCGAGCGGGGTTTGCTTTTATCACCTCTTTTGTGATACGATTTTTCCTCCTCAAGCATGGATCTCTTTTATCACTTTTACTTTGTGATACATGTTTTCCTCCTCAAGCGGGGATTGCTTTTATCACTTTTACTCTATGATACAGGTTTTCCTCCTTGACTGGGGATTGCTTGTATCACTTTTAATCTATGATACAAGTTTTCCTCCTTGAGCGGGGATTTCTTTTATCACCTCTTTTCTGATACGGGTTCTCCACCTCGAGTAGGGTTTTCTTTTATCACTCCTAATTTGTGGTGCATTTTTCATCTCTCTCTTATCTCTTGTATATACTAGATCAAAGATCTACATCTTCATCCTGAGTATATTCTCTTTCTTCAACTTCATAGTTTTGTGGAACTACGAAGTTCTCTTTTGACCCTGCACTCTCAAGTTCACCAGATTGCAATATGCTTCCTCAATGGTTCAGGTATATGTTTCTAACCCTACCCTTTCTTGATCTACTTTACCGAGCACTCATTAGTGTTCGTGCTCGCTAAATTGGGGGTAAAATGTATAAGAGTGAATTTTCACCCCATGTGCAAATCCCCTTTTTGCCTTTATCCACCTTAGAAAAACAAGTTCAAAGGCTTAATTCCACCTGGGCCCGCCGCTGCATCCCACTTGGCACCTATTTGAGCACGGAGCCTACTTTTGGGGACACATGCACAATGCATGCATATCTCGCACGATGTAGCTTACGTCAAAATCTTTATGGCTAGTTCTCCAGAGGCATTACACTTCTCATTTGAGTCAAATTGTAATGCTCCCTTTGCTGACCGGAATTCTAATATGGTCGGCTTTCTTTCCATCCTTTCATAATTCATCCCTTCAACAAGCTTTTTCATCTTCTCCTAAGCATTGAGTTCACTCTCTAAATTTCTAGCTCTTTCAGCCTCCAACTTTCTAATACTTTATCGCATTCTCACAGCTCTTAGCAATTTGTTTGCTAAGGCCATTAGGAATTTTATGTGATAAAATCGGGCCTTCGAGCTTAGGCTAAGATGCCAGTGCACCTCTGGGACACGAGCGTGTGGCACTGTCATCCATGTTTTGCACTGACGTCCTTTGGTCGAGAGCTCATCAGTCCATCCAGAAAATATTTGTGGTCTACTCTTTCAGATTTTGAAACTCTCATAGTTGTTCCATTGAGGTAGATTAGGGAAATTCACCCCGTGAGGCTCTTTGAACAAAGAGAACTCGTGAGTAGTGAATCCCCCTATTCCACAAGTTGTTTGTGAGAAAAAGAGAATGCATACTCACTCTAGGGTGACAAGTTATTGTGGTCCGTCAGGTGAGAAGACCCAAAAGGTGGGAAATATACACTAGTTGGTATGCACTCACAAAGACATAGGTGGCTATGGGGAAATTCATGCCACTAAATGGGCTTCCCACTCAACCATACTAAATTTATACCTGTTGATAACTTTAATAAGACACCACAAAGGAAAAATGTTGGTTTGTGCTTCATGAGACAAGCAAAGCTTTGTATGCTTAGAACTCATGAAGAAAGAGGAAGGGTACCACAGGCATGCAAGTTGTGTTATGCAAGGTGGAAAATATGTAAAATTTAAAATGCAAAAGTGTAAAAGAAATTTCAAAGGAGACTTGTTGTCTATATGTAAGGTCAGTCACTTAGGGAACATCGTATCTAATGTCTCCAAGAGAGGACCCCTCAAAGAATAAAATATTCACAACTTAGGGGATGTAGTGCATTGCATCAAACCACGAAGAGGAATGTAATATGCTAAGATACATGACACTTATGAAGGACATCATACCCAATGTCATCCATAAAGTGACAAATGTATCGTATGAAGTGACAAGGCTACACTAAGAACCAAGAATGCAAATGAAATGATGTCAATGTATGCCCTCCACTTTAAAGGAATTGCTAAACACCGTTCTGTGAGAAATTACTTTAAAGTAGCGACGGAAAAATGCAAAAATAAAACAAGACATGAGAGCCAACTTGGAAAGCCCCTATGCCAAGTCATATGTTTCCAAGTTTGTTTTGGGCCAACATGGAAGAGACATTGTAGTCCCAACACTTTGCAGCGTCCCTAAAAGGAAAACACAAAACAAAAATAAAATGAAAAGAAAAATCTTTTGGGTCAACATGAAGGAGACATTTCGGTCTCAATGCCTTACATCATCCCCAAAAGGAAAACACAAGAAAAAGATAAAGTAGAAAGGAAAAGGGACCGATTGGGTCAACATGGAAGAGACATAGGGTGTCTCAACACTTTGTGTCATCCATAAAAGGAGAAAAAAAACAAAAGCGAAAAATAAAATGCAAAATGTACGACATATAGAAGAATAGAGGTACAAATAGATGATGTGCACAAAGAGAGAGAGAACATTAAACACACATTACAGGGGAACACGATACACACATACAAGCACACTAAAGAAAAGAAAAAGGGAAAGGAAAATGTAAAAAGGATAGCAAGGTGAATGCAAGTCAACCATCTAACAATTCATATGCCTCCCAATCATGTTCGGTATATTGTGAGGGTGGTTGGCTGTCGAAAGGAATAATTGCAAGTGTTGAACTAGGGGAAGTTCCAAGTTCTTCACTTGGTGTAGTAGATTTATCATTTAAACTCATGGTATATGAAAATGAAGAGTTTAAATTGTTATGCACTTCTTCATCTATTTATCGATCTCCTCCTCCTCATCATCTAGGTTAATCACAATGGGAGGACAAAGATTAATTTCTAATGAAGGATGTATCAGGAGTTGTGTTTGTTGTATCTGATTATTTTGTTGTGATGGTTGTATCATACTATCTTGTGGCAGGTCAAGAGGAGCAGGTGATCAGTTATTGCTTCTATCAAAGGTAGAGGTTTATTTTCTTTGTTGTTTTTGATTTCCATTTGATGAGCAAGGAGACAATGACAACACCTACGCTCCCTAGCACTATGGTTTCTTTTCATTTTATTTTGAAGTTGTTGAGGTGTAAGAGTGGGTTGATCCACCATAGGTTCCTTTTCTTCTAGGGGGAAAGAACAAAAGAAACCAAAGAAGATGGGTCAATCACTTTCTCTTTAGCTTTATAGACTTGTTTAATGTGGGGAGACATGACAGGGTTGGTTTCATTATCTCTTAGTCGTTTATACGATGAAGGGGAAGTATCTATAGTTGGTTGCTCATGAGGTTGTATGGTTTGTTCAGTTTCAAACTCAGGCTGAAGCATTTTCTCATCAAGGATAGGAGAAGCAAAAGTGGACGGGGACATGTTATGAAGAGACAATTCAACTATTCATTTAGCTTTGAAATTTTGATAGGTAATGAAAAAGAAGTATTTTCGAGGGGTGATGGGTTCCATAGGTTTAGGCCAAAAGGATTCTAAGGAAAAATTACCTTCAGAGGACAATGGATTAAATCCACAATGGTGTATGGTAAATATCTCTTTTCCATGTGAAAACTTCAAATATTTGTGAACCATTGAAGGAAAAACTCTCATCAAGTGAAGCCAAGGATGGCCTAGCCACAAAAAAAACTGGTCCGATTGTGGAATAATAGAAAATGTTACTTCCAATGTTTTGGGTCGTATCTATAATGGGAGTACAATCGATTCGATCGTAGGGCACAAAAAACCAATAAGTTTTTTAATCCATGTGGTTGGTTTATCATAATCATCTTGATAGAGATCATGTAATACTAAAAAAAAAATTGTGATAACATTCTTGCCACTGGAGGGATCTATTAATATCACATTGGTGGGATTATCATAGATTCTTCCAGCTCTGTAAAGAGGGCCATCAGGAAGCTTTTTTAGTATGTCATGAGAGGGTATGTGTAGGATCATGATGGGCCAAAAAGTGTCAATATGATGGGTATGTGTAGGGTATGTGGCTGATGAATTTTTTTTACCCAAAATAGATGAAATGAAAAGGGTTTTAAAGGAGATTCTCAACTTTCCACCAATATAAATTATGCTTTACTTTGAATTTAATAAATTATTATTATTCATTTTCTATTTGGACTACTACTAAAGTTCCCACTGATAAAGTTGGATTAAAAACATCTATAGCTTTCAAACCAGATCTCATTTTGTGAATCCAAACATGTGTCACCTTCTATGCTTCCACATACTGTGGGATTAAAAAAAAGAATTTCATGAAGTTTTACCTAAGTTAAGGTGGTCGCATACATTTTTTTATATTTTTCAAAGTTCTAAATAAAATTCATAATTAATTATTTACTTGGAAAAGAATTACAAAAATTATGCATCACATCGGTGACATGAGCCCTCTACTTATATTTCCTCCAAAAATCTTATAAAAAAAAAATATTATCATTTTGGCCAGGTTAGGTGGTCGTATTGCACACCTACTTATTTTTCCTAAAAATTTAAGTACTACTGCATTGAAATTTCAAATTTTCACCAAATGAATATTTTTTTTCAATAAACCTAGTAATTTAGAAACTACATTCAATTTGCTACAGATTCTATTCTTACAAATTTTTGAAATAATATAGATAACTTATTCAAATATTTACATCAAGTTGCCTAACAATGATTTTTGAAAAAATTTCGCCACTTAAGGGCCTATTTTTTCCATGATGATCCTACACATACCTGAGAAGAAAAAGTAATATCAAGAGATTTTTTGGTTGGGCCCTTATGAGGGACAATGTCAATCGTACCCACAAGTTCATCCATGGGATTAACTTGGGTAACATTTGGAGTAATATCATGTTCCTCATTATTTGTATCAATGTTCATCACATGAGTGTTTGAAGGTTCACTAGCCTTGACAAATGAAACATTGTGTTTAGGTATAGGATTGGTAAATATAATTTGTAAATTTTGATTACGGGGTGCAACGGACTTATTGCCTTGATCATTGACACCCACGATGGAAAAATAGCTAGAATCAATGAGGTCTTGAACTAAGTGTTTGACATGCTTACATTGTTTGGTATCATATCCATTTTGGCGATGAAAATGACAATAAGCATTTGGTTTAAAGGTGGGTGGTAAATGCTTGGTGGTATCAAGTGGTTTAACAGTACGAAAAGTGATCATTTTTTGTTGGAGCAATTGATTCATTGTGTTATGGAGAGTATCAGGTAAGGGGGTAAATTGTATCTTTGGTTCCCCATATGTAAAGGGCATGGTTGCTTTAAGAGTTGCCACTTGAATTTGAACAGGTTGAGTTGGTTGCAGAGGAGGGAAATTGAATTGTAAAAATCCTCTATTTGGTTTTCTAAAGTTTTATGTGTTGTTTTGGTTGCTTTTTTTAGACTTCTCAGCTCGATTAGAAGTGGACTTTGAATCATGACTAGTAACCGAGTTGTGATAGTCACAAAGGGTCGTGCATAAATGCATGAACAAAGGAAATTTCATCATAGTCAACTTATCCTGAAGTTCAGTGTGAAAGTTTTCAATAAACATATTTTGAAGATGTGAATCAAGAATCTTGACATCAATTTGAGCATACAATGACTGATAACGTGAAATGAAATCAATTACTTTTTCATTTTCATTTTGTTTACATCTCATTAAATCAGCCATTGTCCTTTTTGGAGTCATATGGACTTGGAAATGAATTATAAAGGCATCCATAAGTTCATTAAATGATCGGATTGAATGATTAGGTAAGTTTGAGAACCAGTCCAATGTAGTGTCCTTCAAGGTTCTAGGAAAATTTTTGGCTAATAGTTTATCATCAAGGACAAAATCACTGCACAATGTTGTATAGGAAAATTAACATGATTAGTAGGGTCTCCTTTACCTCTATACTTCTCAAACCTAGGCATCTCAATTCCCCATGGCATTTGTATTCTTAAGATCCCTAAGGATAATGGGCTACTATGGACATGGTATGTGAGTGGAGCATTTTGACTTTGGCCCTAATGGTGGATATTTTTTGTTGCATGGATGAAATAGTGTTAAAGAGTTGTGTAATGATCAAGTCATTGTAAGTGGTATGAGGGGAAAGGGAAATGGTGATGAAGTGTATGTAATGTTAGGAGAAGTGAAGGGGACACTAAGAGGGGTGAAGGTGGAAGATGGAAAATTCAATGCCACAAAAGAACTAGGAATGCTAGTTGGAATAGCGAAAGAAGGAATCACATGACTAACCTATTGCATGGTTTTTGTAACGTGAGGAGTGGTATAGGTGGGAATGGATGCTATGGTTGAAGGAGGAGGAATTTGAGATCTTCCTTGGCTCACAACAATGTTTTTTGATGGGGATGTGGAAGGAACATGTTTGTTGTATATTTCAGCTATTCTTTTCATAACTTGCAAGCCATTGTCACTTTCAATCAAGCAATGAAGGTTTTCTATGGAAAGTATGGCAGTGGTGGAAATGTTTTCAAGACTTAAATCTTGTTGTAAATGTGAAAAATCCTCATGAATAGTAATGACTTTATCTTGCGAAATGGAACTAGTTTGTGTGTCAACATGCATGGGATGTGAAGGTAAAGGTTTATTAGTGGTAGTATCCATGCCTAATGCACCATTATCTATACTAGGAGTAGGAGCTCTTGAGATCCCAAGGTCCATAATGAAAGTGTTATCGCAGGAAGCCATGAGTCTAGAACTTTGTCTCACTAAAATATTATCAATAGGGCACCAAACACTCATACAAGTACCACAAAAAAGGGGGTGAACACAAATGCAAACTAGGAATAATAAAATGCTAATGACAAAAAAAATTCAAATTGAAACAAGAAGACAGTAACAGGAAACATAAATGCAGGAAATACTGTGAAAATGCCAGAAATTTCAATGCAGAAAATGCAGCTGGACTAATTCTGCCAGGGTGGCGAATGAGTCCAGGTATGAGATTTTTTTGTGTTTCTCAGAAAATTTAAAGTGATTTGAATTTTTCACAAACGCAAATGCAAATTTTCAGTTTTTGAATGATTGGATATGGAAAAATGAAGTCTATATGAGTCTTTCACTAATGCAATTTGAGAAACCCTAAGATGCAAAAACAAAACAAAACCTAATTGAATGTTGATGCAAATGAAACCTAGGATGCAAGATGCATTTGAAATTAGAAATATAATGTGCTCAATATGAAGGTTCACTAAAATGAACCAATAATTTTGTGGCTCTATGGACTTCTCTTGCACTCTTAGGATTTTTCACCTAAAAGGAGAGAGATAGAACCCTAAAATTGAGGTGGTTCACTCAAATACAGGAATGCAAGATGGAATTATGACTAAATGGAATTATCTAAGTGCAACTAAGCAATAAAATTGATTGATTATGAATGCAATACTAATGAAATATGCAATGTTTGAAAACACAGTGAGATATGCAAGAATGAAATAAAACATAAACAAACACAAACAAAATTGAAAGAGGTTGAACAGAGTGCACTTGGGAATTGAATGTTGAATCTGGAAGGCTTTGAAGGCTGGTAGAAATCACTGTAAATCACCAGTCGAACTCATTCACCACTAATGGCAAATCAGTCCTCCTCCAAAAATCTATGAAATCAAAGGTCAATTATGTGGCTCCAAATCTACACTTGTCTTCTTGTCGGGTTGATGGAGTCAAATCTACAAAAAATGGACTATTTGTTGTCTCCAAGCTTGAAATAGGGTTTAGATTACTTGAAAAACTTTGTTAAATTCTTGTCCACTTTTCAACCCCTAATTTCTTGACAAATCTGCATAGAAAAGTCTACAAACACACATGCAAAAGGGGGAAAATGGTTAAGGGTTAGGGTATAGGGATTTTTGTTGGTCAAATCCCACTTTGGTAATCAAATCGTTAATAAAGAAATGAAATGAAACAAGCAAGGAATGATGAATAAACAAAATGCAAGTGTCCTAAACTCACCAACCTTGTTAAATAAATTTGAAGATATATCAATGGTTGCTCCAAGATGTCTGATGTTTGCTTGATTGAATGATGCTTGAATGTAATTAGTGAATGAGTGAACTTGATGAATGCTTGAATGAATGGGGGTTGAAATGAGAAGAAAAACACTTATTTATACACACTTACACCCTATTAACCTAATAATACCTCATCACAGGCCGACATAAGGTCTTTTTGAATAAAAAACTGAAAGAAATTTTGAATTATTTTGAAATTGGAGCCAACAGGGACTCATTCGCCACCCATGGAGAATGGGTCCTGCCTTGGGCTTGTAAGTGGGTGTCAGCAATTAAGTCAAATTTAATGTTGTTTGTCGGGTTTACATTCAAAAATAAACTTAATGAAGTCTTATGAGTGCATAAAGGGGTCATATAAAGCATAGGAAAGGTGTAAATAGTGAAGACAAGCCTAGAAAAGCATCATAATAATGGAAATAGTCTAAAAAAGTGTAGAAATGTGTTACAACACTTCACAACACCTTCACAAGACATCATAATTTGAATATTTAGGACCTAATGTGAATGCATAAGCCCCATTGCAACATTAAATCAAAGCAAAATAAGTCAAACATCACAAGAGAAAGACCTAAAAGACCATGAAAATGTCAATGATCCATTTTTGTATGGTACATATATAATTTGTATCTAAATATAAGACTTTTAGTAAATTTCATACCTTCTCATTTAGAAATACTAGAGAAAACCCATGTATTATAAAATTTGTGCCTAGAAGGCTTCTAGTTAGTTTCATCCCTTCCCAAATGGTAAATCCCTTATACAAGTCTAAAAATATAATTATAGAAGAAGGAAAATTTTCATTTGGCTATTTATTCTCTAGAATTTGAATCACATCATAATAAGGAAAATTATAGAATATTTACACCAAATTTATTTAAAGAACTTCATTCAAGAGTGTCAATATTTTATATATAGGTCTCCTTATTGTTAGAGTAATCACGCATTAGCTAATAATTAATTAATCTGTAAGTAATTATTAGTTTGATTTATTTCATGCACTTAACCTAAACATAGGAGTAATTTTCTCTATTAATAGAAGTGAGCTACTATTAGATCATTTTGTCTCATCACATAGGATGTTGACACTTGTGATTATCTAATCTCTTTATCATTTAGAATTACTTGTATAAAGCACTCAACCTCATTGGATTAATTGATAATATCCTTGAATACTTTTGAGGTTCATTCTATATTTTTTTCTTGTTGAGGATATAACATATTATTGTTTGCATCTCCCTTGTGTGTGTGGCAATGGATAAAGTATCCCTTTACTTTTCCTGGCTTGTTTGGGCCCTCCTTGTTAACTGAACTTAATGTTGCCCTGATTTAGTGTTGTAATGTGTTTGACACACTCACATTATGTCTTAGGCCCTTGTAAAATAAATTTACTTAATTTGTACCTTGCTAAGGTGTTGTAAAGTGTTGTAACAAACTTTCAAACTTTTCTAAGATTTTATTAATTAATTAAGCCTAATAAACCTCTTTTTAACGAAAGCATGCTTAAATTATGCCTTATTTAAAGCGTTGTAATACACTTTCACACTTTTATAGGGTTTTCATAAATAATTGAGCTTCTTTATACTTTAATTGGCCTTATTTTGAATCCAAAAGCCTCATTTAATGCATCTTTTCAGGGATAATCCTAGCACAAATCAACATCTAACTATAATTTAGGTGTTTTTAGGTTGTGTGGCCCATATTTAGTGATCTAGGACTCATACGCCACCTTGAGTCCCACCTAGGGTTTTAGGCCCTGATCCTAATTTTACACCTTTCTAAGAATTTTTGAAATTGGTCCCATAAATTATGCCTAATGGGACTCATACGCCACCTTGGGTGCATCAATCTTGTGTGGCCCAAAATAAAAATTAATTCAAATTCTTGGTAGGATTTTATCCTCCTAGATCTGATGTTGGCTTGTAGTGTTGTAATTTTGAGAATTCTTTCATAATTAAGTATAAATATATAAGGTTATTTCACTCATTTTCATCCTAACAACCTAAGCATTCAAGAGATCATCCTAAGCCTTCACGTATTCATTGGAGTTCTCTAGAGCATTCGAGTGTTTACAAGAGAAATCAAGAGTCTTCAAGAGTTGATTATCAAGCATTTTAGAGCATTATTCAAGCATCAAGCATCATGTCAAAGTCTTCATCCATCATGTTTTTTTTTTTAGCTAACAATTGTGATGTAGGGTCTCATGATTCAAGCTAGCATTTCATTCAAGATCTATCCTATTCAAGCAAAATTCAAGATCTACATCCATTGGAGCCATCTCATACATGTTTGTATCACTTTATTGCTATGGTTTGGTGAGTTGGAACATCTTATTTTGTTCATTCATAATTCTCCATTCCTATTTCATTTCATTTCAAGGTTTGATTACCAAAATGGTGTTTGTCCAAGGAAAACCCCTTTCTACTAAAAAAACAACATTTTCCCTCTCTTTAGTGTATGATTTGTATATTTGGAATGAAGACACATTGAAGAGAAATTATGGAGAAATTTTTCAAAGTGTTCAAAGTTGTCACCTTTCATTGGAGATCATTGGAAAACTTCTACATGTTGCAAATCAAGGTTTCGGATCTGAAAATCAATTGGGAAGGATAAAGCAGACATTAAAGAGAAAATTCAAACTTTGAAGCTTCAGAAAACCCTAACTAGACTAATACACCAATTCTGACATATGAGTCCCAGTTTAGGTCATTTTTTAGGTATTTGTAGTTTCATACACCTATTTGCTAGATTCCTATTTTTGCACAAAAACCCAAATCTAGGACTAAATTGCCCAGTCCTGTGTATGAGCCCTAGTCAACTTTAAAATTAGAATTTTTAGAATTTCAGAGCTTCATCCAGACATCTTCATATTCCTAGGTGCACACATTTCATCTTGCAACTTTCTATTATGTTTTACATGCATTTTTAGATCATTTAGTGAAAGAGTGCATCATATTAGGTTTAAGCATTACAACTTGCATTGCAATTGTCTTTCCAAGCCATTTCTTAATGGCGAACCCCTCATTAGTTTACAACCAGAACTTAGGATATTCCTATTTCAATATCTCTTTCCCTCTTTCATCATTATATTGAGATCTTTAGGGTTTTCCTTCAATGAAATAATTGGAAAGCAGGTTTTTCTCTATGTTCTAAACCATATGAAAGCATATTATTATCATCTCCCATTTCTCATTGTTTCAGTGTGGAAGGTTTTTTCGTTCATTTTTTGATCTTGTGTCTCATGTTAATTCACAATTCTAACATGGTATCAAAGTGTGGATTCAGTGAACCCCTTCTTGATTTTTGAGCTTTTTTAAACTGGGGTTTGAGGAGCAAATATGAAATTTTCATTATTTTTTGCACATTTTTTTGTTTTTGAAAAAATAGTTGTCCCAAGGTTGCATGGGAGACTAGCTCCCAACCCCTAGGGGGAAAAAATATCTTTTTTTTTTGCAATTTTAGTAATATTGGGAAAATTATCATAACATTTTTCTTAGTTATTGAAATTGGGAAAATGAGATATCATCACAAATTTGGTTCCCAACACTATCCAATTTGGTAGTAGTTTTTTCATAGATTCTACTACTCATATGTATTTTATAGCTTGTAAAATTCAGATGTTTTCACTCCTAAGCTCACAAATTTTGACTGATTTCTCTTTTTTTTACAATTCTAATGATGTTTGGACAGTTTTGTAGAGCTCTTCACAATGATCTATGAAAATTATCGATATTTTTCTCCATGTACATTTTATACAATTTTTTATGTTTTCACATTCTAGTGAATTACTTGGATGTTTTAGCTCCTAAAAAATTCTTGTTTATGTGGGGTGACTTGTTCTAGGATATTCTATATATATTTCTAGATTTTTTCCTATTTAAGCATTGTAGATATAATTTTCATGTAATTTCTCTTTTGTAGACACACTAAGATAAAGTACCATTCTGGTGTATACTTTTTTTGGGGATTCATACATTCTATTGTTCCTATTGTACTCACACTATAATATAAAGTGCCATGGGTGGGTTGTGAGTGCCTTTGTTTTTCATCACACCTTTGTCAAGTGAGTGTTCCTTCCATAACACCATCAAATCCCAATGATTCTTCCCTCATGTGTGTTTTTCCTTTTTGCACACCCTTTCATTTGCATGTAGTCTTTTGTGCACATTCATATGGTCTTAGTTCTCCTACATGCACTTCTTGGTGACACATAGTTTCAATGGATTTGTCTTACCTCTCTCTTTCTACATTATGGGAGGTTTCTATTGTTGGTGCTAATGCTTCCTTGGTTTCTTTTTTTATAGTGATATATGTATCTAGTTCTTGTTCCTATGTACTAGATGGATGAAATAGTTCATTACCCATGTATTTCAGTGAGATGCAGAATCTACCATATGGACATTCTTGGATTCTTGTTTCTAGAGGCAACTTATTTTCACTTGATCAATGTTATGCAGACTATTGGTACCTATGTCATTTGTGTCTTCAAATTCTATATTTTTTCCTTTTTTTCCATTTGATTCAAGTATAATCATTGGGGGAGCTCATGTATATTCTTGTCTTCTTGATCATGATCTTTTTTTTTTAAAAGAATGTTCATTTTAGTACTATAGTAGTTATCATTCGATGGTAGTCTATAATGTCTTCATTCCTAACTGATGTTTTTCATGTTCCTATTTTTTTTGGGACATTGTTATGGAAGCTTTTCAATCCTTCATTCAACTTTTTCTCTTTCAAAGAATATTTTTCCCCATGAGGTCTTTTCCTTTCTCTAGTTGTGAGATTATATTGTTTGTACATGGGTACCTTATTAGGACTTGTTTGCTTGCACCCATCATTCGTTATTTTTTTTATGCATTGTATTTTTAAGGTTTTATGTACTCCCTAAGTTCATATTAAGGGTTTTTTTTGAGTAATCATGCATTAGCTAATAATTAATTATTATTTAATTTATTCTTAGTCCAATTCATTTCATGTACTTAAGCTAAACTTAGGAATGTTTTTTTTTTGTTAACAAAAGTGAGCTATTATTAGATCATATTATCTCACCACATAGGATGTTGACACTTAACATGATCTAATCCCTTTATCATTTAGAGTTTCTCCTATAAATATCTCACCCTCATTGTATTAACTTATGATCTCCCTGAAGACTCTTAAGGTTCATTTTGTGAGTTTTTGTTGTTGAAGATATAACATATTATTGTTTGCAGCTCTCTTGCATGAAAGGTGTCTTTATTCCTTGTTTGATCTTGAATCTCATTTCAATTCACAACTCTAACACTTATTCTATACACAAATGACTGCATTCCACTTGTAGCAAGGTGTATTTTAAAGTATCCAAAAAACCATTTCAAAATAAAATACCTCATTGTTGAACTAATTTTTCTAGTAATCCACCTTAGATAAAACAAAAAAGAGAAGGAATAAATTGGAATAACATGGAAAACTAAATTAAAAAGAACCAACCTTCCAAGTGAAGAAATATATTGACCATTCCAAACATCTCAAATTTATTATATCTATCCAAAATAGGATTATTAGATATTACATGCACTTAACAAAGAAAAGATAAAACTAAGGTAGGAATTAGGGAAAGATTCTTTACTCAAACATAGTCATTTTCAATAACTTGTTTTTTTTAGTGGCTAATATTCATCAATTGGCTAATAGTTGAAATTTAGGAATCCAAATTTGGCTAATAGTTCAAGTTGTAACGAAACCAAAATCGCCAAGCTTTTATAAAATTTTATTTGTCTTATTCAAATCACCAAAGAATTTATTTTATTAAACTTTTTAAATAAAAAAATTGCCACAATATTTGATGCATGATTAGATAAGATTTTCCTAAATTTTATAAATTATAATAGAAATCTAAATTAATTCGCCAATAATATATCTTAATTTTTATCTTTTTTAGGGTCATATTTCAAATCTTTAGTTGCCTCCATTATTGAGAATATAATCTAATGACCCATGTTGTATTTCACAATATAAAATGTATTTTCAATCTCTAATGCTCATGGGGATTGAAGTAAGAGAAAATTTGGGCCCCATGAGCATTACACATCACAAGTAAATTTTATGTTGTGGAATACAATGAGGGCTGATAGATTATATTTTAAATAAATGGTGGCAACCAAAAATTATAGAGTCTACCCCTTAAACCCATCAATCATTTCTACCCTTGAGCCTCTACTTTTTCATGAGAATTAATTTTTAAATGGAAGCTTTGCCATTATAAATAATGCATTTTATTATTATTTGCAAGATTTGCCAAGATTTTCAACAAAAAAATAATGATGTAAAAAAATTGCCAATAAAATTAATATTTTTTTGAAAAGAAAGAGGAAATTCACTAATAGAATTTTTTTTTTCAAACATTTGAAAGATTCGCCAAGATTCTATATCTTTTTTTGAAGAGGGTTTCTTAAAGTTATCACTAATTTTCAAAAATGATATTTCTTTAAAACTGTAATATTTATAAAATAATCTTATGCAAACTAGTTTCTCACTTTAGCATAAATATTTCTAGTTTCTGGGTGGCTTAGAAAAATATTAAAATAAACTAAATAAAATTAAAAATATAGTTTCAAAATGTAGAAACGTGAATTTTCAACGCACGATCATAAATACTTAATATTCAATTAATGTGTACATTTCCTATTGCTACTTGTAGTATTTAGTTATAATCCTTGAAATTCAAAGATATAGTCAAACAAAAGGGATATTATTTTTATTTATGACCGTAGTGTAGAAAAATTTATCCCTTTACATTTTGACACTTCTTTGGGCCCTTCATACTAAAATTGGGCTTCTTTATGCCTTATTTGGTCTTATTTTGCATCCACAAGCCTTATTTAATGCATTTATTTGAGGATAATCTTGAAATTCAATAAATGACCAATCATAATTTAATGTTTTTGGGTTGTGTGTTTCATATTTAGTGATCTAGGACTCATATGCCACCTTTCATATATGAGACTCATGAATTATTCTTAAATTTTTAGTAGTTTTCAAACTTTATTTAACTATAGTTTTCTTGTGTATTCCTAAAGGAAATGTTCAAGCTACATGGACCACCCAAGAGCATCATGAGTGAGATACAATTTTTTCATGAGAGTTTTTAATTTGGTAAGATCTCTTTTCTTGGTAGGAATCGAGCTCACACCCAACAACAGCTACCACCCACAAATAGATGTCCAAATCAGGATTGTGAATGAATTGGTGGAAGGTAATTTGATAAATTATGTTTATAATCAATAGAATACATGGATCAAGTTGCTACATTTAGTAGAGCATTGTTATAACAGCACTTGTCACATTTCAATCAATATGACATTAATCATGGCTTTGTATGGGTGTGAATCCTAGATCTTTGTTGACCCTTCTCTATAAAAAAAATAGGGTTCTAATATTGAGTGATTTGATCAAAGAGAACTAAGACATCCTAAAGTCACTTAAAAATAATCTCTAGCAAGTTCAATGTCAAAAGAAGGTCTCTACAAACTGTCATGGATTGAGAGAATGCTTAAGGTTAGAGAAATAGTATTTATGAGATTGAAGCCATACAAGCAATCTTACTTGAAAATAAATTGATTGGTAAAAATATAGCTAAATTTTTATGGGCCTTAAAAAAATAGAAGAATCTGTGAAGCTTCCTATCAATTGGAGCTACCTACCAAAAGTAAGATAATGAATGTATTTCACATGTCTTGAATTAAAGGTGCATTAGGAAAACATATAGTACCTATAGATTAGTTAGATGTGTTTGATGAGGAAGACAAGCTTAATTTGATTCCTAAAATAGTCATTGATGTGAGGGAACAAAAGCGAATAAATAAAAGCACCAAGGAGTATTTGATTTGGTAGAAAGATATTATATTAAGGATGTAATATGGGATTCAAACCCTTAAAAATGGGAACATCCAAACCTAAAATTATATGAGGATAGCCAATTTTAATTTGAGCGAATTTCTCATGTCCTATTTCTAATAAATTTAAGTTAATACATATTAAATCTATTCTTATATCTCCCCTAGTCTTGTTTTTTTTATGTTTTCTCCTTTGAATTATTTATTTCTTCCAAATCTACTTTTCTTTTCTTTCTATCCAAGTTTTAGAATTCTCCATCTCATCACGCCCTCCATTGTGCCACTAATTTTCCATTGTGTTTATCAAACTTTCATAATTATCTTTACTAATATTCTTGTATCTTAACCCTTGACACCTTGACCTATAGTATGCGTCTTGTGGTACTTTTGACCCTTGATCCCTAATATTTTTTCATTTGTTTCCATTATCTTTCCAACTCCTAAGTATATTTCATAATGTCAATATTAGTTTATTTTAGGTGTCATATCTTATGAGAGTAGGATCTTTCTCACCCATAATTATTGTTTAAATTTAAAATTATGAAACTCATTTATCATTGTCATATTCTTATTTGTGAATGATATAAAAGAGAAAACAAATCCATACAGTGATTATCATAGATACAATTTACATAAATCTCTTCTAGGAAATTATTTTGAGAACTTGTGTTTGAGCATGGAGATCATAGGATGAAAACTTTATTAATTTAAAATATCGGTCTTATTTTTGAGGTTACATCTGAGGTTCATTTATCATGGATCTGGTTGCACTATAATGGTTCAATTTTCTATCAGCGTTTAATTTAATTTATGATATAATTATTTCTATTAAATAATTTTTCATATTGCATAACTATTTTAATGTAATTTAATCATTGTTAAAATAAGGATTTTAGGAATTATATATGTTATTTCTATTTATTTATAAGAAGATCAATTATTTTATATGTTATTGTGTCTTTAAAATTTTATGCTAGTGCTAATAAATAAATAATTGTTAGTGTGAATGGGGATATTTCCTAACAATATATTAGTGAGGACCTATTCACATCATTAATAAGTTTACTTGGGAGTTATTTTCCTAGGTGGAATTCTAGAAACTAGTATTTAATGGGACATGTATCTTATTAATAGGCATGTAGTTATCTAGGCATTTAGTATTTCACTCATTCATTTATAATTGTATATTAGGCATTTAATTATTGTATATTTGTAAATAATTCTAGATCAATTCATTATAGATCATCATTTGATCAAGTTCTCTTCTTGCTCTTGTTGCAACACTTCTTTATTTGTGCGGATGGTTTTCTTCTTGGTGATACACTAAAGATTGCAGCTTCAAGTGATTTATTGCTTTATATTTCCAAGAGTATCAGAGCTCAGGCCATAGGAGATCCATCTCATATCGTCAAGTTGAGTTGAGGATACTATAGAAGGATGAAGGGTTTTCTTGAAGGTGTAGTTGTTCTCATCTGGGAGGCAATTGATTTTTGAGGCACTTTGGGTCAAATCTGACCTCGTCGTTGTGTTCAATAGGTCTGAAAACCTAAGGATTGTCTATCCATTCGTCGAGATTTGACTTCATCATATGGGGTCCATCAAAGGATTTTTTCAGCTATATTGTGTAAAAAGTATGGATCACGCAAGTGTTGGAGACAAAAAAATATCCCCCCCACTGTTGCAAAAAAAAATCATCCTTTGGTCGACATATCATCATTTGCAGGTTTGTAAAAAAAAATCTCATTCATCATTTTTTATGGTTTGTAGAAAATATTTAATTCATGGTGTAGTAATGGAAAAAGTATCCTTTTTCCTTGATTTGGGAATAATTGTCATTAAATTAACCTATTTTTTCCTAGGTTTAATGTTGTAATGTGTTGTAACACATTGACATTGATCTTGGGCCCCTTTTTAATAAAATATACTTAACTTTTACCCTACTTATGGTGTTGTAAAGTTTTGTAACACTCTTTCACATTTATCTAGGGTCTCATTAATCAATTATGTTCAATTAGAGTTAATTATCTCTTTAATTTAAATTTAAGCCTTATTTGTGACACCTCTCGAAGATCTATCCTGAAACTCATAATTTAAATTACATAACATTCAATTGGGAAAATTTGAGGTCCTAGAAATTGGTACTAGATGTAGACATGAAAAATATCTTGATCAACTAACTTCGATTCTTCTTTAATCACCCCTCTACTAACCTTTTAATTAATTCATCTTAATTCCTCTATTAATCAAGTAAATCAAATTTATTTGATTAAATCATTATCCTCTTTTGATTAAATAAATCATTTTATTTATTTAATCCTAAAGTCCCTCACTTTATTAAATAAATCAAATTTATTTAATTAAATCACTAACATCATCCTCTTTGATTAAATAAATCAAATCTTTATTTAATTAAATCTAAAATCATTTTCTTCTCATTTTGATTTATTTTAATCCTAAAATCTAAGTCAAAAGTCAAAATCACCTAATCTCCTATTAAATTAATCAAATCCTAATTAATTTAATCACCTCAATCCTCTAGATTTTGCAACTTGCACCAACAAATCATTTCTTTGATTTAATAATTCCCTAATTACTTTCAAAATGGCATAAAAAAAGGGAATATTCCTCATAGTTTGAAAATCCCTCCAAATGTTTTGTCCTCCAACATAGCATTAACTCCTCTTACATTGTCTCTTACATGTCTCCCACTTGGCATTTAAGACTCTTTCTTCTCCCTCCAACAAGCCATCTTTTGAATTTCAAATCTCCCCCTCTTTCGCACATTGATCAAAATGTGTGCAACCTTCATCCTCTCACATCTTGACAAGTGGCATCTTGTCATTGGCTCATGTTTTGTCCCACATCCTCCATGTTTTGCATTCTTCCATTGTTCTTGGTTATAAATAGAGACCTCCTCTATTGTATTAATCCTCCACAACTCCACAACTTTCATCCACAATCCATAGCAATTTTATTATAGTCAGGAATCACACATCTCCATCATTAATAGCTTATAAAGGGATTGGGAAAGGGCTTCTTTCCACATCAAAGAAGCACCATTCCCCCTATAAGATGCTGGTTTGATCATTAGAATATTGTTTCACTGTGTTTTCCTTGCTTTTTGCTTTGTTTCCATTATTCTTGTGTTCAAATGAATTTTATAGGGAGTGGTTTATTTTGATTTGCTAACAATGGCTAATTTGGTATGTTTTATCTATTGTTAGTAATTGCAGGTTGACCTCTCACATTTTGGCGGCCACCATGGGGCAAGAATGTTCCTCTCACATCTATTTCAGCATGATCCATTTAATTTGCATATCACATATTTAATTTAGTTCAGGTCATTCTATTATTTATTGGTGAAACTTCTGTTAAAAAATCAGCACTATTAATCTTCTGTATTGCTGCCAACGACATTCTTTTGGTTAATCTTCTTGGTCATGGTATAAGCTTTTTGAATTTGAGTTAAAGTAGCTTTTCCACACAAATCACAGTAGTTGAGCAACAGTATTCTAAATTTTCTTGAAGTCCATTGATGCTCGTCCACACATTTTCACATATCGGATGTATTGATATCTACATTTATTTGTATTGAATTTCCTATCTACTACACTTAATTTTTTTAATCAGTTGAATCCCTGATTTTGGCACGTGTAGAACACATTAAGGTTAATCACTCTTTGTAGGCTGCGCATAGCATCTGAAGTCCACGATTTTAAATTGAACGGGCGATTGTCTGTGTAAAGGGTGAAGTTGCAAACCACATCCATCTACTATGGCATATTTTTTCTTTCCTCTATGGAGAAATTACTTTTCTTAACTCACCTTTAATTCTCCTTTTATTAAACGATGCATATCTCCCTTTAAATGTGGATGAACAACACTTATGCAATAGGTGTATTTAGGCTTTCAATACTTGATAGCAATATTGTCCTCTCCATGATATAGTTTCTTTTTTTGAGTGAATGCTCTGATATTGGCATATGATAAGATTTGCATCTTGGAGTTTCCATCATTTATTAGCTCACGTGGTATACAATATTTCCACCATAGCTTAAGATATGCACATCTTGTCTCAACCACTCAATATCTATATGGAGATCATTAATGAAGGAAAACTTCATCATTTTTTGAAGAGGCGCAAATCATATAAATGCTTTTTATACTTTTTAGCATGCAAAGCATAATCTTTATCTACAGCGTTCAAGAGACATAATCTTTTTTTAAGAAGAGATGCAACATTTATTCGCCATAATATTTATCGGTAGCATTAGAGGAGACACAACATTTATGTGTTGCGTGCAGGTATATACAGGCATGGGAATTTATTCCTTCGAAATACATGGAGAATCTTACCATTTTGAATTCCTATTGAAGCTCTAAAAGAACCTTATCTCCATCAGCATTTGTCATAGAATAAATGCAGAAATATGTTTGTATTGGTAAGCTGAAGCATAGAGAATACTGGCGCAAGAATGGTGAAACTTGAGTTCACAATGCCAAAAATGTCTAACACCTTTTCCACTTATCCATCTCTTTCATATCCTGCAATGTATTAATTTCTTTCATAGCCAGAGGAAGGTATGAACTATAGTTGCCCAAAAAATTGAATGCATCTGAACTGTTATATTTCAGTTGTATGACATGGAAAAATAACTAAAAGAATTCTTTTCTAAAGTGTTTTTATCTCTTTCTAATTATGCAATAGTGTTTTCAAGGAGGAAGTTGATGGTATACATCCTATGTTTGAGTCATAGTTTACTGTTAAATTATGATAGTGGGATCCTTTGGGATTCTCATCCAGGATTCATCTTTTACATTCCATGATGTGAACTTATAATTTAATTTAATTTTTTAATACTACACTTGAATAGAAGGCACGAGCTATGATAGGTACAATGGCATAGTGGAGCTAATGTAGGAGTGATTTCCTATAGCTTATTAGGAGGGACGCATTTATGATCAAAGATCCAAGTGTTGTCTTAAATACTAAATGCCGCTATATCTTTTACAGATTTTTCACTTTCTTAGAAATCTTCTAGATTCAACCATTTGTTGACTAAAATGACTGGGCAACGACTTGCTGGCTATGCCCATAAATACTGACATCGAAGTATTAATGCCTTGATTTCACTGAGGAAATATCATGCTCCACTATTTCTATGTAGTAACTATTTGCAAAATTGTATTCGCCTTTATCCTACAACTGTTATTATTGCTCTTCTTCTCTGTCATTGTTTGAAATTTATTTACATAATAGGTGGCCTCATAACTACTCCATTACACATCTCCAATGTATGGCAGTGGTAGTTGATTGTGCATATCACTTATGAATTCAATCTTCTTTATCAGTACAATCTTGTGATAGAGTTCCAAGGGAGAATTATAGCATTATAATCTCTACTTTATTAAGTTGTTTTACTTTCCCTCATATTTGATAGAGATATTTGTTGTCTTTGTTTGCTATGGTTATTGTTTTTCCTGATAAGGATAACGTGTGCATTGTCAGATGTGTAGGGATTGATGAGTTGTCCAGGGTGATAATATTATTTACTGCAACATCACAAGTGACAACGATGATAGATTTGAAGCTTGGTGTTCATCGTGCAATATCATGAGTCAAGCTTGTCCCTACCCAAGATACCTAATCCCTTTGATTGATCACGAGTCAAAATGTTATGGGGTCATCATTTTTCCTCGTACCAACCTTTCTCTGCATAGATTTTGTGAACAAGCTATCAAAATCCAGCGTGATGGATAGTCAATACCCTTCTGCATAGATATTCATTTTGATCTACTTGATCTTTTGCTTGATCTTCTATCAAATCAAACTCTACTTCAGATTGTGTCAGGAAATTTAACTCAATGATTTAAATCTTTTGATATAGGTCATAGTCATTAATAATTGCCCACTTGCAGCAATAAATAAAAAATCTCTATGAATATTACATCTGACATGATCTATGCAGAATTTAATTCTTAATTACTAATGACACAACTTGGACTTTTTCAGGTTAAAAATGTATCTTGTGATTCAACACTATCATTTATTTGTGCTTTTGTTAGAGAAAATCTAACTTTTAGTGTTTATTACTTATAACATTGACGTTGGGTTTCATTAATTGAGAATTTTTTCAGATTTCAATTTGGAATTTATAGAAGAATAAAGAGATTAAACTAAGTGAATCATAAATCCTTTATCAAAGTTTTGTCATGCTTCTAAAATCTTGATTTTCTTTTTTAGTGCTCTAACCATTGTTTGTTTCTTCAAATACTTTGCATGACAGGGGTAATTTTTTCACATTGCTTCATTAATTCATTGAAATAAATCACAGACCTTACTTTGTTTGTAGGAAGGAAGAGGGATTTCATTTGCACAAAGGACTTTCAACATTGAAGCATAAGAAACAATATTTGAAGAATCTTGGAGTTAAAGAGAATTGAGCATTAAATTTGAAGTTGCCAAAGCATTTTTAAATGCTTAGAGCTTCCATTTCATGCTTTCATTTTCTATTTTACACTAACTCACTTCTTTTTGGGCTCTAAAAAGAACACTACAAAAGCTTTCATTTTTGCTACAAAAGGTTTTAAAAGAACTTTAGAAAAACTTACTAGATTTGGTTTAAAGTTAACAGTTGAACAAGGAAACTTTCATATCTCATTTTGATGCTTTAAAAGGAATCAACCATTGCTTTGTGGATTTAAAATGAACATGTGCTTCTTTGTTTTGTAATCAATTACACAAAGTAATATCATCAAAAGGTCGTATGCGCTTCTCTCGCGCCTCACGATGATCTTGAGAATCAAAAGGATTTTTAATGACATTAAGTTGCATAAGCGATTGCCTCCACATTTCAATTTGGGTTTAAAATTGAACAAATCTTGCGAGTGTGAATGGAACATATCGCATGTGTTCTCTCTTTGTTTCTCAACAAAGATTGATCAAACTATGGATGTGTTTGCTCACTTTTGTGTTATCTTAGATGGCCTTCCTTGTGGGAAAAAGTAATCACCCAAGGGAACGACCCAACCGACAACACTCTAAAGCCAAGTGACTTCCAACCGATATATAAGTGTGGGTTCTTGTTGAAAGGAAAGAATCACGATGGTCATTATGACGAGAAGGGCAGCAATGGTCTCTCACCAAATGGATGATCCCCCATGAACAAAATGCCCACATTAAAAACCTTGTTTAGAGAAGGCCAAAATCCTTGATCTATTTGTTGGTGCAAGAACGGTCATTCTAAAGTTGCCCCACACTTTTACGGCTTTAGGTAGAAATGGAAAGTATGCCATGGGAGTTTCACAGCTACTAATGTTTGGCTACCCCGTATAGGTGAGTGTCGTGGAGGGGAGCCAGTGGGGTCAAACATCTAACCATTAGCTAAAACTAGGCATAGCTGGACTTGTCCAAGTGGGGATTCAACAAATACAATCTTTCCTATCCTTAAGGTTGTGCATGTTCTTGGAAACAAAACACTTTGCTTGTTCATAAACATTTGGAAACAAACATTCAACATGAGCATCAAATCTCAAACCCTTTAGGAGAAGCAAATATCCTTGAACGAATTCACATGCTATTGCTTTCCCTTGGGATTCTCATCCTTAGAGGCTTCTAAGCATTTTTATTTCATCTTAATTTTATCCTACTAAGTTCAACATTAGGAAACATTTTCCTTTATTTTCTAGATTTCCACATAATGGACTTTGTGGGATAAAAGAAAATTAGGACATTGGACATCTAGTTCTAAAATCTAATCAAGAGTGTGTTTGTGATAAAAAAAAAGAACTCATTAAGAAAATTTAAGAACAATTGGACCCCACACATGTGCTTGGAATCTTTTGGTCATATGGTTTTCATGCAAACATTGGTCTTTTGGTTTTGAACTAGTCTTAGAGAAAAGCATGTTCTTCACTATCTTGGTCTTGTAAACAAGGTCCCTGTTAGGTTCATTTAGGATCAAATCAAACACTTCATCCATTCCAAGCATTTATCATCTCATCCCACAAACAACTTTAGAGCTTTGGAAACATCATCTAGACTTGGGTACATCCTTAAACCAAATCAAAATTATTTGTTTAGTTAGGTTTGTTTGGATGAATCCTTCCACACACACTTACTTAAATTATCACCTGTTTCAACAAGTTTATCCTAAATATCACATCTAACATCTTAGGGTTTACAAATTCATTATCCAATCAAAACAATCAAAAGAAAATCCTAAAGTCTAGTATCCCTCCAAGGTTCCTAAAAAGTTCAACACCCATATCATTCACCCTTTTCATCCTTCATCTCATCATTAGTCTTCAACACCTTAGAGGTTCACTTTTTCAACAAGGTCAAAACACAAGAGGAACATGGAATATAAACTAGATCCATACATCATGAGCAGTCTAAACCAACCAAACTATCAAAGTCTTACAATGTCGGTTGATTACCAAAACACACACTTATACAGTCCATACATGGGATCATTACCTCTTACAAACCTCAATGGAACAACAAATGTGAGTATGCCCAATCTAAATTTTGGAACACCTTTCCCAATGGTAGATTTAAATCAAATTCCAAACTTACAAATCTATCAACCAAATAATCAATGCATGAGTCTTCAAAACAACATTATCCCACCAAATCCATACATACCAAAAGTGAATATACCAAGTACAAGTTTACCAAACATGAACATTTCAAATCCACCCTTGGTAAAATTTTGGATAGATATGTTTTCGAATCATACAAATGTTGTTCAAAGTCCAAACAAGATGTTAATTACTCCATGTATTGATCCAAGTCAAGGTAACACCATGCAAAATAAAAGTTACCTAAATCAAGGCAATGCGATTCCCAACCACAACAATGTTCAATTTCAACCTATAATTCCAAATTTGAACATCATCCCAAGTTAGAACATTGTCCAAAATCAATTTGTCCATGATCCCATGCAAACACCACAAGTATGCATTCCAAATCTACTTGAACAAAAACCAAATCAACTATATCAAGGGTGTTAAGATCAAATTTCTCGAGATCAAATTGCTTCACTTGCCAAAATAATTGACTCATTTCACCAAAACACATCTTCACTCCAAAATCAGTACACTCTTCCATTGGTTGAACCATGCCATCAAAGCATTGAGTTGTGTCCACAACCACATCAAGAACAATATCTCCAATGTTAAGAGGCTGGATTTCAAGATAAACAACATCAACAACAAACCCAATCACCCCATCTCGAAGATCAATCACCACATCTCAAAGATCAATCACCACATCTCCAAAATCAATCATCACAAGGTCAATTTAAATTACAAATCTCACAAGGTAACAAACGAAAATACACACCACTTGGGGGACCCATCAAATTGATCATGCAATAGTTGGTACAAGAAAATATCATCAAACTCCCAGTTTATAAGAATTATCAAGAGCCCCTAGTTACACCACCAGGGTATAACGACAAGCACCTTTGTGACTTTCACAAGGTAAAGGGACACACAACATCAAATTGTATTCGACTCAAAAATCTCATCCAAGACCTTATTGATCAAAAGATAAGGTCAATATGTAAACAAGTCTAGCAGATCGAAAGTGAAAACTCAAACGTCAAAGTCTGAAGTCTAGCAGATCGAAAGTGAAAACTCAAACGTCAAAGTCTCAAGTCTAGGTCAGTATGTAAACAATTTGGTCAACTCTTTGTGGCAATAGCCTATCATCCAATCAGTCCCAAATCAATCATCTGATAACATCATGTCCTAGGATGTATCCTTCCAACAATGGGAATTATTTATCAGAAAGAACACTTTGGATAAATGAAATGGTGTTCCGCCATCCACTAACATTTCCTAGGATGCATCCTTCCTACAATGGGCATTATCTATTGGAAATTGTTTTGGATCTTATCCTAAACAAAACAAATATCTTTAGCTGGAGGTATGAAGAACATTGACTTGTTTGTGTGCTTGATCTTTTCAATTTGATTTATCTTATTGCACTCATTCCAATGACCTCTTGATGATGTCTAATCAAAGTGATTTAGAGAGAAAGGAATGGGGCATCGATCATTATCTTTTTGTCTGCTATGCTTGTTGGACGTTCTTGTAATATAACTTGGCGAATACTTGCTTTTTTAGGTGCATCCTAGCAAGGTTTTTTTAGGTTAAGTGTGAACAAGAATACTCCTATTTGTTTGTCGAGTCAAATTCCATCGCACTAGGTACAATGCCATCTTGGTTCTTTATACCTTGATGCATCGCGCCTACGTGTGTTATCAAACATAAGGTAAGTAGCCTTTTTTAAAGTCCCAAATCCTGATAAGCAAATCATCCATCTCTCACCATCATCTCTAATAAATTTGGCTTGTTGAATCCTCTTGTCATCATCTCATTTCTTATTTTCCACGCTAACATCATACTAGGATAGTTAATCATCATCACCAATGCATCCATCCTGCATCCACAAACCATCAACATACTGCACATCATATCATATCGTATTCATCATCATCATCATCATATTATAGATCTGTTAGTCCAAGCATCTCATAAATCATACATTTTCTTAAAACATCCATTGCATAATAATATAGACATCATCATTTAAGTTGTTTAGGATAATGTAGATTGGTTATTCTCAGCATCTTGAAACCATCTCATTTGCATCATCATCATAACCATCCATACGTCCATTTTGAACCTCTTTATCGCAAGATCAACCCTCAAATCAAATCTTTTCGCTTGATCTCTCAAGGGAGCAATGTACTAGTATACTTCTTTCTGCTGGGGTATCCGAAAAAATCATAAATTTTTTGAATTTTGATCACGGCAAGTTTATTCTTTGAACCAATGTAGTAGGTACATTGCTTCAAAGAGGGGGAAAATGTAGACATGAAAAATATCCTCATCAACTAACTTTGATTCTTCTTTAATCACCCCTCTACTAACCTTTTAATTAATTCATCTTAATTCCTTTGTTAATAAAATTAAAAAATTATTTGATTAAATCATTATCCTCTTTTGATTAAATAAATAATTTTATTTATTTAATCATAAAGTCCCTCATTTTATTAAAAAAATCAAAATTATTTAATTAAATCACTAACATCATCCTCTTTGATTAAATAAATCAAATCTTTATTTAATTAAATCTAAAATCATTTTCTTCTCATTTTGATTTATTTTAATCCTAAAATCTAAGTCAAAATTCAAAACCACCTAATCTCCTATTAAATTAATCAAATCCTCATTAATTTAATCACCTAAATTCTCTGGATTTTGCAACTTGCACCAATAAATCATTTCTTTGATTTAATAATTCCCTAATTACTTTCAAAATGGCATAAAAAAAGGGAATATTCCTCATAGTTTGAAAATCCCTCCAAATGTCTTGTCCTCCAACATAGCATTAACTCTTCTTACATTTTCTCTTACATGTCTCCCACTTGGAATTTAAGACTCTTTCTTCTCCCTCCAACAAGCCATCTTTTGAATTTCAAATCTCCCCCTCTTTCGCACATTGATCAAAATGTGCACAACCTTCATCCTCTCACATCTTGACAAGTGGCATCTTGTCATTGGCTCATGTTTTGTCCCACATCCTCCATGTTTTGCATTATTCCATCATTCTTGGTTATAAATAGAGGCCTCCTCTATTGTATTAATCCTCCACAACTTGCATACACAATCCATAGCAATTTCATTATAGTCAAGAATCACACATCTCCATCATCAAGAGCTTATCAAGGGATTGTGAAAGGGCTTCTTTCCACATCAAAGAAGCACCAATCCCCCTATAAGATGCTAGTTTGATCATTAGAATATTGTTTTATTTTGTTTTCCTTTCTTTTTGCTTTGTTTCCATTATTCTTGTGTTCAAATGAATTTTATAGGGAGTGGTTTATTTCAATTTTCTAACAAGGTCTAATTTGGTATGTTTTATCTATTGTTAGGAATTGCAGATTTATCTCTCACACTAGGACCCATTCGCCCTAGGTGGAGAATGGATCCTCCCTCTATAGGACCCCCCCTTTATTTGCTTATTTCACCTGGGTTTTTTATGCACTTTCATTCCCCGAAGGCAAGGTCCTAGAAAATAGTTCTAGGATCCATTCACCCTAGGTAGTGAATGGGTCCTTACTTAATGAGGACCCCCTTTTAGAATTTCATTCTAGTGATATTTTAATAATGTTTGTTTCTAGATTTGGTGTTAGCTTGAATTGTTTAAATTTTGAGGTTAATCTCTTAATTTAGTATAAATATGGGGTTAATTCACATAGTTTCCTCCTAGACTTCCAAGCATTCATGTATTATAACAAAATTGAGTTCACAAGAGTTTACAAGAGCAATTCAAAGTAATTTCAATGTAGATTATCAATTTTTTATTGCAACAATTCAAGATCATTTCATCACGATAAGGGTTTAGTGCATTCCTACATGTTGTTGAGCTAAGATTGTGAATGTAGCATTGAAGATCTACTTGCAAGCATGAATAAGATTAACATCTACATTCTTCATGGCCACTACATGTTAGATTGCATATTTACACTCCAATAAAACATCCAAGGTATCATCAACTACATATTTCATGTTTCATGCTTCAAGTTCATTATTTCATCATTTGGTTTAATTACCTACAAGGGGTTTGACTTAGGAAAACCCCTATTCACTAACAATCAACATTTTTTTCTCCTCTTGAGTGTGTCTTTGCATATTTACAGGTTGAAGATCAAGTGGAGAAGAAGTTTGAAGAAAAATTATAAAAGTTGTCAAGTTGTAAGATTGACTTTCATAGTGCAAGAATAAAGAATTGAAGCTACAAAATTTTTTACAAGTTTTTGGGAGTTGATAACCGGGAATCTAAGAGTGTAGAAATTGAAGAAAATAACCCAGATCTTAGTTTCAGAAACCATAACAGGGACACATTCACCTCTAAAGGCTAATGAGTCCTTTGTGCCCTAAAAATGGGCTTCTTGTAGCAAGGTACACATCATTTTAAGCTCTCAAAACTCCTCTCATAGTTACTGTAATAGTTAGGGTTAGTTTTTTATTGTTATTTTCATGTTTTGACCCTCATAATTGCATGTTTTGTGAGGAAAAACTAAGTGGTTCATAATCTTGATTCATTTCACTTTGATGAACCCTATTTTCCACCTAAAAATTAATGGTGAACCTGACTTATTGAATATTGCAATTTTCTGATTTTGAAGTCTTTCATTGCATCCTAGATTAGATATTACACTCATTTGCATTGAATTAGATCTCATTTATGTTTTATTGGATTGCATTCAAAATTGCATCACATTTAGGGTTTAGATTTGCATTGTTTTGCATCTCTCTCTAAATCTGAAAAATACAAAAACAAATTATTCATTGTGCATATCATTTAGATCTCATATATTTACATTTGAAAAAAAAAAACAAAATTGCATTTCAACCTAGGTCTTTGTATTCATCTTTTCATTGCATTTTCATATTGCATTTCTGGATAATCTAAAAGAGAAACTCAATGCCTTAGACCTAGAACTAAAAGACATTATAGAAACCTTGAAAATCACTCAAAAACCATTATAAAAACCCTAATCAAGGACCCGTTCACCTTTACTAGTGAATGAGTCCTTGACCAAGCTAGGCCTATACTTTTTGGCATCTGAAAAGTATTAAAAATCACCCAGAAATTAGCAAAAACATTTCAAAAATCCTTATCTAGGACCCATTTTCCCTTACTGATGAATGAGCCCCTGATAGGTCCTAATCTACATTTTCTAGAAATTCAAATCTCAGTTTTAGGCTTTTGTTTTCTAGTATTACTTTCCTATTTCAGTTTTTTTATTTGTTATTTCATCAAATTTAATGAATCTAGCTTAATTTTCTCCATCTAGTGCATTGTCAAAATTCAAAATTGCATTTACAACATTTCATTTTTAGTTTGGAGCATAGTGTAATCAGTCAATTACCTTATTTAGAATATGAAAATTACATAGTTTACTTTTTCATGATAGCATGTTTCCTTTTCAAGGATTTAGTGTTCATAGAGTATCACATGGCTTGTATGATTCTATTTTCCTTATTCATGAGCATAATCTAGGAAAGAAAAATAAATCCTTTGACAAGAATGTTGGCTACCCTCCTGGTATCTATCAGATTTGTAAGAATATCATAACACAAGAGGATACAAGCATAAACAATCATGACAATCATTATTTCTCTCCCATACCTCTCCTATTAGTGACGAAGGTATCTTGGTTTCAATAAAGAGACAATTATTGAGAATAATGAAAGTCTTGTTTGTCACTCCCCTCCCACCCCTTGCAAAGATATTGTGACACAAGAATATGATAACATTGAAACATTCTTTGACACTAATTTACCTAATCTACATTCATCTCCTAACACCCCCCCTACTTGTGACAATGCTTTAGTGAAATAGGATATAATCATGGACAATCATGAAAATCACATTTTCAGAGAGGACATGTTGATATTAAGCTATCCAATGATTGAGATTTATAGAATTATTTCACTTCTTCTTAATGTCCCTAACATTTGGAAAGGATTATTTGAACAAAAGGATCCAATCATTGGTAAGCATGAAAATCACAGTTGTCCTTCCCTTTATACCTCCCCTATTTTTGATGAATTTAATTTACAAAATATAGGAATGCAATGTGATGAACCTCTTGAAACCTTTCCTACTAGGGTAGATATTATGACACGAGAGAATGAGACCTTAGAGAAAAAATATGAAATCATGGACAATCATAACAATCAAATTTGACCTTCTCCTAATATCTCTTTTATTTATGATGAAGATACTTTTGTGTTAGAATATCCAATTGATAAGAGTTGTGAGAGTCCTATTTTCATCTCTTCCCCTAGGAAAAACATTATTGAACAAGTGAATGTCATCATTGATAAGCAAGAAAATCCAACCATTGATGAGTCCTCTACTTGTGATGAAGTTATTTTAGAAGAACCAAACAATGAATGTCATGAACATATACTTTGTTGCTCTCCTAAAAAATTTCCTAGTAAGGAAAATATCATGGTGCAAGAAAATGAGAACATTGACACATGTCTTTCAAGCAATAGTGATGTGACTTCCTTAGACAAAGATGATGAAGTGACATTAGACTCTCCTTCACTAAGATATCATAAAAATAAGGGCAAGTGTGATGAGGTTATGAACATTAGAACTCCTTCTAGTCCTCTAATTATTGGACCACCTAAGCCTCAACTTATCATTTATCCACCCTCAAAGCAACCACAAGTTCAAAATAAAACCATCCTTATCTTAGAACCACCTAAAAGGAAACTCAATGATGATAATGTTTTTCAACAACCAAGTTACAATATCATTGCTCATATATATAACAAGGTGTATGCAATCAAGTATTTCTTTGAACCTAAAGGTTTTTTGCTCATTGAGAAAGAAAAAGAAAATCATATTGAAGAAGTCACAAAATTATTGGAAGATGCTTCATTTTCCTTTAATTTCATACATACATTCATGGGAGAATGCAAGATCATAACAAATGAGTCTAAAAAGGGAAAAGAAAAAGTGGTAATGTCAACACAAAATTAAAAAGCATCCACTTCAACTACTTTATAAGAAAAGACAATATACACAACAAACTTTGATGAAGTTGATTATGTGATTGCACATGTGCATAATGTGATCCCCCGTGATGTTTTGTTTGATGTATCTCTCTCTTCTTGTGCATTCCTCTATATGTACCTTCATTCTTCTCTATGTCATAAGCATTTTTCATTTGTCTTGTGTTTTCCTTTTAGGAATGATGCAAGGCATCAAGACATTCATGTCTCTTCCATGTTGACCCAAAAGTTTTTCTTTATCTTTTTCATTTATCTTGTGTTTTCCTTTTAGGGATGACGCAAGGCATTGAGACATTCATGTCTCTTACATGTTGACCCAAAAGGATTTTTCTGTGTTTTCACTCTCCTTGTTTCATTCTTTTAGCTCTATGAGTATTTGGGGAATGATGACAGTTATGTGCTCTATGGCAACATTGTAAAAAAGACATACTAACCTAAAATCCATAGATCCCTTATGTATTTGTGGGGACAACCCTTCCTTTCCTTCCTATTTCATGATGCATCTTATTTTGGAAACATATGACTTGGCATAGGATTTTTTGAGGAAATCTCTCATGTCTTAGGAAAAAAATTGGCTACTTTAAAGCAATTTCTCACAGTAATGGTGTAGCAACCACTTTAAAGTGGGGGCATACATCGATGAAATCTTTCGACAGATTTCATGGTGTGATTTTTCTTTTTTCTTGTGACATGTCCTCTTCTTGGTGGTGACATTGGGTTTGATGTCCTCCAAGAGTGTGTGATCTACCTTCATGGCATGATATGAACAAGGCATCCCATGAGTGATGATCTGACACCCTTGATTTTTCCTCTCTTGGAGAAATTAGTCATAATTCTCCTTGAGAAGAAGACCTTACACGAACAAAGAAAAATCATCTTTAACAAAATTTTTCATGACATTACAAAATCATTTACAAAAGCATTACATTGTGGTTCCTTATCAAAGTTTTCAAGAGGATAACTTCGGTATGATATGAGAGAATAATATGATTCTCTCATTTTCCACCTCATTGGGATAACTTTCCTAGTGGACAGACTAAGGTTCCACTACCCCAGAGTGAGCATACACATATTTTGGGACAACTCACCTAGTGGATAGACTAAGGTTGGATCCACTATCCTAGAGTGAGTAGCATATTTCATAGACAAATAGCCCTGTTCCACATCATGTTGGAATGGTTGTGATTGATCCTTTGTTTTTCTTGGTCATTGATAAGGTATGATTATGTATCTTTGTTATTATTGCATACTTAAGTGTCTTGAATGTCTACTTTAGTGTGAGTTTGACATGGGGTCATCCTCTCACTAAAGTGGGGGGAAAATGTAGTAATGGAAAAAGTATCCATTCTCCTTACTTGATTTGGGAATAATTATCATTGAATTAACCTAATTTTTCCTAGGTTTAATGTTGTAATGTGTTGTAACATATTCACATTGATCATGGGTGCCTTTTTAATAAAATGTACTTAACTTGTACTCTATTATGGTGTTGTAAAGTGTTGTAACACACTTTCACATTTATCTAGGGTCTCCTTAATTAATTGTGGTCAATTAGAGTTAGTTGGCCCTTTAATTCAAATTTAAGCCTTATTTGTGACATCTCCTGAAGATCTATCCCAAAACCCATAATTTAAATTACATAACATTCAATTTGGAAAATTTGAGGTCTTAGAAATTGGTGCTAGGACCTATTCGCCCTAGGTACTGAATGTGTCCTCCCTCTATAGGACCCCCCTTTATTTTCATATTTCACATGGGTTTTTGATGCACTTTCATTCCTCATAAGCAAGGTCCTGGAAAACAGTGCCAGGACCCATTTTCCCTAGGTGGTGAATGGGTCCTCCCTTAATGAGGACCCCCTTTTTAAATTTCATTCTAGTGGTATTTTAATAATGTTTGTTTCCAGATCTGGTGTCGGCTTGAAATTTTTTAAATTTCGGGGTTAGTCTCTTAATTTAGTATACATATGGGGTTAATTCACATAGTTTCCTCCTAGACTTCCAAGGATTCATGCATTATAGAAAAATTGAGTTCACATGAGTTTACAAGAGAAATTCAAAGGTATTTCAAGGCATATTATCAAGGTTTTATTGCAGCAATTCAAGATCATTTCATCATGACAAGGGTTTAGTGCATTCATACATGTTGTTGAGCTAAGATTATGAATTTAGCATTCAAGATCTATTTGCAAGCATTGTTTACATCTTATTCAAAGATTAAGATCTACATTCTTCATGGCCACTACATGTTAGATTACGGATTTACACTCCAAGACAACATCCAAGGTATCACCAACTACATATTTCATGTTTCATGCTTCAATTTCATTATTTCATCATTTGGTTTAATTACCTACAAGGGGTTTGACTTAGGAAAACCCCTATTCACTAACAATCAACCAGTTTTTCTCCTCTTGAGTGTCTTTGCATATTTACAGGTTGAAAATCAAGTGGAGAAGAAGTTTGAAGCAAAATTACAAAAGTTTTCAAGTTGTAAGATTGACCATCATAGTGAAAGAACAAAGAATTGAAGCTATAGAATTTGTTACAAGTTTTTGAAAGTTGACAACCAAGAATCTGAGAGTGCAAAAATTGAAGAAAATAGACCAGATCTAGGTTTTAGAAACCCTGATAGGTACCCATTTGCCACTAAAGGCGAATGAGTCCTTTGTACCCTAAAAATGGGCTTCTTGCAACAAGGTACACATAATTTTAAGCTCTCAAAACTCCCTTCATATTTGTTGTAATAGTTAGGGTTGGTTTTTTATTATTATTTGCATGTTTTGACCCTCATAATCACATGTTTTGTATGGAAAAACTAAGTGGTTCATTATCTTGATTCATTTCACTTTGATGAACCATATTTTCCATCTAAACACATGGGTTGCTTCAATATTTATCAAATTCATATAGTTTTGGATTAATTTTTAATCTTCGTGGACAATATTAACAATGGTCAACATGTATTATTAAAGTGGTGGAAAATATCTATTTTATTCCATGGCCATATTAAATAATAGGTGGTCAGTTATTATTTAAAGTTTTCTTTTGTTACACCCCAATTGTGTAATTACTATTTACTATTACTATGTGGGGTAAATTTGAATGTAATGTGAATTATAGAGATGAATAAATTGTCCTTGCACTTTTTTATTGATGCATTATCTATGAATGTTATCTCATTTAATGTTATATGAAGAAATGGAAATGTATGAAATGGATGGTTATTGAATTGATATTCTAACTTTGGAGATTTATTACATGTAATACATTTTTTTTGAATAGCTGACTACCTTGGTAATAGTTTAGTGGATGTGAGTATATGTTCAATTCCTCCATGTGGAGGGTAAGTATCACTAAGGAGAAGATCTTGGTCGGGTAACCATTAATGTAACCTATCTGAGCTTACACACACCACACGGGTAGAATAATTGATATGTCTACATTAGTAAGAGTCTTGTTTACTATTGAGTGCATTTTTGAGTGATGATTATCTATTTGAGCTTATGAGTTCTTTCTTATATTACTATGGTTGCATTAATGAGTAGGACGTACATGTATTATGTATATGTACAAACATGCATGTCGATGATAGACCATATGCATGAAGGAACATGCACATGAGTGTACATAGGTAGACATGCCTATGCACACTTATGGACGAGTTGCTTATATATATCAAACTATCAATTGGATCTAATGACATGTATGTGTATATGTATAGATATATCACATGTAGGTGCTTACCAATGCAATAGTAATTTTGTATGACTTTAGTATGTAATCTAACGTGTGTATATATATACATATATATATATATATATATATTATATATAGATATCCATATGGATATATGTATCAATACACGCATATGGTTTGCAAATGGATATGCCCATACAAATGTATTGATACATGTATACATATGTATACTTGTACATAGAGGAATATATATATATTGTTAAGGGTGAAAATCGGATCCACCCAATGTATGAACAATGTGATGGAACACTTATTTTTCAAGGACCCTAAACACCTCAAATTATGCAAAATAAGATTCTAATAACAACCAGAAATGCAACCTAACTATTATAGTAACTATGGGGGATGTTTTTAGAGCATAAAAAGTTGTGTACCTGACCAGAAAGTTGTTGTTTTTGAGCTATGGAGGACTCATTCACCTTTAGTGGAAAATGGGTCCTTTTAGGGTTTTAGAAAACTAATTTCATGATCTTGTACCATGATGTTTGCACTCTTCATTCCCTGGTTATCAAGTTTTGGAAGCCATAATGTAATTCTATAGAGCTCTTTCTGTGATCTTGCACTTTGAATGACAACTTTTGTAACTTCGTAACTTTGGTAACTTTGCTCCAAATCTTTCTCAACTTGATCTTCAACATATAAATTTGTAATAACACACTCAAGGGCAAGAAAACATGTTGAGTTTTACGTGAATGGGGGTTTTCCTCAGTCAAACCCCTTGTAGGTAATCAAACCAAAAGATGAAATGAAGGAAATGAAGCATGAACATGAAATATACAAATGATATCACCTTGAATGATGTCTCGGAGTAAAAATATGCAAACTATCATGGAGTGGACATGAAGAATGTAGATCTTGGATGTAAGATGATGCTTTGTAAATGGATCCTCAATGCAACATTAATTTCTTAGCTCAACAAACATGAATGCATTAAACCCTTGATGTGATTATATGACTTTGAATGCTGCAATAAACCTTTGAAATATGCCTTGAAATGCCTTGAAAATTCCTTTGAAATGCTCTATAATTCTCTTGTAAAGTATTAGGATTCTCTCTTGAAAATATTAGGTGAAACAATGTGAATTAACCCCTTATTTATACTAAATTAGGAGATTAACCCAAAAATTAAAAGAACAAAGGCCAACACTAGATCTGGAAAGAAATATAATTAAATTCTCGCTAGAATGAAATTGAAAAATAGGGTTCTCAATAAGGGAGGACCCATTCTCCACCAAAGGAGAATGGGTCCTTGCTAAGTTTCTAGGACCAAGCTTCGGGGAGCTGAAAGAAGGCCAAAAACCCATTCCAGATCACCTGAAAAAGGAGGGTCCTATTAAGGGAGGACCCATTCACCATCAAGGGAAAATGGGTCTTGGCTCAACTTACTAGGACCAAATTTTTCCCAATGAAATAATTTTTTATTTAATTTATGATTGTCGGGATAGATCCTCGGGAGGTGTTAAAATTAAGGCCTAAAAAGGGGGCTAATAACTCTAATTAACCATAATGAATTAAGACCATCTAGATAAATGTGAAAGTTCTTTAAAACACTTTACAACACTTAAACAAGGTGTACATTATGTATATTTTATTTAGAAGGGCCCATTAGGCTTAATTAAGCAAACAAGTCCTAGAAAAGTGTGAAAGTGTGTTGAAACACTTTACAACACCCTTGCAAAGGACCAATTAAGGCATGTTTTAGTTAAATAAAGGTCCTATAATATTGTGAATGTGTAAAAGACATTACAACACTAATCCAAGACACCATTAGTTTAGCTTTAATGTTAATTATCAAGCAAACAAGGGAAAAGGCTACTTTTTTTGTTACTAATTTTTCCCCCACTTTAGTGAGAGGATGACCCCATGTCAAACTCACACTAAAGTAGACATTCAAGACATTTAAGTATGAAACAATAACAAAGATACATGATCATACCCTATCAAAATCCAAGAAAAATTAAAAAATAGAGGATCAAGCACAACCGATTCAATGCGATGTGAGGTGGTGGTTGTTTTGGAACCTCAATATATCCACTAGGTGAGTTGTCCCAAAATATGTGCCCTCACTTTGGGGTAGTGTAACCTCAGTCCATCCACTAAATGAGATGTCCCAATGAGGTGGAAAATGAGAGAATCATATTATTCTCTCATACCATACCGAAGTTATCCTCCTGACAACTTTGATAAGGCACCACAATGAAAATTCTTTTGTAAATGATTTTGAATGTAATTTTAAAAAAATTATTAAAGGGGATTTTTCTTTGCTCATGCAGTGGTCTTACTCTTAGGTAGCATTGTGCCTAATGTCTCCAAGAGAGGACAAGTCAAAAGTGTTAGATCGTCACCCATGGGATGTCTCATTCGTATCATGCCATGATAGTAGATCGTACACTCTTGGACAACATCAAACCCAATGACACCACCAAGAAGAGGACACGTCACAAGAAAAAAAAATCATGCCATGAAATTTTTCCAAAAGATGGCATAAATGTATGCCCTCACTTTAAAGCAGTTGCTACACCATCACTATGAGAAATTGCTTTAAAGTAGCGAATGTTTTTTTCCTAAGACGTGAGAGATTTCCTCAGAAAACCCTATACCAAATCATATGTTTTTGAAATAAGCTACATCATGCAATAGGAGGGAAGGGTTTCCCCCAAAAAATATAATACTCAAGATAACTCAATGTTAGTGTAATTAATATTTAATTACGCTTGCATAAGTTTACTTAGGAATTATTTAATTCCTAGGTTTTAGGATCTTATCTTTATCTTATTGAGCTATCTTGTTGCTCAAGATAAGATTAGGTTTAGGCATCTTTGCTTTTATAAAGCAAATTATCTCTTGTAATTAATTGGTCTTTTCGAATATATCAAATTGCATGTTTTTATGCAAATCTCTACTTTTTCATTTTTCTCTTATATGGAAGGATTATTCTAGTTTGCAATCAGATCATGGGTTTCTAACATGGTATCAGAGCCTTGATTTGCAGCCCCTTCTCAGATTTTTGGAGGATTTCGTTGCAGAGCTCATCCAGAGTCCCTCGAGGGTTTCAAATCCTTGAGCATCATTCTGGAGCGTCTTGGATCAGATCATTTTTTTCCATTTGATTCAGAGCATTGGAAAAGATTGAGGTTTGATGAAAGCTATTTTTTATTGGAGCCATTTTTAGTTTTGCTTCATAAATCCAGCTTCCACTCAGTTGTAGGAAAAATGATTTCTGGGTTTTGTAGCCAGGGTCAAAATCCGATCTAAGTATCTTTCAGTTTTTTTATTTCTTTCACGGATCTGAAGAAAATAGCTGCACAAAAACTGTCGTGCGTCATTTTTTTCACCTGGTTAAAGGTTTAAAAAAATTAATTTTTCATCTTCTGCTTGCTGGATCAAAAAATGATTTATGGGTTTTATTTTTTGCTTCAAAAAATGTTTGGGTTTTTGTTTTTGTCTACTCATTATAAATAGATTTTTCAGAAATCAAATTTGAAGATTTTTCATCATGGAGGCAGATGTGAACATTGGTTTGTGCATGCACTCATTTTTGTTTTCATGCACTAGGTTTGCATTTTCTTTGTAGTTTATGTAGTTTTGCATTATCTCCTTATGCAATCATTGAGTATTGTAATAACGAACTGATATAAAGTTCCATTAAGGGGGTTTCTTGCATCCATCTTTCATTTTGGTGACAACTCGCATGAGTTTGTCTGGTTTTTGTTGTCTCCTTCTAGCTTCTTTCTTGCTTAACTGGACACATTGTTGGTTTGCTTCGGTTCACACTTCACATTGGGATTTTATGTTTCTTGATCCTCATTGGTTCAGATATTTCTCATTTGAAGGCCATGGTTTTATGGTTAATGTTCCAGAATCTTGATGGTACTCATCCTATGGGCAGTTTTAGTTTCAGTTTGGCATTGGCTTCAAGACACAGCTTCCATATTTGTCACCATTATGGGTCCATTCATCCTTTCATCTACTGTTGTTCATAGATTCCAGAGTTGATCTAGTATGTGATTTTCCAGTGTTCCTTGGCATCGGGTCTGTTGTTGCATTTGTGATTCCGATTGGTATTTTGCAAACAAAAGTATCTTTCCTTGCTTGCCGGATTTGGGGTTCCAGTGCTACTTCATCAAAGTTCTTCCAGTGATTCTTTGCAGCAGTTCATCTCACTGAGGGGGGTTTCTCTCTCTTTGCATTTGTACATGAGTACCTCATCAGGCCTTGTTGCCAGGAATCATATTTGCATAATAATCTACTTCTCCCTAAGTTGCACTTATGGGGGGGTGTTAGTGTAATTAATATTTAATTACGCTTGCATAAGTTTACTTAGGCATTATTTAATTCCTAGGTTTTAGGATCTTATCTTTATCTTATCGAGCTATCTTGTTGCTCAAGATAAGATTAGGTTTAGGCATCTTTTCTTTTATAAAGCAAATTATCACTTGTAATTAATTGGTCTTTTTGAATATATCAAATTGCATGTTTTTATGCAAATCTCTGCTTTTTCGTTTTCCTCTTCTGTGGAAGGACTATTCTGGTTTGCAATCAGATCATGGGTTTCTAACACTCAATACACTACATGTGAGCCAACTTAAGGCATGTCGGTCACATTCCAAGCTTTCTCTTATATGTACATGAAAGGTGGTCAACTAGCCAGAAGAGAAAACAAGTGGCATATGAGGACAAGACTACCTAACCCCTCCCCCCCACTTAGTGCAAGACAAGGATGAGCTGAGATAAGTGAGGAAAATGAGCTCCTTGCATTACAGAAAATAATTTTCAATAAGTGTAAAATGTATAATAGTAAGAATGTTTAAGATTCTACAACTATTACATGAAAAGGAGCAAAAGGGTATGTTATGCAATCAATCAATTACAATCATTGGCTTCGAAGTGAAAGTTTCTCAATACTAATTTGAATGCATGACACTCATCAGTACTATGTACAAGAGTTCTGTGGTATCGACAATGTGGAACATTTGCATCTTTATGATATAGTATTGGCTTGTCTTTCATTGGTGGTAACGTTATAAGTTCCTTGTTTAGAAGTGGTTGTAGTTTCCTTTCACTTTCAGGTGGTGGATAAGGGAAATTTAGTTTTTGTAGCTTGTAGGGCCTCTTGTGCTTGCTAGATTCACCAACTTCTCTAGATGGGACTAGGGTAGGAGGTCCAGAGATGATCTTGTCTTTGTTATCCTTATCCTTAGGAGGTACGGGTTTCTCTTTAGGAAGGACATTTATATCAGGAGGATGATCTAAGACTACCGTACCATCACTATGAAGCCTTAGGTATTCTTTAGGAGCACTTATGTTGAGAGGGGAATCTTGATATCCTATTCCTTTGGCTTCTTCAATTGGTATTTGCTCTAGGAGTTGATGAATTGTATGTTCACTTGTTTTATCACATCCTTGTTTGCATAAGATCGTGAATCCTTTACCACGTCTCTTCAAGGTTGATTGATGTGTTGGTTACTTTGTTGACTTAGGATGGTTGAATGTTTTCTTGTTTTGAGGTGCTAGGTTCACCTATGGTAGGGAACTTAGGTGCAACTTGTGACTCAATTTCACGATGTAAAAGATCAAACATTTCAAGTTGTGTGGGTTTCTTCATTGAAGGATAGAAGGATAAATTGGACTCAAGGTTGTTAAGGAAATCATTTATGAATTTATTCATGTTGGCATCATCTTCTCCAATGATGTCAATATCATAAGGAGGACATGCATTAGGACTTGTGTGAGCATGAGTGAGTTCAATGCCATTAGGGTCATTTCCAAAAACACAATATGAGCTAATTGTTGATATGTGTATGAATGAATAGGTCGATGAGCAAAAGAATCTGATTGATGAGTGGTTATTGAGAAATAGGGGTTGGCTCACTACCTATGAAGGTGCTCCCCACCTACTAGATGGAGAAGCAAGTAAACCCGACCAATTAGATTGGAAAGTAAAGGAATTTCTTTACATTCTCTCCCAACTTTATCCCGCCACCCTATAGTTCCCCCCGGTGGGAGGAATAGTTCGTTGGTGGGTGGTTAAGACTGATGAGGGATAGTGGCAAGAGTCAAGCACTCCCAAGGAGAAGCCAATATCATGAATTGATTTTTGTACCTCTCCCATCAACCAAAGAGAACAAAGACTTCCACACATTTCCTAAATAGTTCTCCATTTTTAGAATTTTAGACCTAAACATGGTAGTTTATTGATTATACAATGCAATAAGCTAAAAATTATATATTTTGATGCAATTTTGAACTTTTAACAATGCACTAAAATGAAGCAATTTAAGCTAAATGCAATGAAATTGATGAAATAGAAAATAAGAAAATTGAAACAACAAGATAATAGCACCAAATAGAAGCTAAAAACTAAGATTTTAATGTCCTAAAATTGTATATCTATAGCTAATAAGGACTCATTTTCCAGTAAGGGTGAATGGGTCTTGGTTAGGTCTTTCTGGGATTTTTTCTGTGGAATCCAGAGTCATTTTTAATGCCTTTACAAATGCCAAAAGGTACAAATTAGACCTAATCAGGGAGTTATTCACCAGTAAAGTAAAATGGGTCCTAGTTAGATCTTTTTAAACTATTTTTTAATGATTTACAAGTTTTTAGATGTATCTTTTAATTCCAATTTGTAGATGGTGAAATGCAGCTTCAGGTTTTCTAGAAATTCAATGCAAAAATGCAATAGAAAGATGAAATGCAAGACCTAATTTGAAATACAATTTTTTTATTATTTTCACATGCAATTAAATGAGCTCTAAATGAGATGCAAAATGACTTTTTTTTTTTGTAATTTTTAGATTTAAGAAGTGCAAAACAATGCAAATCTAAACCCTATATGATATGCAAGATTTCAATGAAAAAGAAGAAACCCTAATTCAATGAAAATCTAAATGCAATGAATGGAATATTTTAACTTAGGATGCAATGAGGAACTTCAAAAATCATAAAATTGCAATGTTGAATGACTTGGGTTCAGCAAATAATGTAGAGGGTGAAAATAGGATCCACCTAATGTATGAACAATGTGATGGACCACTTATTTTTCAAGGACCCTAAACACCTCAAATTATGCAAAATAAGATGCTAATAACAGCTAGAAATGCAACCTAACTATTATAGCAACTATGGGGGATGTTTGTAGAGCATAAAAAGCTATGTACTTGGCCAAAAAGTTGTTGTTTTTGAGCTACGGAGGACTCATTCGCCTTCAGTGGCGAATGGGTCCTTTTAGGGTTTTAGAAAGCTGATTTTAGGATCGTGTACCTTGATGTCTGCACTCTCAATTCTCTAATTATCAAGTTCTGGAAGCTTGTATGTAATTTTGTAGAGCTCTTTCTGTGATCTTGCACTTTGAATGACAACTTTGCTCCAAATCTTGCTCAACTTGATCTTCAACCTGTAAATATGTAATAACCCACTCAAGGGCAAGAAAACTTGTTGATTAGTTAGTGAATGGGGGTTTTCCTCAGATAAACCCTTGTAGGTAATTAAACCAAATGATGAAATGAAGGAAATGAAGCATGAACATGAAATATGCAAATGATATCACCTAGGATGATGTATTGGAGTACAAATTTATAAACTATCATGGAGTGTCCATGAAGAATGTAGATATTGAATGTAATATGATGCTTTGTAAATGGATCCTCAATGCAACATTAAATTCTTAGATCAACACACAAGAATGCATTAAACCCTTGAAATGATGATATGATTTTCAATTGCTGCAATAAAACTTTGAAATATTCCTTGAAATGCCTTGAAAAGTCCTTTGAAAAGATCTATAATGATTTTGTAAAGTATTAGGATGCTCTCTTGAAAATTTTAGGTGAAATAATGTGAATTAACCCCTTATTTATACTAAATTAGGAGATTAACCCTGCAATTTAAAGAACTAAGTCCGACACTAGATTTGGAAAGAAAGATAATTAAATTCCCACCAAAATGAAATTCAAAAATAGGGGTCTCATTAAGGGAGGACCCATTCATCACCAAAGGTGAATGGGTCCTAGATAACTTTCTAGGACCAAGCTTGGGGGAGCTGAAAGAAGGCCAAAAATCCATTCCAAATCACCTAAAAAAGGGGGGTCCTGTTAAGGGAGTACCCTTTCAACATCAAGGGTGAATGAGTCCTGGATCAACTTACCAGGACCAAATTTTTCCCAATGAAATAATTTTTTATTTAATTTATGATTGTTGGGATAGATCCTTGGGAGGTCAAAATTAAGGCCTAAAAAGGGGGTTAATAACTCCAATTAACCATAATGAATTAAGAATACCTAGATAAATATGAAAGTGATTTAAAACACTTTACAACACTTAAAAATGGTGTGCATTATGTATATTTTATTTATAAAGGGGCCCATTAGGCTTAATTAACCAAATAAATCCTAGAAAAGTGTGAAAGTGTCTTACAAGAATTTACAACACCCTTGCAAAGGACCAATTAAGGCATGTTTTAGTTAAATAGAGGTCCTAAAATAGTGTAAATGTGTACAAGACATTACAACACTACTCCAAGACACCATTAGTTTAGCTTTAATTTCAATTATCAACCAAGCAAGGGAAAATGCTATATAAGCTATTGTATTATTTTGTGATGTGTGTGTAGATACTCCATAATAGGAGGATTTGTTTGTCATAAGAATTAACATACTACATATGATTTAACAAAGGTAGCCTAATGGTTACTCATAGTTAGGCTACTGATTTAACTAGGAAAGGTAGTGGTTTACTCCTAGGATTGTTTATCCGTTATGGGAGGGAGCTTATACATTTACTTGTTGGAATGCTAATAGGCTATCTTTGGGGTTATAGATCATTCATTGAAGGAAATACCTATGCATAGATTATAGTGGCCCTAAGTAAAATTGAGCCTGAGTAGTGTATGTGATAGAATGACCTTCACTCGAAGTACTGAGTGAGAACACTTTGGCAAAAGTAGTGTGAATGCCTCTAGCTCCACTATCAATTCACTATGATCTAGTTATTGCATGCTATTCCTAGATTGTGGGTAACTTACAAGTTCTAGTCATGTAGGACACAACACTAAGCTCAGTTGGTTGTCATTACCTAGTTACTAGATACCAATCTCTTTGTCGAAGGGAAGGGCCATCCATAAAATTATAGATGTGCAGGGATCCGCATATGATTCCATGGTTGGCAGAAAATCGCTTGAGTGATGGTTTTCCTCCACAACAAGAGACAAAAGGCCAAGATTTGAAAGGAGGATCCTAGACCATCTATAACTATTTGTTTCAAAGATCGGTTGAGCTATGTATGTAACTGTTTGCATTCTTGTATTATTGTAACTTATGAGATTATTGTATTGAAATAGAATCCTTATTGTATATTGTTATGGCATCTATGTTTATATCTTCTCAATAAAGAAAAGAAATTTTTTATTGCAATGGCTTGTCACATAGATTATTTACTCGCGTAGTGAAAACTTAGGAAAATTTTACTTTAGTGAAGGGTTGGCATGTTATAGCTTCACTTCATAGCAGGTTTGAAAAAATTTAAATCGACATATATTTAAATGATTTTGATCACCCAAAAGGAAATATCAAAATCATCAAAAATCTTTTGTGATCGAATAATTTGTAGACCGTAGGATTTTTTCAATCCATTCAATAATTTGTAGGTGCCATTGGTTTGGTTTTTCAAGAACTCATAGGTTGTAAGAGGTAATAATATTTTGCACACTCAGTAGCGTACAGTTATTGGAGCAATTACTATTCACAAGGTCCATATATATTTGGAGAGACTTTATTTCTCATTTATTCCTATCGTCGGCTCCCATCTCCCACCACTGACTATTTCTTGTTGGCACTGCTTCCTTGCCAGCACCACCATCTATTGCCAGAGTTCCTGCCTCACCCGTCAACTAGTACATTTTGGTGGATACTTTTTGTTCACCAGTGACTGAAGTTTGGAGGAGGAGCCACCAATGGTGTCACCTCATCTCTACCCGACCACATCCCCATCACCACCGGGCTTGGCGACAAGTTTTTTTTTTGCAAATTATCCCCATGGTCCTATTGATGCCCAAGGGTCAAAATTTATTTTCCCTAGGTGATTGATTTTTGCACCTAATTAGCCTACACCACTCAACAGGGTAGTTTTTTTCAATGGAGTGTAACTTTTCACTAGGATAACAATTTTTTTCGTAAAAAAGATATCGCTGAAAATTTGGTTTCATGTACTTGAATAGAATGTAGAGTATTTTTCTAGATTTTTCTATGGGTATGAATTATAGCCATTAGAAGTCACTACTTCCATTTGGACTCTTGAGCTTATATCTTTTCACCATTTTGGAAAATTTTAGAGATTCCAGTGGCATTGTGAAGGTGATTCAGAGCTCTATCATTCTGTCCATCAACTTTTTTATATTCAGTCCTTGGTATTCTTTATTGAGTTTTTGCAATTTGTGGCATTTTCTTGATAACCTGGACATACTACAATTTGGGAAAGGTTTGTTTGCATTGGAGGATTTATTTTAACTAGCACATTAAATTTTAGAGTTTCTATTTGATAGTGAGGCTAAATTTATTTGTAATATTGGAGATATATCATAGTTCATTATGGGGTTTGCATATTATCCTTCTATGATTATATTGGAAAAGGGAAACTATAACAATGGAGAGATGACATCATAAACCATCTCCAATCACTTCAGTTCTTGCCACATTTTTATGGTTTTGTTCCCCATCCAGGCCAAGGTATTCAAAAAATTTCTTGGAGTTGTAGTACACATGATATCTTAGAGGTCATTGCAATACATGTTGATGATGATGTTTTGAAAGCTATTGATCATTATGATTTTCCTCATATTCTTTGGACTAAGATTTGGGAGCTATATGGAGATCTTGATACTCTGCCATTCCTTGATGATCATGGTTTAGAATGTCACATGCCTCTTCATTCTTTAGATAGGATACCCTATGATGATATTGCTATGCATGAGCTTACAGATTTAGAATGCTTTGAATCTTCAAATGCAGATGTCATGGGTTCTACAAATGCTTCTTCTCCATCAGAAACAGTTGATGTACCTTCAACTTCAGTGATTCCTTATCCAGAGACATTGATTGAGGCTTCCATCACTCCTATTCAACAAGACATGTAAATTTCCAAACTTGGAATCACAGGATTGATTTCTTTCAGGTATTGCAAACTTGGCTACTTTTATAGGTTTAGAGGACATTCTTGAGGGGATATCTCTCCTCTATGTGGATTCTACTTTGGAGGGATTTCTTGACTCTCCACATTCCATTGTTTCGACGTTGATTAGGGATCCTAATACCGGTGAGACTACCTTGGAGGCACTTGATCCCTCTATAGATATTTCATATATGAGGCTTCCTCCTTCCAATTTCATTATTGAGTTGGAGTTTCTTCAACATCTACCATTGGATTTGCTTCTTCCTAGTGGGATACATGTGGTTTGTCATCACTGGACACTCTTTTGGCTTCATAACTCATTCAGTGGATTTGAGGACTCTTCATTCAAGGGGAAATCTAGTCTCCATATATTCCTTCAATGGCAAGATCATTGTATTACATTCTTTGGATCTTGTTTAGCATCATTTTCTGCATCTAGTCCTGGTTTGTCACCTTCTTCAGTGATTGGACATGTACCTAACTTGATTGTGGTGTCTTCATCTTCCTTGGGCAAGGAGACACATGAGCCATTTTTCAGAGACATCATCATCATACACATTCATCCTTCCTTCAATTCCTATCTAGAATGGGAATCATCCCTACATTTGTACTTGGTTTTGTTTCTTCCAAAAGGGAGACAAGTTGTTTGTTGACATTGGATCATGTTTTTTCTTCAGGCGCTTACCATTTTTCTAGGTGATTATACATTGTGGGGGGTTACATAGTCTATCTATTTCCATCTTATGGGAGGGCTATTGATTATTATACTCTTATGATGGATGTAGCTCTTGGGGGTATTGATGTTGAGACCTCCATACACCACTTCCATTACTTATACATGTGATTAGCATTAGATTTTGTATTATATTTGTAGAAATGTAAAATGTACCAATTGAGCCTATACATTTGCTCCTGATTTACTAACACCAGATCATCTTGAATCATCTCCATTTGCTAGTCATTTAATTAAATAATCTTTATTTAATTAAATTCATCATATTTCATCTTTTAATTAAAAATAAATCAACTTTATCTGATTAAATCATCATCATCTCCTATTAATTAAATAAATCACTTTGTTTAATTAATCCTATAGTCCCTCTTTTAATTAAATAATTCATTTTATTTAATTAATCTCTAAGGTCATCTCATTTAAATTAAATAAATTTATCTTTATTTTATTTAAAGCTAACACCATCCTCTTTAATTAAATAAATCAAATCTTATTTAATTATGTCTAAAATCATTTTCCTCTCATTTTGATTTAAATTAATCCAAAAATCTAAGTCAAAATGATCAAATTGGCTAATCTCCTTTAAATTAATCAAATCTTGATTAATCTTAGTCTTAAACCATCAAATCCTCAGCTTTTGCCACTTGCTCATGAAATCATTTTAATTAATTAATAAATCTCTATTTTCATTCAAAACAGGGCATCAAAGATGGAATATTCCTCAAATTTGAAATCTCCCCCCAAAAGGTCTTGTCCTCCAACATGGTATTTAATATCTCTTTCAAGTCCTTTTCTTGAGCCATGTGAGATTAACTTCACCTTTCGCCTCATCCTTCAAGCCATCTTTTGAATTTGAATCTCCCCCCTCTTTGCACATTCTCCAAAATGTGCTCAACCTTTGTCCATTAGCATGATGACAAGTGGTGCTTTATCATTGGCTTTTATTTTGTCCCACATACTCCATATCTTTCAAATCCTCCATCCTTATCTCTTATAAATATAGGCCTTCTCTATTTGTTTGGAGGAGCCACAATTAATGTAAAATCATTATGCTCATTTAAGGAGGAAAATTGGAGCGAAATTTATCATCTTCATCCATTATTTATCTTTTTTATCATCTATTAGCTAGGTTGTGTAGGAATTCAACCAAGGAGTCTCTATCTTCATCAAATCATTAGAAAGCTTACAAGGGATTGGGAAAGGGCCATTTTCCACATCAAAATGGCACCAATTCCCTCATGGGATTGAGAGTTTGCATGCTTAAATAGGATTTAGAAGTTTTTCTTGTTTTGTTCTTCATTTCTTTCCTATTTTGAGCATTGTAGATGAATTTCATGGGAAATCTTAGTTCTAACTTGCATATGGATCTAATATTGTGTTTGTTCACTATGTTTGTGCAGGTCTAAGATTGGGGTTCACATTTTGGCACTAGAAGGAAGGCGAACTTGAAGATTCAATGACATTTTTTCCAGAAATTTTGTCATTTTTTGCTAACATTTACATCTACAGGAAACTGCGCTGCTATAAGTCCAGCGGCACCATATAGTGCCGCTATCAGTCTAATGGCATCATACAGCGATGCTTCAAACTACAAAATGTGTCGCTTAGTCTTTCTCGCCCAGAATTCAAATTTTATAACTCTGTCACTGGGTCAGTTTATGGTCACTGGCTTTCTCAAATTCCAAACTATGCCACTGAGCAAAACTCTATCGCAATCACGATCTCTGGTTTTACTATAGAGCATCTCTGTCTGACAAGCGACGCCATACAATTTCATTGACTTTCTCAAACAGCACCACCTATGCGGACTACATTGTTGGAGTGGAGTAAAAAGTTCAAATTGACTCAATTTCGACATGTTCTTTTTCATTCTGGTTTCCTTAGGTTGCTAACTGGTTTTTCTAACCTCTGTTTTGTAGTTATAATCAGTTTTTGTAGGTTGGCTTAATCAAAGGTGAAGGAGGGAAACCAAGTATAAGTTTCATAATGACATCATCATCTCATTACATCAAGTGTTTTTTAACACTTTAGTTTTTTATTAACACTTTGGGAGAACTTATAATATTTCTTCTAAGGATTTGTTACCTTTCATGTGCTTAGGATACACTAAATTTCTTTTGGGCACTAAAAATAACACTACAAAAGCTTTCATTGTTTTTTCTACAAAGGGATTAAAAAGAACTTTAGGAAAATTTACTAGATTTTTTTTGAGGTTAACAATTGAATAATCAAAATTTCACACTTCCTTTGGTGCTTAAAAAGAAGTCACTCTTGCTTTGAAAGGATAAAATGAACATGTGCTTCTTTGTCTTGTAATCACTTACCCAAAAAAATACCACTAAAAAGACCTATGCGATTCTCTCGCACCTCAAGGCGATCTAGAGAATCAAAAGGCTTTTTGGTGATCTTAAGTTGGGTAAATTGATTGTCTCCACATTTCATTTGGGATTAAAAATTGAACAAATCTTGCGAGTGTGAGTGGAATATATTGCATGTGTTTTCTCTTTGTTTCTCAACAAAGATCGATCGAACTACGAATATTTTTGTTCACTTTTGTTTATCTTAGAGGGCCTACCTTGTGGGAAAAATTAATCACCCAAGGGAGCGACCCAACTAGGAACATGCTAAAGCCAAGCAACTTCCACTTGGGATATAAGTGTGGGTACTTGAGGAAAGGAAAGTATCATGAGGATTGTTCCAATAAGAAGGGAAGCAATGGTCCCTCGCCATATGGATGATCCCCCATGAATAGAATGCCCACATTAAAACCTCTTGTTTAAAAGGCCAAAATCCTTAATCTATTTATTGGTGCAAGAATGGTCGTTCTGAAGCCGTTCCATAATTTTATAGCTTTTAGTGGAGATGAGAAGTATGCCATGGGAGATTCATGGGTACTGATGCTTGGCTAGCCCAAGAAGCAAGTGCACTATAAGGGGGAGCCTGTATGGTCAAGCATCTAATCATCCATTAAGAGTAGGCGTAGCTGGATTCGTCCAAGTGGGGTTTCAACAAATATTGTCTCTCATCCATAGGATTGTGCATTACTTTGGAAATCAAAACACTTTACTTGATCTAAAACATTGGAAAAATGAACATTCAACATGAGCATCAAATGTCAAACCCTTTAGGGGGAGCAAATACCATTGACAAATCTAAGTTCTATTGCTTGCCCTAGGGATTCTATCCTTAGAGGCTTCTAAGTGCTTAGATTCATATCTCAATTTTCTCTTACTAAAGTCAACTTTAGGAGACTATTTCCTTAATTTCCTTAATTTCCACATAATGGACTTTGTGGGATGAAAATAAATTGGGACATTAGACATTTAGTTTGAAAAATAAATCAAGAAATTGGATGTGGTAAAAACAATTCATTAATCAAGATGAAATCAATTGAACCCCACATATGTGCTTTTTTATCTTTTGTCTTATGGTCTTTTGAGAAAACATTGATCTTTTTGTTTGAAGTACTCTTAGGGAAAAACATGTTCTTCAAAACCTTTGTCTTGCAAACAAGTCTCTCTTAGGTTCATTTAGGATCAAAGTCAACCTTCATCCATCCTTCAAAACATCAATCAAATCCCATCTCACAAATAACTTTTGAACGATTGGAAAAATCATTCATACTAGACTTTTGGTAAAATCCTTCAAATCAACATCAAAATCTCCTTGTTTGGCTAAGTGTCTGTGGATGAATCCTTCCTCATACACCTAGTTAAATTATCATTGTGTGGACAAGTTTATTCCAAGACAACATCTAACCTCTTGGAGTTTATGAGTTCATTATCAAATCCAAATCAAATCCAAATCGAAATAAAATCCAAATCAAATCCAAAATCAAAAATACAAAAGTCCTAAAGTCTAATATCTCCTCCAAGGGTCTTAAAAGTTCAAACACCCATATCATTCACCCCTTTCATCCTTCATCTCATCATTGGTCCTAAATCCTTTAGAGGTCAACAAGGTCAAAACACAAAGAAAAATAGGGAATATAAACTTGATCCATACATTATGAGTGGTCTAAATCAACCAAACTTTCAAAGCCTTACAATGTTGATGGATTATCAAAACTCAAATTTATACAATCCATACATGGGATCATTATCTCCTACAAACCTCAATGGTACAAAAAATGTGAGTATGCCCAATCTAAATTTTGGAACACCTTTCCCTATGGTAGATTTAAATGAAAGTCCAAACTTACAAATCTATCAACCAAGCAATCAATGCATGAGTCTTCCACAAAGCAACATTATCCCACCAAATCCATACATACCAATTGTGAATATACCAAGTACAAGTTTACCAAACATGAACATTTCAAATCCACACTTGGTAAACTTTGGGATGGATATGTTTGTGAATCATATGAATGTTGTTCAAAGTCCAAACAAGATGTTAACGATTGCATGTATTGAACCAAGTCAAGGTAACACCATGCAAAATCAAAGTTACCTAAATCAAGGCAATGTAATTGCCAACCACAACAATTTTCAATTTCAACCTATCATGCCAAATCTAAACATCATCCCAAATCAGAATCTCACAAGGTAACAAACGAAAATATACACTACTTGGGAAACCAATCGAATCAATCATACAACAGTTGGTGCAGGAAAAACTCATCATAGTTCCCACCTATGACAATTATCAAGACCCCTTAGTGAAACTATTGTGGTACAATGAAAATAACCTTTGTGATTATCACAAAACAAAGGGACACACAACATCAAATTGCATTAGGCTCAAAAATCTTACCCAAGATCTTATTGATCAAAAAATAATAACTATTGGGGACAATGATCAAGATTCAACCACTAGCGATAGTAGTGATAAACTCTCAACCAATAATCATGTTGACAATGCCTCTACATCATCCAATGAGTTAGGAGACATATCTCAATAATTTATTCCAAAGCATGATCAACATATTTTACCAAGGTCTAGCAATGATCCTTTCCAAGACATATGGGCATCCTTTGACCTCGTGGTTACAGATACTAAAGGGATTCACAACTCAACATTTGAGCCACTTCCTATGCCTAATTAAGATATCCAAGAACCCTTTATGAGAAATCCATTCTTTGAAATTGACCCATGTTAAGAACTTGATCCAAATCATGTCGAAAGCAATTATAAAATCATTCGAGATCATATCCACATAGCACATACTCTTCGATCTACCCATGAGATTCTTTATTTGGATGGACACATAGATGATCTTCATTTAGAATAGGATTCCTTTACTCCTGACATGATTACACAAACGGAGCAGGTTATTGATTCCTACAATCAAACTAAATTGTCAACATCAAGATCAGATATATCCAACATTTAGACTGGGGACATCATGTATGGAGATATCTAGCATTATCCACTCAAGGAAATAGGTCAGAAAAAATAAGATATTCCAGATTTAGCATAGCAGCAAAGTGAAATAACGTCATCTACAGTGGTCATTTATCATAAAATGCATTATGATCAAGACATCTCAAAATAGGGAGAATCAAAGAACAAAGATGTTACTACCACCATACTGAGGGAAACTTCATCTCAAGCAAACATCAAAATACAGGGCATGAAGAATCCTTATGGTGAAACCAATGACAATACTACAACCAGCCACGTCATGAATCTTCACCCACCCATCACCCCATCCATGGATTGTCACCAACATCAAAAGAGAGATTTTAATCAAAGTACGAAGAATGTTATCAAAGAAAAATAATTTGAGAAGCATAAAGGACAAATCAAATACAAGTGGATACCAAAGAATACAAAGAAATATTATCCCTATCAAACTCCATTAGTCAAAGAAACTATGGTGCAAAATAAAAAAGGGAAAATTATCCATCACAGATGCCCATAAAGGAAAAAGAAAGCTTCTCAAGCGATGTACAAAGTATATCAAGTAGTTGGTCCTAATTCCATACACACTTCCGTATCCACCCATTATTGCTCATCTTCCCAAGTTTGGAGAGTTAAAGGTTCCAAACTATCAACCAATCCATCTCTTATTCCTAAGCACACTCCACCATCCACGCCTCCATGCATGATATCTAATTCTCACATTGACCGTGTATTGGCAACCACCCTTTATCATAAGGATTCAGAAGGCACTCTATCACGATATGTGCACAAAGATAAAGTTAACTCCAGTATCAACAAAGTAGATCAGGAATCTCAAAAGTTACATTCAAGTGCACGTATCTTAGCAAAGCAACTTCTTCAAGTAGGATATCGATGGCACATTATGACAAAATCATCTAAATCGACACCACTAGGTGATTCAGCATAAGCTTAAAATCTTTCAAAAAAATACAAAAAAATAAAAAAATATGAAAATCCAAAACAATAGAAAAATCATGAAAATAGTAAAGATAAAAATCGTCCACTAGTGAAAACCACTACGGTGGCGCTTTGGATAGGTACCATGATGAAAACCTGGAAAGGAGGTGTCATGTGTTGAATCGAGCATCTACGTGAACCACTTCAGGAGAAAGCATCTTATCACATTCATAATAAATCCAACATTCCATCCACCTCAGCCATAATAAATCCATTCATCCATGAACCATTTATCCAATCCATTTTTCACAGTCCAAATTATCTTGAACTTGGTAAAATTTTGGTGTACACTTTACACTTGCTTATGGTAAACATCTTGACATGGGTCATTTTCATTGATCCTATCCTATCCAACGCTATCTGAGACATGAAGCATTCATCCATTCAAACACCTTATCCTAGCGCAAGATAATCCTTGGAATCCTTTGCATGCTTACCATATCCATCCATCCATACACCTATCCAAGCATCCATCCATGGCATTCCATACATTTCTAGGCACTGGGGCAGGTATGTACATCTTGCTTCAGGAATAAATCTTGATGTATATCCTCCAACTTATGAGGTGATCCAAACATTGGAAAACATGAAATCAATTTGGTCTAGTATTTGTGAGTCAAAATCTAAATCATTAGCCCATGGCATATTTTGATGAGCAGATGTTCCTCATCAAGCTTCATCTTTCATCGAACATCAATCCAAACAATCAATATCAGTCACATCAAACATGTGCTTCAATGTCACATCAAAACATTAAAAACATGTTTTCTTCAAAAATCAAGCTTCAAAATCTTGATCAATCAAATCTAGTCAAAAAAATCATCATCTTGGGATATCCTTCCCAATCCTTGTGTTTCTTAACACTATCCTTCGATTGTTGTGTATCCTCAACAATTTTATCATCATCAATCCATCATCATCTTAGGATATCCATCCCAATCCATCCCTGTTGCTTAACACTATCCTTGCATTGGTGTGTATCCTCAACAATGTTATCATCATCAATCCATCAATCAAATCCAATCAATCCCTCATCATCTTGGGATATCCATCCTAATCCTTGTGTTGCTTAACACTATCCTTGCAATGTTTTGTATCCTCAACAATGTTATCATCATCAATCCATTGATCGGATCAATCAACCTTAGCTTGGTTTCCAACAAAATCAAAAAATAGAGCACTGATATTGTCACACATGTCCATATCCAAAACATTCAAAACATCAAAAAAATCCAAAAACATTCATAAAAACCAAGAAAATCCAAAAACATCCAAAATCATATCAAAATCCAAAAACATTCATAAGAGTCAGAAAACGTCAAAAACATGAAATCCAAACTACGTCGTCTCTGAGCTTAAACATAGGCAAGGCCAATCTTTGATCAGCCCCCGAGACACAAAATCCAAAAACATTCATAAAATTTGACAAAACCCAAAAAACATTTGAAAAAATCAAAAATCAAAACATTTATAAAATCTCAAGAAAACCCAAAAACAGCCTTAAAACATTTCAAAATACCAAAAACATCCAAATATTTGAAAAAAAATCCATCCATCTCATTTCGCTTTCACCCGCAATAATCAATCATCCATGATAAACTGATCGCCACCTTCATTCTTTGGCAAAACAAACAGAAACAACCACAACAATCAACAAAAGAAAACTTCAAATGTAAAATCAAAAGCAAACAACAAACCTTTAAACACAAAATCAAACTCTTGATCATTTTCAAACATGTCAATCAACCTTATATCAACAGCCTGTCAAACAACTTATCAACCCATCATCATCCTATACAATGCATGTCCTAGGATATATTGTTTCGACAATGGGCATCATTTTGGATATCACTTTGGATTCTTATCCTATCAAAACACATCCCTTTGGCTAGAGACCGAATACTTGCTTTGTTAGATACATCCTAGCAAGGTTTCCATATGTCAGGTGTGAACAAGAATACTCCTATCTGATTGTTGAGTCAAACTCCATCACACTAGGTGCAATGCCATCCTTGTTCTTTATACCTTGATGCATTTCACCTATGTGTGTTATCAAACATAAGGTAAATATCCCTTTTAAAATCCCAATTCATGTTAAGCTTTGCATCATCATCATCATCATCTCTAATAAATTCTCGTAGATCATGGGCTTGTTGGATCATCTTGTCATCATCTCTTTTTTCTTATTCTCCTATCTTTACTAACATTTCTAAATCAGTATCAGGTGTGTGTATATCAAAATATACATGAGGCTACCCATGGCCAATGAACTGTATACATCATCAAATCTA
>VDFB02353493.1:98025943-98139375 GCA_007258455.2 Sequoia sempervirens | reverse complement strand
TGCATTTGTCACACAAAAAATTACAATCATCTTTTTCATTTCATTTTTTTCTTTTTTAAATGTTCAATATAATAACTTAAAAAATATTAAATAAGACAATACAAAACTGCACATGAATCAATCCATGATTCCAAAAAAATCCTTTTCTTTGGAGATGTTTAAGTGAGACTGTCTTGATATTATTTGGTCAAATCTAAGTTTTTAGAGTAAGTCTTGGAATACTACCTGCCCGATACTGCCTTGATATTATATTTGGTTAAATTTAAGTTTTTAGATTAAGTCTTGGAATACTACCTGCCCATGCTGCATACTGCATATCTCTGTTAAAAGCAATAAATAATTGATTCATATTATTAGACCAAACACATTTTTTACTTTTTACCATCTTCAAATGTTCTCTACATTCATATTGTGCTTTTCATTTTATCTGTTTTTGCAGTTCACTAGATTTTATCCTAGTCACACAAGAACAAAAACAAGACAGTTGCTTGCCACTTCGTGGCACTTGTTACTCGTGAATGGAATTCTACTATGGTTGGATGTTAGACAAGATTCAGTTGTCCTATTTAGGAAATGATGTCTTAAAACCAACTAGATGGTGAATCTTCTTCTTGACCATAACATAAATGCACAACCTAAAAGCAGCTGTTCCTTCTGACTGGTCAGTGACATCCGTCTATAACATTGGCTCCCAAGCCTTGGTATATAGGCAAATTGGCATTTTGGACTCATTTGATTTATATTAATTTGTACTTGAAATTCCGTATTATGATGTTTTAAGTATTATAATTTAATTTCAACTATCATTGAGAATTAGATGATATAATAAGCAGGATATCATGTGTTTGTTACGCACTAACTGATGAACATTTTTCCTTAACAATGGAATTTTGAACTTTTTATTGATAGTTTCAACTACCATTTCCAGACCTTACAATTTCTTACTCAGTATACATCCTCATTTTTTAACATGATGATTTGTGACCTCTGTTTCTAGAGCCCCAACTTGCCATAGCCTGTTTCAAAAATCATGAATTACATGGCTACTTAATTTTTAACACCAATGGTAACCCCAAATATTCCTCCAGTTAAACAACTTTTAGTGCTTCCTAGGTTCAAATCTTAGAAACCACTTATTTGGATTCAAAAAATATTCAATTAGTCAGAATTCCCATAGTCATCAGACAAAATTTCGATACTTCTGCATTAACACACACAATTCAGAGATTGCACACATTAGTGGCAGTCGATAGATATGAGACCATACGTAAGATATTTTTAAAGTACAAACTGCATCTAACTATAACGAGGATGTTAAGGTTTACTAATAATGCGAAACTAATTTTAGCATTGACTGAGTAGAACGAAAATTCCCAGATCAATTTTAAACTGTAAACCATAAACTGCATCTTTAACCAACAGAGAATCTATGTTCTTCCCACAAAAGTGTCTTCCATCAACTTTCCGCAACCCCCTATGTCTATCATATGCCAAATTTAATTGTCACAAACACACAAAAATTTAAAAAATGCTTGGCTAGCGTATTGACTACATGTCTCATTTATTTGTCTCAAAATTGCAAGACAAGGCCTTCACATGTTGGGAATATTGACCGTCATTTCAATAACTATAGGAACCACGAGCCTTAAGCAAGAAGCTTTGAGTAACCTCTTCCCTTTGAAGAGAAATGAAGATCAAATACAATTACCGGAGAAAGGTTACACAAAAATCAATAAAGAACATTTGACAAATACATTCATGTTCCAAGATCCTGTTGCTTTTTTGCTTTGCTCTCAAGAGTTGTTTCAACTTTATGTGACAGTGAATTTGTCAGATCCGTAGAAGCTTTATCTTCTTTTTTCTGTGCAATATTCTCCTCTGACATGTTTGCAGGCATTGAATGCACCATCTCTTGCATGTTATTTTCTTTGTTTATTTCATTTTTCTCCTGCAACATATTCTGGTGAGATATCTGCATCTGCACCATGCCACGCATAGTAGCTTCCTCTGCTTCAAGTTGAGCATCAATCAATGCATTTGCATCCTTCCGCATTGATTTGAAATATTTGTCAACATCTTTTTCCTGTACATGCACTTAGATGAAAAAGAATAAGCTTTCAAAATGATGGATTTTTTACCATAAATAAAACTATTAAATGCATGTTAGGAATTAACACACCGTTTTTGTGAGTGTGTCATTTAGTCTTTGCATCCTTTCAACAACTTTACGAACTTCCGATAGAATCATTTGCTCTGGGAGTTTCTCAAGCATGGCCTTCTGTTCACGCATCTGAATACACAATTGGGAGAAATAAAAGTAATTAGAGTTACCATACCCTTGTCACAAATAAAAATGTCACTAAAATGAGCAAGTGCTGATAAACATCAACATTTATCGAGAAGTCATAATTTAAATGCATTTTAGTTTCTGCAAAGCAACTAGTATCTAAGATAGATAGAGATGACCAAGTCCAAATTTTATTAATCATGTGGTCAAACACAGGAGATCTAATAGTATCAAAGCATAGGAGGTTAAATGGAATCAAACTATTTTTTACTACATACCTCCATAATAGATTAAGAAAGCTTCTTAAATTGATATATGCATGAAATTTAACCTGTTACAAGTTTAATTTTAATTTCCCTTCGGAAGGACAAAGTCCAAATTTAGCAAGTTGAGGCTTTAGAAACCATAACATGAAGATGTCCTCATTTAAACTTTTAGAAGAGTAGTGTGTGTATAATTGGTAATTCATTCATTTGAAAATTCAGTAAGTTTGATTAAAAATTGTTTCAAACGCTGGGAAGAGCCAATATGACCAGACATGTAAATCCTTACCAAATTTTGTTAATTTTTTTAAACCATACCCAACATGAAAATCAGTTTACTATTCCAGGATCCATGTAAAAAGAAAAAAAAATCCAAATTTTATTATTTTGACCCTCCAAACATCCTCTAGATTATGAGAACATTCCATTTGAAGGCAGTGTGCCCCAAAATTATAGGCATCTAGAAAGTGAGCCCAAAAACCCTGAATATGCTCCAAACACACAAGAACTTGCTTTGCATTGCCAGAATCTTGTGGGAATAAGTCAAATAAATCATTTTGACTTGCAAATTGTACTCAAGTAAGGTTAAAAAAAGAGTAGAGCCAATTATGCCCCACCAACAATTTCATTCCTTGTTGCCAATTTCTCTCCATATGGTTCTCACTTCAACATCTATATCATAGCTGGGGCCTAATTCAATAGTGGCTAATATATAAATCATGGCCAAGGCGAAATACCCTTATCCAGTTACAGTAATTGAAAAATTCCCTGCCACTCTGCACCAAGCTACTTAAGTCTAGTGTCAAAAGTAATCTGGTTATGTGTTGGATTGTGAACTATTAACACAATGTTTTCATCTTCCAGATACTAGTTTCTGTGTTCTAACTTCTAACACAAATGGCCTTTTTTGGGTTTCTAAATCTATTATCAATTTGATCTGTATAATATTCTATAATGTTGATTTCCCTATTAGTTCCCGTGGGATCTGTATCCTAGCTAAATTTTACACTTCTATTGCAGATCTCTGTTTTATCTTTCACCACTGCCAGTATACTCTTGGTTCTATCTAGGTTGTCTAGGTCTACTGTTATTAAAGACAATTTTGTGTGATGGCTATCTCTGGCCACTGTAAACGATGGTGAGTTCATGTTTTTGGCTGCCCAATTACGAGGTAACATTAAAAAATATATTTTCCTTCAAAAAAATTCCTTTCCAAATAAAAGAAGAAAAACTATACCCAGATAATAATTCAGACTCAACTAGACCTGCAAGCATTTCAGAAACCATTTACGCTTGGCAAATCATGAAGGAGAAATTAAAAAGCACTCAAACAATAAAATTTAATATTTTGCTATTTTGCGATCAGACCACCTAACAACTCAAGGCTAGAGTTTGAGTCAATGTTACCAAAATTGTGATTGGCAAAACATACCTGTGGCTACACAAATAAAAAATGGGTAAGCACATAAAAACAAGAATTTTCTTGAGAAACTGTCAAAATGATTAAAAGGATTTTGATTTTATATGGCCACTTTTCCTGCTTCTCTCAAGATTTGTTGAAAAGCTATCATTTTTCAAAAGCAACAATTTTTTCAAAAAAAATCAGAAATACTAATCTGACCAAATTTGTAGCATTGGTAGATGAATTTGATGAGCTAAATTCTGAATCATGGACCAAGGTTTAAACTTTAAACCTATGTTGCCGGTTCTGGTACTGATCCTGGTTTGGGATTGTGGATCTAGTTCGTGGATCCAGCTAGATTTTTTTGGGAGCTGGGTTCGTTTTGGGTTCATTCGTACAAAAAACATATGCAGCCTTGAAGCAGAATTAAGACTAGAATATCACATAGCATCATATAAAGACTTTATAAACAACAAAACTACCGTAAACTTGAATGTCATTTAAAACATGCATGATAAATATTCATCGTTCAAACTTCAAGTTCAATATTAAAATAATAATATCAAGTTCAGTACTTTTAATCATCAAATGGATTTTCTAAATCATCAACATCATCATCATCATTCACATCAAATGATGTAGGAACATTAGATGAACCACAAGCAGTGCAATCACTTGCACTAAAAGTGTGCTGGCTTTCCGAATCCTCATATGCAATATCCTGGGAAGTGGAAGCATCCAAATCCGTATGCTCTAGCTCTATATCCTACAACTTTGTGTCCCCTTCCTTGTAGTCATGATGTTTGTACGAAAGGAGACACAAGTTGGAATGCACATGTACTAATTTCTCTGCTCTTTTGGAGTGCAATCTATTGCGCTTTACTGAGTGGATGAAAGAATACGTGCTCCAATTCCTCTCAGATGCAGATGAACTATCAACCTATGAAGACAAAGTATGTTGGGAATAGGATGCCATTTAATTGCAATCCTAAACATATTTCATGTATCTCCTAAGTCCTTGCAAAGTGTTCCCCAACACTAGGATTAGAAAGAGATTAAATTTGAATGAAATGAACATGTAAATTGACATTTGTAATTATTCCTAAATGATAGAAACATGTGGGGGCGTCCAAGAAGAGCTCCTACAAAATAGCAGCACATGGGGTGCCCACATGGAAGGTGGAACCCACCTTGCTTAAGTTAACCGATTGGAGGATTGATAACACTTCAGTAATGCATGTAAAGATCCTACAAGTTAGGGATTGATATTTACATGAGTGGAATTTAGTTCAGTTTAGTTTAGTTCAGTATCAGTTCAGCTTAGTTCAATTCAGTTCAGTTCAGTTATGGTTCAGTTATCTTCAGTTGCATATAGTTAGTTTGAGTTGAATGCTAGTTGACTTCAGTTGACTTCAGTTGCATGACAGATAGCAGGTGGATACTTTCAGTTAAGTGGGGATGATCAATTATGCATAATGTTTGCATGAATTGGTGGAGAGATCTTTCAGTTAACTAAGATTGACTTGGACCCACCTTGGGCGCCCCAGTTGGCATCTTTGAGTTAACACCTTTTGCATGAGAAGATATTTAAAAGGCTCAATTAAGTGGGCCCATTCTTGGGCACCAACTTTGAGGTGAAGCTTGCAAGATATTTTCTTGACAAACGTTCAGTTAAGTGTTCAATTTGGGGCGACTAAATTGAGGAAGACTTTGGTTTGAACTCAGATTACACATTGGAACTCTACTTGCACAATCTAGGTGTAGATTTTTGAGAGGAGCTTTATGCTCTTGTATTTGATAACTCTTATGAGTTTGCATGCTCATTAATTGTCTATTTATTGCAGCAATTGCATCAGAGCAAGGGCAGCAGGTTTGCAAGTTGAGCTTGTACATGTGTGAGGGTTTGAAGCATGGCATGGGATGTGTGGATTCATGCTTGGTCACATGGAATGCATGGATAGCTTGTGCTGTAGAAAGTGTATGAGAGTTTTGTGCAGGTTGTGAAGAAGGATTGTTGAAGGCAAGGAAGCATATCAATCAAGGATTGATACAGTATTATCGTAATCTTGTTCAAAGGTTAAATAATACAAGCACTATTGATTCTGGTGGAGTTTTTTCCTGAAAGGGTTTCTCCACGTATATGTTGTGTCACTTCTATCTTGTCTCATTCTTCTACAATTTTTTGTCTCTTTCTACAATTGGTAAAATTGATCTAAACAGATTAATCATGCACAAAGAATTGTAACAAAGAACACTTAATTAGATCTACAATCACATAGGTTTACAAGTTCAAAGCTACAATTTCACCTTCATTTTTCAACAAAGTAAACAATTAAAGTTATACATTATTTTTATTAAAACTTAAAGGACTAAAAAATGCAAATGTATTAAACTTACTTGTGATAAAACTTTGATTGTGAGGGGTTGCAAGTGTTGGAAGAATTGGCCATGGAAGTACCACCAACTATGAGCATCTTTCTTAAACCTATCACAAAGAGCCTCAACACTTTGACCATTTGAGTGCATAAAATCCATGAACTCATTCGCAACTACATCTCGCAATTTTGTCTCCGAAATGTTGCCTTGTACCCTTCAACCACTTCAAAATCTCTTTATGGGGGTAGCCTTCCTGGCATAGAAAGAGTCTCACCATTGTAGTATTTTGGAGTCAATGCAAAGGCAAGATGTAATGGAGTGGTCATTTTGTTCCATCTTTCTTCAACAATTGCATGCACTTGTTTGAAGAAAGTCTCTTCAAGGTCTTGCTCTTTCACATTTATGATGCTCTTCATCTTCTCAATCATTGAGTCAATGCCATCATATTTTTCTCCAATGCAAGGCTTGTCCATGTCAATACAAATCATGCTCAAAATGGGCTCGGTGAAGCTAAGGAGATACTCCACATGATCCCACTGAGTCATCTAATATCATTTGCTTAATTTGTGTTGCCCTGCCAGAGTTGCTTTGCCACTAGATAGACCAATTTTGGCTAATCACGATGCTAGAAAGCACCTCTCTAACTGTCACAAGTCGTCTCAACACGATTGTGTTAGAGGTGAAACGGGTCTCTGCAACCTATTAAAAATACAAAATAAAATAATTTAAATTTAAAAACAAACTTTAAAGTGTTGATGTATAGCCGCGGGCCTCATACTTCCAGCGGCATTGTTATTACATGATAAATTAAATGTAGCCATCGGCTATTTAATTTATTAGATGCGATTTGTGAAGAGGCGCTTCACTTAAAGATTAATTAATACTTATTTTATGTGGCCGACTTCATGTTGGGATTCGCCACCTTTGTACGAGACATATTCTTTCATTGATGGCCGACCTCTTGAAGAAGAGACGCATCTCTTGGGAGAAGACACATTCACATTGTATATATAAGCGTTCACTCTCCTCTTTTCATTCATTCATTCATTACTTGTTCAAGTTCGCATTTTAGTAAGAGATTGAGCATTACCTTCAACAGATCGATATTGTGATTCATATAGCAGATTGAAGTCTTCATGGAGGTCGAGATTATTATCTACAAGGAGATCGATATTATCTTGAGATTGCATCAAGTGTGGTGCTGTAATTCGGCCTCATTGTAAAAGCAAATTGATGTTCGTTATTCAATATATAAGAGATATATTGTTGCTAGGTTTTTCTCCCTCAAGTTGGAGGGTTTTCCTAGGGTATATGTTGTGTCAAATTGTTTAAAGTGTTATTTATCTACTTATTTAATTTCTAATCCTAAAACTAACATGGTATTAGAGCAAGTCTAAGAAAAGATCTGATCAGAATTATTTAGGCAGTCCAAAGGAGATATGGTTTGGGCATTTAAGCAAAATTATATGGAGAAATTCTATCAAGACCTGATAATCTCTCGGGAAAGAATAAGCTCTTAGGAAAAGAAAATGAATCAGGAGACAGGAGTGAGTCGTGGCGGAACTATAAGGTTTGGTTATTATTGATTTATCTCTGTCGTTCCACATCACAGGAGCTGCTTAGTCACATCAGACAAATTCGATTTCCTTGATTGGAAATTCGAACTCATTGGAGAATCCGTGCATATTCGAGATATCATATAATAACACGCTCAGTAATCTACTAGCGCTCATATGAAGTCGACATCTTGATTAAGACTCAAGCGTGAAAAGAGTGTCACAAAAAATTTGCATATTTGATCCGGGCGGTCAAATCAAGTCGTACATAGGAATTATTTGAGGGCAGTATGAGTGTCGGGATCTTTAAAGGAGCATGGGAATAATCATTCTGAATAATTGTCACCCGATTGACTAGATCCATAATTCAAAAATAAATGTGCAAATTTTGTGCCTTACAATATTCGATGGTTTGATAGCCATGAGACTGCTTGTATTGAATTTGTAAATGCTTGCTCTGGTCTATAATGACAATCCACCGAAGATAGGAATGATGATGGCGATGTCGCTCAGAACGCTTATCTCCCGGGATCTCATCGCAGCCTTCCAGCTTGTGAGTGATGATCTTATCTGCTTCTAACACAAGTCTTTGGGTGTCGCTAGTGGCTTGCTCCCTTCAGATCTCAAGTCCTATGAGTTATGGGTGTCGGCTATTATGAACGCGTGATGAACTCGAACTACTGTGGATGGCACTGGTGACGGATGTGAGGTTTGTCACATAGTCTGGTAATGTCGTTAGCGCCTCCAATATTGATGTATGATCAGCATTCAAGCATTTTGCAGATGATCTGATTACGTAAATCTATGGGCCTGATTCAATAAGCCGTCATGTGTGTCGAAGCTTGTGCCAGGATGCGTTGGGGTTCATCTTTGTTGTTTTCATCATCTGAACATCATAGAGCTTGTTGCACCTATATAGCAATTCTAGGTGGGTTGCTGCTGGAAAAGGAGTGCATCGATAAATTTGAATGGTCAAAGACCATATTCAAATTTACCCAGCCACCACTACAAATTCTAAGACATGGGCCTATGATCAAGCCGTGAACCTATAGAAGGAAGGTTGTGGACTGATCTGAGCGCAAGAGCAGCGAATCATATTGAATACAATGATTAGCATTTATCAAAATCTTTAAAGAGATAAGTATTCTTTGTCATGGTTTCTTTTAAGTGGTGATCGCTGGCATAAGATCCTTAGGAGATATCATTCTTTCATTGCGAGTTGTTGTGAAGATTTCTGAGTGTGACTTTGAAATGAAAAGAGAACTGCAATTTTGATTGTGATTGGTTGGTCACATCGATACCATTCTCTATGTGCATGGATTGTGATGGTGCCTTGAGAGGTTTGGTTCTATATTGAATATGTTGGCTACATAATGTATCTAAGAAATTTGTGTTGAGCAGATTGTCTTTTGTTGTGCTGAGATTAGCACTTTCAAGAGTAGTAAAGATGAAAGGAAGATATATCAGAATCAATAAAGATAAGTCCTATTATTTCTTTAATTTGATCTTTTGATATTTGCTACATACTTCACTTGTAGTTTGATTTTTATATGTAAACTATTATTAATCCTTTAAAATGCAGGTTGGATTGAGAAGCAATTAAATGATGAATTATTTATCTGATATTACTTAAGGAATTCAAGGGAGGAAGAGCTTGAGGCATTCTGTGAGGAAGCAACACAGGTTGAAAACTAGACACAGCTTGCTGCCATAAAGTTGAGTTGGTGTCACATAACTATAGTCATCTCTCGAGGGCACAAGGCCGGGTCTGCCTTGGATGGAGAGTTTGCATCAGCAAGAATATTGAGAAAGATGAAGATACTAAAAGAACCACTACAGATTGTCATTGTGATCAATTACTTCAAGAGGAGTTAAATTCTAAGGATTCAAGGCTCGGGTTGAGAGCATGTATGGGAAAAGGATTAAGGTTCTAAGATGGAGGGGAAGTTCACTTCTTTGCAATCTCTGAGGCAGGGATCAAGAGGGAGTTATGTGACTTACTAGTGAAATTATCAGCTATGTGGGTTATAGTATTGCAAGGATAGGTGCTAAAATCCTTGGAGGACCTCTTCAGCTGCAAAGAATAGAATTGCTCAAGTTAGTCAATCTGGATTTGACATTGGTAGCTCCGCAAACTATTCAAAATAGGGTGATCCGGGATGAGGTCGAGAAGGACAGCCCTGAATTCTCTACAAAGGTGTGCACTGGAAACCATTTCTCTAAGGCAAGCGTTGCAAGCAATCTTGGACGAGGAGGTCAGAAGGTTGATGCAAGTACTTGGAGCTTCAAAGGGAAGTATACTATAGACATCTTGAAGAGGTTTGGTATGATGGATTGCAAATCCATGTCTACACCGATGGAAACCAATTTGAAGAAGTTGAGTGAGTCTACAGCTAGTTCAGATCTAGTGGATCCCACTATATACAGGCAGTTGATTGGATCGTTGATGTATCTAGTCAATACTAGACCAGATATTTGCTATGCAATGAGTGCACTTAGTCAATTCATGTGTGAACTAAGGCAAATACATCTAGTTACAGCTAAGCATATCTTGAGATACTTGTGTGGCACAGTTGGATATGGCTTGAAATATACTTCCAGTGTAGATCTTCAATTGCAAGGATATTCTGATTCTGATTGGGTAGGGAGAGTAGCTGATCGGAAGAGCACCTCTGGTTGTTGCTTTAGTTTGGGATCTGCAATGATTTCTTGGTGTAGCAGGAAGCAATCTTTAGTGGCACTAAGCACTGCAGAGGCAAAGTATATTGCATCATGTGTAGCAGCTCGAGAAGCAGTGTGGCTTCTGAAGCTCCTTGCACGATTGTTTGGACAATCATTGGAGCCGATTGTTATTCATTGTGATAATCAAAGTTGTGTGAAGCTTTCTGTCAATCCAGTGTTTCATGACAAAACAAAACATGTTGAGATAAATACCATTATATTAGAGATATGGTATTGAGGAAAGCTATCCAGTTGAGATACATTTGCACTGATGAGCAGACGGCCGATATTCGCACCAAGCCTCTCTCCAAAGTAAAGTTTGTGCACTTTTCAAGACAAGCTTGGAGTTGTGGAGAATGAAGCCCTAGCTGAGAGGGAGACTCAACATCAGCGATCTTCTGTGATTTGCTTTAATGCATCTTTCTCTGTGAGAGAGAAATTTGAGGTGTAAGCCCTTGTTAATGCATCTTTCTCTATGAGAGAGAAATTTGAGGTGTAAGCCCTTGTTAATGCATCTTTCTCTGTGAGAGAGAAATTTGAGGTGAAAGCCCTTGTTTCCACCCTCTGGGAGTAGCCATGGTGGATTTCATGTTGAGTGACTCCATGACAACATCACGTTGAGAGACTCCGTGATGATTTCCTTGTTCTTGTGTTTATCCACCCTCTGTGAGTAGCCATGGTGGACGTCATGATGAGATGACAACATCACATTGAGTGACTCCGTGATGGGCACTTGTGCACATGTTCTTTTCCATACATGGGAGTAGCCATGATGGACGATATCACGTTGAGTGACTCCGTGATGAGCTCTTTCCACATATGGGTGTAGCCATTGTGGGTGTCATGTTGAGGGACTCCATGACCTTGGATATCTGGAAGTATTCCTCCCTAGCTAAGAGGGAGTGTTGATGTATAGCTGCGGGCCTCATACTTCCAGTGGCATTGTTATTAAATGATAAATTAAATGTAGCCATCGGCTATTTAATTTATTAGATTTGATTTGTGAAGAGGCGCTTCACTTAAAGATTAATTAATACTTATTTTATGTGGCCGACTTCATGTTGGGATTCACCACCTTTGTATGAGACATATTCTTTCATTGATGGCTGACCTCTTGAAGAAGAGACGCATCTCTTGGGAGAAGACACATTCACATTGTATATATAAGCATTCACTCTCCTCTTTTCATTCATTCATTCATTACTTGTTCAAGTTCGCATTTTAGTAAGAGATCGAGCATTACCTTCAGCAAATCAATATTGTGATTCATATAGCAGATTGAAGTCTTCATGAAGATCGAGATTATTATCTACAAGATCGATATTATCTTGAGATTGCATCAAGTGTGGTGATGTAATTCGGCCTTGTATTTGGCCTCATTGTAAAAACAAATTGCTGTTCGTTATTCAATATATAAGAGATATTGTTGCTGGGTTTTTCTCCCTCAAGTTGGAGGGTTTTCCCAGGGTATATGTTGTGTCAAATTGTTTAAAGTGTTCTTTATCTGCTTATTTAATTTCTGATCCTAAAACTAACATAAAGGACAATTAGAATCATAGTTACGAGACTCGGACTCGGCTCGGACTCGGCTAGGGTGACTCGACTCGGCGACTCGGCGACTCGGACTCGGACTCGGCGCAGACTCGGCAAAATGAAAAAAGTTGAAAAAACCTTAGAAAATTAGAGATTTTTAAAGATTTAAAACTTGTTTCAAGCACCCTTTATTGAATACAACACAAATAAAAGCAAATTTGATCACATACACAAATATACAATGATCACATAAGTATAAAGTACACAAATTGTAGTTGCGCTGCTGAAGGAAATAACATACTTTGATATATAAAATTAGTCAAATGTATACAAAACTCATGGAAAATGAAATCCATGACATCAAATGTTCCATACAAATATGAAATATCAAAAGATTCAAAACAATAGCTATAAGTCTATCACTCTATGCCTATGGCACAGTGGAGCCAGCATCCTTCCTACGAAGGCGTCTAAAGGTCCTGGATGATGTTGCAGTTGCAGCCATAGTCTCTGCCTGTGTCTGAGTCCCCATACCACTCTCACCACCAGTAGCTATGTCTCCTCGTGCTCTAGCCTCCTCCTCAGCCATGGCTACAACCTCAGCCTCTCTCTCTGCCTGGTCCACCCAATCAAGGTCCTCGTCACTAAAGACTGCGTCTGTAGCCTCAGTGATCCACTCAGACTGTGGATCAACCTCCTCTAAACAGATCGGGGTGTTGTCGTGGTCAAAAGCCTTCCTGTATCTGAGCCGAAGGTTGTAATGAACATATACCAGGTCATTCATCCTCTCCACTGTCAATCTATTGCGCTTCTTGGAGTGTATGTGCTCAAACATACTCCAATTGCGCTCACAACCGGATGAACTGCATGGCTGGCTCAATATTCGTATGGCAACATTTTGCAGGTTCGGTGTATCAGAACCAAACATCTCCCACCATCCATCTGAGATGAGAAAAAGAAACAAAATCAATCTCATTTCAAGTTTCAAGTTCAAGTTCAACATTTAATAATAAATTATAATATAAAAAGATGAAAATTATTGCCTTAAATATATTTTTACCTGGCATTAATTTTGTCCTACTATCTTTGCACATTTGACGTGCAAAGAAGTCTCCTCGTGCCTTAGTGAAGGCATCTATCTCCTGCACTATCTGTGTAGTAACAGCGGGCAACATTCTCTCTATCGTCGAGTAGAGCCCACTAAGAATTTCTCTATCTGCACGGAGATCACGGCGGAAGTGGAAGGCCGGATTTAGGAAACATGCGGCTGCATGGATGGGCCTATGGAGTTGGTTTTGCCATCTCCTATCAATGATCTCCCAAATGGGACGATACTTATCATCAACTCCACCATAGACTGATCTAATGGCCTCTTTGGCCCTATCCATGCCCTCATATATGTAGCCCATTGCGGGCTTCTCCCCATCTGCAACTCGTAGGAGAACTAGCAAGGGCTCAATAAACTGCAAAGTGCAAACATGTTTCACAAATAAGTAAGTGTGACTGTCAATGAAAATGAACAAATAAAAGTAAGATATGATTAAAAATTAAAACATAATAAAGAATTAAATGTTACCTTCACAATCTCATCTGCTGGTGTCCAAAACCCTGCCTCATCAAATATGCAATCAGCCACAGCAATCCCTGCAGTGCTTGTAGAAAAGGATGAGGAAGACCACTCCTCACTAGCAAACATGCGCCTCAAAGGTGCCCTTGACCGAATCAAGGATTGCAACATGATAAAATTTGATGCAAACCGAGTGATGCCAGGACGAGACAACTCCCTCAACCCCGTGTATTGCCTCATAAGGTTAAGCACCCATGCATGATTGTAAACAAATTTGCAAATGTTTCTTGCTGATTCCATACATGTTTTTATCCATGGGAGCTTGCCAAGATCCTCCATCATGAGGTCAATGCAATGGGCGGCACATGGAGTCCAAAATATAGTTGGGTGCCTCTCCATCAATAATCTACCAGCAGCAACATAATTTGCTGCATTATCTGTCACCACTTGAACTACATTTTCTTCCCCCACATCGGCTATCACCTCCTCTATAGCCTCACATAAGTATGTGGCATTTTTGAATTGGGCGGAAGCATCAATGGACTTTATGAAGACAGTGTCACCTGAAAAAATAAGCAAAACCAAATTACCAATTATTCAATAAATTAAAAACATAAATCAGCCTTATTAAATTATTAATCACTAAATCAAATTCAAATATCAATGTATTAAGGTAAGTACAATTACCTCCAGAGGAAACTAGAAAGTTCAACAGCGTCCTATTTCTCCTATCGGTCCAACCATCAGTCATGATGGTGCAACCAATCCTCCTCCATTGCACACGCTGCTCCTCTAATTGTGCTTTCACATCCGCCACCTTTTGAGTCAAAAGTGGGCCCTTTAATTCATCTTCGCTGGGGGCTTTGAACCCCGCCCCACATATGGTTATTGCATCAACCATGTTTTGCCAAAAAGGAGACCTAAAACATGTCATAAAATGAAAAGATTTAAGTTTTTAACTTTAAATTTGAATTCGATAGTGAGATACATCTAAATTCTAAAACAATAAAATTTAAATATAAATTTTAAAACAATTAAACGAAAAAAGAATTACCTGGCTACATGGAAGGGAATGGTGCAGTAGTACCAAAAGTCTGCAATTGTTTTTTTTGCTGCATCGTGTGCATCCTTGTTCCAACCCATGCTCTCAAGCGACGGTTGGGAACCAGGAGTAGTGCGTGGTACAAAATATGAGTCCACCCTAGATTTACGAACTCTAGGGCCAATGCTAATACTGCCACTACCACTAGCAGTAGCAGCGCCACCAGCACTAGGAGTACGCATAGGAATAGATGGTGCAGAAGCAGAAGCACTAGCACTAGGACGGTATGGAGGCATGGAAGAAGCATCTCCAACAGCACCAAGTCCCTGTCCAACTCCAACACCTGCCAACTCCTCCCTCTGTCTCTTTCTAATTTCTTTTTGCCTTTCAAAATTTTCTAATTGCACCTGCACTTCACGAACAGCCTCAATAGGTGCTAGGGTGCAGCCCACTGCATCATGGATGGGTATGCGTGCAAGGTGGTATTTCAATCTATTTATGCCTCCATGATATATTGTTTTGCAGTATTTACATTTTGCTTCTCCTCTTTTCATTCCGGGAAAGATTTCAGCATGTTTCCAAGCAGGGTCTTTTCTGACTGGGGTTTGAGACATTGTGAAAATAATAATATGGTTTGATTTGCAAATGAATGTGGCTGCAATAACAAGTAGGGTTTGTAAAATTATTTAAGTTGCAAGTAGGGTTTGTAAATAAAAATGCAAACTATAATAATTTAAAAACAATGATTTTACAAATTACAATGAATTATTTGTTAAAAAAACACAAAAAAAACCATTAAAATCAAACTTACCTCTTAGATTTGGCTTGGAATGCAATGCAAACTCCTCCCAATCACTAGCAATGAACTTTCAATGCACCTCCTTAGCAGTATGAAGCTTCCCAAATGATATATGACCTTGCTTTTGTTTTAAACAATTTGCTGGTTGCCCTCTCTTCTCCTCCTATTTTTCTTCACAACTCTCTCTTCTCCTCCTATTTTGCCAAAAGAGTGAAATGAAGTTGCTTTTAGGGTTGGAGAGAACATATAGAACAAAAAAAAAACTAACTTTAACTTTTAGTTTTATGTTTTTTTAGTGTTTTAACTTCTTGCTGCTGCGGCCGGGTCACAGGGTCGGGACTCTCCGAGTCTGGGCGAGTCTGGCGAGTCTGGCGAGTCCGGCGAGTCCGGCGAGTCCGGCTCTGGACTCGGCGTGTCCGAGTCCGAGCTCCCCAGACTCGGCCAGGCTAGCTCGGCCCGGGACTCGCCGAGTCATGGCGAGTCTGGGCGAGTCTCGTTACAATGATTAGAATACACAATCAAATTATGAAAATGTAAAATTTTATGCTACTTCACTTATCTTCAATAGCTTCAATTTTAAAAATGATTTGAAAATGCCTTGAGACATGTGGTGGTTGGTGATGAACATTTGGATGTCCTCAACCTTTCCATACAACTCTTTGATCCAATCAATTTTATTCCCAATCTTTTGTACCATAAGATTGAGAGAGTGGACTGCACAAGGTGTCCAAAAGATATGTGAATATCGTTCCTCAACCAACAAACTGATAGCTCTACAATTCTTTGTGTTGTTTGTTACTACTTGAACAACGTTACAGGGACCCACTTCAATATCGTTCCTCAACCAACAAACCAGCAGCTCTATAATTCTTTGTGTTGTTTGTTACTACTTGAACAATGTTACAAGGACTGCACAAGGTGTCCAAAAGATATGTGAATATCATTCCTCAACCAACAAACCGGCAGCTCTACAATTCTTTGTGTTGTTTGTTACTACTTGAACAATGTTACAAGGACACAAAATGGCTGTGATGAGAACAACAGCAATAAATTGGCCATGTTTCACCTGCCCCTCACAATCAACAACTTTCAAAAACATTGCCCCTTTAGGGGACACCGCTATGACATTGATCAAGGGCTGATTTTTTGCATCTTTCCACCCATCTGAAACAATGGATACACTTGTCTCAACCCATGAATCCTTTATGGGCTGCAATACATCTTCAACATTCTTGACCTCTTTTTCCAATAAGGTGCCACACACCTTCTCATAACCTGGGCCCTTGTACCCTTTTGGAGCTTCATTAAAAAAATTCATCTCTTTCCAATATGGAGAGCTAACAACATTAAAAGACAATCCATTTGCATAAATACATCTTGCTACATATTGGTCGGCAATGCCTCAACTCTCATTTTGAAATACACTTTCCAAAGGTCCCTTTGGTTTTTTGCTTGTAATGAGTTCACTTTGAAGATGAGTGACAAAAGATGGATGGTTTTCTACCACAACATTGGGACTACATATTCCCTTTGTTCTTTTTTTTATTAAGGGGTGACTTGATTTACGGTCTGCCCGCTCATTTGCTTATTCTTGCTCCATAATATATCCTATCACTGTCTTTGATGGCATAGCTACACCATCCTTTCCAAGGCAAGGTTTGATGCCTTGTCCAGGTATTCCACACAAATGAGCTTTCACTCGATTATATGAACCAGAATATCTAACATCGCACCTTTTGCAAATCCGAACGTAACCCCCACCACCTGGACCCTGTTGTATCATTTGAACATATTTCCATAGAGGAGAATTCGGATCTATTTTGAATTTACATTGAGTCATGGAGCTAGAACTAGTAGCCATTGTGATTCTATGGCGAGAAATTTTGTAAACAACACATTTAAGACAAAAAAAAATGAACACAAAAAATAGATATACAAAACCTAGCTCTTTTGAATCTTTGATACATTCCTAGAAGAAAAGAAAAAAATATAGATAAACAAAGCAAAAAAAATTGTTTCTTGTTTGTAAAACAAAAATGGAGGAAAAAAATTGAAAGAAACTTACCTCTTTGCAAGAAATTCTTTCTATGATCTTCTTCGCAGCCAATAAACACTTGTAAATGCATAGGAATGACAATGCAATCGATGTAGAACCTTCAGAGATCAATCTTCAACTCTCTTTGTTGATCCAATAGGCAAAAAAGAATGTTCAACCTCTTGGAATGATATTTGTTGTTTGCAAAAGAAATGAAACAAATGGACTTGTTTTGGTGTTTAATGTGTTTTGCAAGTCAATATTAGGGTTCATTAGGGTGCCCAATCAAATCAATTGACTAAATTAATTAAAAAAGTGTCCAACTTTGACATATACCCCTTAACTTTTTCCTTTGAATTCTCGATGTTTCCACAACACAAACCAGCACTACGCCAAATGTTAGCGTTAGATCCCAAAAGATATCCAGCTTGAAAGTAACCTTCACCAAGAAAGTTCACCAAGATCCTATTGAAGGCGAGGTGATAGCTTATGGTGATGGGATCGTTAGCAATAATCTAAACTTGAAATACTAAGTCGAAAGTAAATGATAAAACTCAACACCAAGAATGTGCACACAAGATCCCTTTGAAGGCGAGGTGCTAACATATGGCGGAGTACTTATTACAAAACTGAAAGAACTTAGGCGGTGAACCAGCCATGAATATTTCCGCTCAACCACTTAAATAGTGGGGGGAATACTACAAACAATTCAACTAATTCATCCGTTCCGGCGGGCATCCACTCATGAGTGGGAATTCACCACTTTTTCAATGGGTACAATGAGAGAATTAGCAAGTTCTTTTTCCCACACTGGCGGTAAACCATCCAGGGGTTACAATGTGACAATTAAACACAAAGTAAATGCAATAATGAAATGATTGGAACGGTACTACTGTTTACAATCTTACAATGAGCTTATTGCAATGAATTTACAATATAAATCTACTCCAAACTTCTGCAAGAATTATACTATACTTTCGATCACAAATGTGAGTTGAAAGACCAAAGAAATATAGCATGAAAAGAGAATAACCAGGTCTGATATTAAGACCAGCAAACTGAGATAATCAAACCAGCAACATAAAACAATGCTTCTATTCCCCTGAATTGTTCATATCATCATCCAAAATGCTTTTATTCCCTCCAAAATGAATGCACGTGAAACTAGAAGCATAGACGTCCAAGAATTATAGCATAACATGGAATGAGTCAAGTCTGATATGAAATGCCATCAACTGAAATACAGACCAACAAACTGTACATCAATGAAACTCGTAACTCTTTCAAATTACCTCCGAATGAGCTGAAACGAAGTGCAATGGCTCTTAAGAAGGATGGCGCCCAACTTGCAAAGATTAAACAGCATCAAACTCCCTTCAATTATTTGGCACAAACTTCAATGCTCTCTTGAATGGTACGGCTTGGCTGGGAGGGGCGATTTTGCATTATAAAATTAAATACTTTGAATTAAATTTTGCTCTTCTGTGGGAAGGGGCGCCCATGTACTAGGATTCAATTTCTTCAATACCCAAAAGCACATAAAAATCATACAAAAAGCTGTTAATGAAAACCTCCTTCAGCCATGATATGACCAGCAAACACAATTCTAAGAATTATTATCAAAAACTACAAAATCTTCAACTTTTGGATGAAGCACATTCACAATCATCCATCTAGGGAACCATAGTTTCAGGCCCGAAGAATGGAGTAGAAAAGCTAAGCTTCCCCTTAGTCGGGTTCTAAAATCAATTCAGCAGCGTTTCAATACAATTTTCCAAAGATGAGAAATGAATGAGCAATGGCCTGCTTTTATAGAATTGAAGGTGATTGTTGGCTCTTCAGCTTCCATTTTTTTTTCCCTCCAAAAGAGTCACCCATTTCACTTTTGAAATATTGTAACTTTTTAAAACATTAAATTCACCTTTCTAGGCATCCAAGACTTGAGGAGAAATATTTACTTTAGAAATATTTAAATAATCTCTCAATGAGGCATCCACCCTCAGAAGCCACTTTTTAAAACAACTTTAAGTCATTAATACTAGGCCAAGGGGGCCAATAAGAAATTATAACATTAATGACTTAGAATAAATCATTTTACCCAAAATGAGTCTCAAAATACTAAAAGCCAAATATGCTCCAAACTGCACTGCTCGAAATGGAAACTGAGCTGACTACTGATGCTACTGCCCAAGATGGCACTGCTAGAAATAGAACTTACTAAAAATAGTAAATTCTAAAAAGTTGCCCAATGCCTTTGCAAAACATACCACTACGAAGCTCTCTGAAAACCTAGAAAACTCCACTAGACATGCATTTGAAACTCTAACATACAAGCCATCAGAAATGCATCAGAACCCCTATAAAATAGGAAACCCTAATTTTACCTCTGACGAGCCTACGGGCTTCCGAAAATAGGCTATCAGTCACTGAAGGGCGTATAGCTAAAATGGGGACATTACAAACTTTGATGCTACAGGGACGGGTTCCTCACAGATTCACCTGTATTCACCTGGGTTTGTCTCAGGTTCGCCCGCATTCGCCCCAAGCAAACCGGGTGGCCTTTGGAAGCCGCCAACCCGAACCCACAAGCGAACCAAACCGATACCCAGATCTGGTTCAAAGCAGACCAAGATCTGACCGGTCGCCAAAAGGATCCAGTTACACAGCTTTAAACCTATGCTCCCAAGGAACATGTCCCTTGCCCAAAATAAGCCCATCTGCTGTAAGGGGCGTTTTAGGGATGCAAGGATGGGTAGGAAACATCCCTGCATTGTCCCTTTTTTTTCAAAATTTTAGAAACATCCCCAAAACAAAACAAAAAAATCAGGGTATGCCTGGGCACATTAGAGGATGGCTAGCTGTCCCCTTACATACCTAGGCACATTTTAGTTACTTTGTTTTTTCTAAACTTACAACCTTTCAATGTGCTGCCCCTCGACCCCCCTCCCCCTCAAGCCCATTGGGGGTGTTGCCTCAAAACACCCACCAAACTATAAGTCTGACCAAGTAATAGACCAATGATTAAGCATGATCAAAAAATCTACAAAATACATATCCCCTTGTTGTAGATCTCTGCATCTCCATAGTCAAGGATTATTTTGTTTCGTACATTGGACAACTTGTTCAAAGATGGCATGCTACAGTCATTATACTGCTGAATACGAGTTAAGTCAGTTGATAGAAAATACCACTTTCATAATGCAAAAATGTATCAATCATGCCCTACACAGGCAACTCATAGAACAATCCCCTCTATTTGTATCCCAGCTGAGGTCAAACTGGAACATAACCAGTTATCTTTTTAATTTACTTTTCATCTTTGCTAATGAGTTTGACAACAAAACTTAGTCTTGAAGGCTTCAGGGATGCTTCAATAGTAAATCCCTAGACTGATAGACACACCAGTCAAGCATGTCCTTATTAACTCATTCTCATATATATATAGAACATCATAATTCCTATTCAATTACTCATGTTCACAAAGGTTATATAATGTCTATGGTGAATGTCTGATAAATATTATCATATGGATATTTAAAATTTCCTTATATTTTAAAATTTTCCCTATTTTTTAATAGCATCCCCCTATCCCTACCATCCATATCTTAGAAACTTGGGAGTGCATAGCTTTAAACACCAAAAGAATATATAAAGTGTTAAAATTGGGTAAAATACTGCATCAAGCATGGCTATAGTGTACCCAAATAGACAAGGAGGAATGCAAGTCAGTGGTGAAATTAATCAAAGCGATATACCTCAGTTGTGGCAATTAAGCCAAAGGTTATCCCAAAAAGGGAATTTCACCAAATTAAAAATATGGTAGCATTGGTTTCTACATCAAAAACAGATTTAATCTTAGATGATGCAAGCATCAATTTGAAATGGTAGTAGCCAGCAGTTTTGGCAAAGTTTCAAATGGACAAATAGTTGTTGGGTTTTACAATATTTCAAGCATTCTTTGCAAGATATACACTTGAGAAAAGGTGTTCGAAGAATGTTGTTTCTCGTTTTTGTTAACAAAATAAGCCAAGTTTTAAAGAAACCCAAAAAATTTCAAAAGAGAAAATGCTCAAGGCAAGGGACCTGGTTGAGGGCATTACAAGGACTTTGCTGGACACCAAGTTGCCCAAAGTTGTTTACGCAGTAAAAACAATGGAGAACCAAAGTATTTAAAATAATCATTTGCCCAAATTCTTGACAAATATAGGATCAGAAAGCACACAAACGACAAAATTATACTGTGAATGGAAAGTAATAAACAATATAATTTCAAAGGTTAAAGAAAAATACATAACACACAAGCCTTTATATAAGGCTTTCATCCTCCAAGCACATAACTACCATACAGGGATTGACTATCTCCCAAATAACTACACAACAATACCAATAGACTACTAAGATTCCATAACATAAACTAACAAAATAAAACCAGAACATCTAGAGCATCTATCAATCTATAAAGGCTTTCGTCCTCCAACCACCTAACTACCATACAGGAATTAACTATCTCCCGAATAACTACCCAAAAATACTAATAAACTCTGATATTACATAACATGAACTAACAAAAATAAAAATCAGATCATATAGAGCATTCATCACTCTTAACTCATCATGCCTCTCCATTAACTCTGACTCCTGTCTCCAAGTATTGATCAATTAATGTCAACACCTATATGCATCCTCCTGGTGCCTAGCCTTTTTCTCCATATTCCTCTATGAGAAACACCACTCAGTCATGTACATCCAATGCCTTGTTTCATTGCCTCCTGTAGTCTGAAGATCCATTTCCTCTTCCTGATACTACTTAACATGACCAGCTGTCCATCACAGCATGCCTCTAACCATTTGTACCACATGCAGTATGCCCAAGATACATCATTGGCAAACTACAGTGAATGGTGGCTCTCCTATACCACAGCCCTTTGGTGTATCCACAACAGATGCCCAACTGCCTAACCACACACACATCAGCTGGCCACACTTTGCATCTCTGACATAGGCAACACAGATCAGAAGTACAAACACTTAGCAAATTATCATAAAGAACTACCTTACCCCTATCAAACAGGAGGTGGGAACAAAACAGCATAAATCCACCAAGCATTTGCTCCTTGTCAACACTCAAATAAAGTGAAACCAAAACTGAAACACGACACTAAAAACTACAGTAGCAATGCCATACTGAAACTAGTAAAATGCAACTACTCCTACCAAAAATGCTACACAAGATCTCTGAGTGAATAGCTAACCCAAGATGGGAATGATCCTCCATCCTTCAGTGGATCCTTCAACCTCCACGAAACCCTCTTAAGGCTCTATTAGCCAATAACATATAAGTCTTCTAAAGCCCAATTAGTACAACATCCAAATTTTTGGCCTTAGTGGATGACATGCATATATGGCATGCCCATGCAACAAAGAAGGGTGTTAGTTTCAGCCAAAAAATGCACCAATTTACAAAACTAAATGTCTCTCCCAAATATTTGCAAGAATTAATTAACTTAAACACGGGATTCTGAAATGAACAAATGAGGCTTCCATGGATCCAGTATCATTTAAAAAACTACAGATTGACTGATTAGATGCTTAGGTGGACATAGACAAAAAACAAGATACAAAACGTTTGTGGTGTAAGGCATGAACTATAAATGACACAAAATTGAAAGAAAAGGGCACTTGAGATGATTGGAACTCTCAACCTCTACTTAAATCATTATCAAGCACCTTTAGACCAACTCACCCACCAATCTATATTTTAAGAGACTCAAACTTGCTTTTTCAAAGGTACTTGTTCCAATAAGCCAAAATAAAAACTAAAGACACTCTTTGCAAAAGGCAAATTCGCAGTAAACCCGGACACATAAGCATGCCTTTTATGCTGAGACCACAGTTTCATAAGATGAAAGCATGATGTGGATCCTTAAGCAAAGGTCCAGATTTGTCTTGAACTCTATTACATCCACATTCAAAGCACTGTTAATGCAGAGAGAAGTCAGTGAAGAAATCACTTGTAACACTAGGCAATTCAAATTTGTGTAGATCGGCGCTTAATGTCCAGTGAACGGAAGAAAATATTATAGATGGCTTCATTTTCTAGAAGCATGGACGTAAGCTTTAAGGACCACTGGCTGCACAATACTGGGCTTTGTCAATTCCACTGACATTCACAGCAAACAATTTTGTTTATGCTTCAGAAGCACTCAAGACAGACTCTCACTGGCTCTCAAGCAATAGGCATCAGCACATTGCAAGCTTGGATTTTGTGGAAATGATCTCATTACCAATCTTCCTCGTTCTGCTTAATTCCCATTTCAGAAGAAGGAAAACTATTGGCTATTGCTTGATCATCTGTTTCTAAACAACATGCAGAAATGATCTAGAAAGTATGTCCATACAAATTCCCCTTCAATTACTATTCAAACCAAACTGAAAAATGTTGCTCAAGAGAAGAAAACATGCATGGAAAGGTCAGTCACAAAAGCTAATAACAAAGATGTGATAGCTTTGACACATGTATTCTTTGATCCTCAGATTAAAGGCCAATCTAGGACTCATAGTTGAAGGATACCAAAATAAAGTCGGATAGGAAGTTCTGCTTCTATTGTTGAAACTTGAAGTTACTACAAAGGATTAAAGGGACGTTAGTGGTCATGGCACTCGTACAGCTAGTGATATTCCTTCCAGTTTCCTAAGCTATGCAGCCATCCCAAAGCACAAGCCATACATCCTGAAGTTATCTTATCACACAAACTCATAGCCAACCTTGAAGAGTATCAAATGGAAAAACTTATTGCATGTAAAGACTACAAAAATCCTATGAAAAGTTTGGTTCTTCTTGGACTTGACTTTCAATATTTCCTTGGTCCGAATACTAGCAAGCCATGGTTGATGTCATCATTGGTGTGTGGTGAATGATATAAAGCCCTTTATTGAAAAAATAGACGAGTACAATTTTTCTTTCAGCTGTGTAGGACATCAAAGCAATATGGCTAAGCACTCAACCCCTTGGATCTAACAGGAATCAGGATGCACAGTTATGCTTGATGGTTGAAATAACATTATTATTATTATTTCTTATTAACCATTTGTTTGGAAAGGTCTTCCATAGATTTTTTTATATTGCAAATCAAGTACAAAAAAATTAGCAAAGAATATAAGAAATACTAAGAGGAAAGATGGTATACATCACAAAATTAGATATGCTCTGTAAGGAAGCTTCTACAAACAACAATCATCATCCCAACAATTCCAAGGCTCTATCTTTATGAAATTAGGCGAAACCATACCTCATTCATCTCTTTCCTGATTAAAATTTGTTATTCCTACTTTCAAGTTTTTTGTTTCCAATATCACTAATTTAATAATCTCAGCTCAAAGTGTGTTGAAATAGGTCAGATTCAATGTTCTTTCATGCACATTTAAATGCCTTTCATTTGATCTTCCATTTTAGTGAACCCTACTTTTGTACATTTCCACTTCAAAGTTTCACATCTTAGAACAATCCCATCAAAATGATGTTTAGTTAGACTAGATATTTCATTTTTATCTCATATTTGTTTTCTTTTGCTCCAACCATGGTGCTTAACTATCACCCCTCATAGCTCATCATTTGCTATCCTTTCTCTCCCAAGAAATAGACTCTGCCACATCTCTACTCTCTATCCATAAATCCCATCACTATAGTTTTAGTTAGACTAGTTATTTCATTGTTTGGCTCATATTTATTTTCTTTTATTCCAAACCATAGTGCTTAATTACCCCCCTTGTAGCTCACCATTCACTATCCTTTCTCTCCTAAGAAATACTCTACTATATCTCTACTCTCTATACATAAGTCTTTTCTTGATGTCACTTTTTTGTCTACCTTTTCTATGCACATCCCATCATCCTTGATCACACAGTAGACTTTCTTGATCAATCACTATCCCTCCCTATTGATCATATCCAATCTAGTCTATCTCACTACCCCCACTTTCACTTATTTTCTCAGAACCATATGATTTAAAGTCTCTTAGTTCTTCTATATTCATTTTACCATAGCCAATCCTTCTTCACCACCCTCTCCTATTTCACTTCCTCATGTTCTAAACGATGATTCTAACCCTATTTCTACACATGAATCTTCACCTATTGACCATGATAGTGAGCTATGTTACTATATTCCCCTCTCACCTACTTCATCTTGTCTTGATGTATCGCAAGAAGAATCTTATATTTCATTTGACAATCTAACTTTTGATGCTTGTAGTGATTCTTCCTCTAGTGATAATATAATCCATGGCTCACATAATATCCACATAATGGTATTTCTTCCCCTTTAATTGTCCTACTTATTACCATTCTTATGTTTCTAACACCCCTATAAAAAACATCAACCTTGAAGACTTCGTTCCATATGAGCATTCTCTCACATCATTTAGATGAGCCACATATTGACATCGACATAGCTACTTAGAATTCCCACTTAATGCTCTACATGTTCTCAACCCCTTGATTCACCTTTTGAACATCCTACGCTTCCTACATTACTTGATACATCTTATGAGTTTCCACATCCTCATGATGTTTATTGCTTCACTCTTTGCACCCAAACACCTCTACCCACCCCTTGATTTCCCCCTTCCACCTTCTTATAATTCTTCACTGCCTTCTTCCCCCATTACACCAAGTCCACATCATTTTCACTTGAACATGAAAACGGTTGTTTTAATATATGTCATAGCCATGACATCGATGATTTCTTAGATAACACATAAGATGCATGTTATGAAGAAGATTGGAAGGTGTCTTTTCCTCTTAATATTGATTATACTTTGTATGATGTACCTTCTTCTTCTCTCTACACCTATGCCATTGTCTAATGGAATGAATTCTATATTTAATGAGCAATTCTAAGGATTATGTGAATGAATTTTTTTGGTGCTGAAGTTATTATGATTTATTTATTTCCTTATCTCTTAAATGATAGAATGTTTAGTCAATTTCATGAGATTCTATGTATAGTTACTGTTCATCCTCCACATCTTTCTTCCATTTCTCCTCTCACACACTGTGTCCACTTCACATCCTACACCCAAAACTTTAACACCTATTTATCATATGCTACCATCTTTTTCTCCTCTTAATGTTACACCACCTCCCTCAACTTTGCAAACTATAATTCCTATCCCACAAGAGCCTTTACCTTCTACTCATTGTAAGCCATATCTTTCTTCCACTCTTACAGCTACCTATGCTTATGACACGTTCTATCTGCCTCATCATGATGTTGCATCTTATAGTTAAAAGGATATTTATCTTTCTTCTACTCCTGATTAGACATATTTATTTACTAAAATTAAGGAGATAGAAGTGCATTGAAAGAACCTCACATCTCACCCTCCTTATTTGACCACTTTATGAATAGTGTCTCCCCTTTATCTTCAATTCTTACATAGCTATCTCGTACTGGCTTGGCCTTAGTAAATTTTGATCAGTACAATAGCAATGGAGACCCAATTCAACATGTTTGTAATTCTAAATCCTATGTTCAACTATTACCTTTGATGCTCCTATTCCAACCAAACACTTCCCTAGAACATTCCCTAGAACATTAATAGATCATGCACTAGATTGATTCTACACTACACTTCACCTGCTAGCTTCATGCATTCCTTTGTTCACCTCATGTGTGTGCCTTTACTCTATATTACCAATTCCATTTCAAACCAAAGCTTTCTCTTCTACAATTTCTTGTGCCTTCCACACACGTGCCCTATTTTGCTTTTGGCAAAATGTGGACCCCCCTTTTTTTTCTTTTGTTTAGGTTAAGATTTTTGGTTCCCCTAGTTTTCCTTTAACTCCCCTTAGTCTTAGAGAATGTTCTTTAAAGACAAATGATGGTTAGGATGATGAGCACACGATTATACTGAGAGGGGAGGAGACGGAGGGGGCTAGAGGGGGGCGTGAATCAGTATAATACAATCTTTTACCTTTTAAAACTCAATCAACCACAAAAATAACAACCATGCAAGATCTAACAATTAAGAACACACTAAGAAAACCAAATTTACGTGGAAACCCTTGCAGGAGAAAACCACAGCAAAATAATGCTATATATAAAACTTTTTACTATCTTTGTAGGCACCAACCTACAAGAGACACCAATCCCCTCTTATACAATTTGTGAGCACCAACCCACTAGAGACACCAATCCCCACAACTGAGCACCAACTCAGAAAGAGGCACCAATCTCTTTGAATACAAGGGACCCACCTCCAATACAATAATATCCTTGTCTTCTTGATGACTTTCCTTCACCAATCTGCTGTATAGATCTGCTATATTTCTGCTCATTAGTCCAGTTCTGCTCCTCTGAGTAATTTTGTGCTCTTGAAATAATCTTTTACTCCTCAAATCTGCTGGTGCTGTATGATCTGACTTTTAGTTTTTACACACACTCTTCCTTCTCCAAATCTGATTGCTTTTATACCTTTATTGCTCAGTGAAGAGATGCAACTTTTGAATAGAAGCAACCCTTTGAAAAGACATCACACTTTGTCAAGGGATGATCACTGCTTTAGGAAACTAATCCTTTTCTTCTTTAATCGCTGCCTTTTTTGAAAATAAACTCTGCATTCATATTGATCACTGCCTTCCTTTACTGATATCAATTGCTGCTTTTTTTCAACTTCATTTCCATCGCTACCATTTTACTCTAATATAAATTAAAATTATTTTATTTGTGTTTCCATTAGGTCGGCCAGCATATGGGGTCAGCCATGGAATATAATAAATTAAATTAATTTTTGTTTCAAAGTGGCGCTAGAATCAATGAAGGTCAGCCCTCTAAAATATATTTTATTTTATTTTGAATGTGAATAATATGGTCAGCCTGCTTTTAGGAATGCCTTTAATCAACAAAAATGATGTGATCTTGAGCATTCATAAATTATGTCCTTTGACATCAATGACAATTAATTTAACATAGGATTCATGTGCTTCAAGGGTGAAGTGATCCGCAAAAGGTTTGGATTGTTTATCTAAGTAAAATTCCAAATTCCAAGTCTTTTGTAGGATTATTATTGACTCGTGAAGGCCTTTTGGATTTCCTCTTATCTCCAAATCTCTTGAAGTGTATTCCTTCGTCGATTTCCCACTAAGAATCCCCTTTGGCCATTTGAAGCGTTTGTTATTTGCATGAAGTAGGTTTTGCAAAGTCTCAAAGGACTATTGAACTTCAACACTTATGTAATGTCCCCTTCTCACTAATCACTCTAGATGGACGCATTAGCCTACTTAATTCCCGTAGGCTATAGTTGGAAAAAGGGAATTAGTTTATTTAATTATTTAATGTTACCTATTGATGAATGGTAGCTTAGGTCAGATATAAACGGTGATTGCTATAAGCATCATCATCGTTTATATAAGATCAATTGCTCTTCATGTTTAATATTTCTAGAAATAAGTAAAAATCGAATTTTATAAAGCATGTATAAAATCGAATTTTTATAAATGATATTCAAAATTCGCATTGGATAAAATTCGGAATTCATATATATATCCGCCACGTGTGAGGGTGTATGTATATACTAAGTTTGTTTAAACCGAATGATTATCAGTTGTACGTGAAACCCGCGCGCCCAAAGGGACACATCCCTTGAGCGGACGTGTCTCCACGTGTGGAGACACATCCTCTCAAGAGACACATCCCTTGGAGGCGGGTCTCCTTACATACAAAAGGTGATTCCTCTATTGATATGTAAAACATCGAAATTATTAATGCTAAATCTGACTTAGAATTTTTGTAGAATTCTTACAATTAGAATCTCCTTAGAACCCTTAGTCTCTCAATTTGATAGAAGATTTGATTACATTTACATGGTATCAGAGCCAAGTTGTGTGAATCCAATCAAATCTAGATATCAGATTGCTCTAGAAAATTCGTATTTTTAAAAAATCGAATTCACATCACATTCTTCATAATGTCTAGTGTGATCAGATTTGAAGATCGTCTTGCAGGAGCAGACAACTTCACATCATGGAAATTTAGAATCATGATGATCCTTAGAGAGAATAAACTAGACTCACTTGTGAAAGAAAATAAAAAAGAACCAGAGGCTTAACCTGAGAAAACTCAATGGATTGAAAACAATGAAAAGGCCATGAAAATCCTAGTAGATGCAATTAGGGATCATATAGTGCCTATCCTAGCAAAACATGAAACTGCATACCATATGTACAAATCTCTTGAGAGTACCTATGAATTTGCGGATTGCCAAACCAAAACCAAAAACCACAAATCTTATTATCTAGTGAAGTGGTAGACGCCAAATCCAATAACACAAATAGCACAAAAGAGGAAGAATAGAAATAAACAGATTTTGCATTCAAAGCTTGTTCCACTATGAAAACTCATTACAATATAATCAGATTTTGATCATCCAGATCGCACTAAGCGCAGGAGAGAGCATAAGTCTGATATCCTAGACTCTTCTATGACACTTCAAATCTCAAACTCGGTGTGTCGAAGTAGGTGTCTCCGAGGTCCTTTTATAGCAAAAGACTGATTCCATCGGAGCAAAACTTTAACCTCTTCTTTACAATATTTTGAAGTCCGCCAATAGAAGAGTGCCAACCAAAAGCATCTTATCCGTAGCACCGCCCAAAGGGTAAATGCGTGAACAAGGATAAGTAACAACCGACAAGAATTCCTGTAGCCATTTAAAAAAGGCGTGAGCAAGGAATCTTTAACAACCGTGATTAGGACTTGTGTCACGTACACGATGACTTTACACCCAAAAGTCACTATGGGGTTCTGCTTTTTTGTGAAATAGGTAGCATCCTATTTGTCACGTCTTAACGTGGGTGACATCACGGCATAGACAAGCCCATATGCTAGCTACCAAAGGGAATAGGATCTAAAAGATCATCCGGTAACTCTGTACAAGCTCTTTCCCAATCTTCCTGAGTGGCATTAAACACATAGTCTATCTGCACCATATAGTCGTTTGAATAAGCAATATCTTTTTCAACTCTGTCTGCTAGCAAAGCTGGTCGTAGAGTGATCTCCATATTTTGTAGCCAAACTTCAGCTTTCCAGTTGAATTCAAGAGGATAGTATTCTATCCTTGGATACCAGTAACCACTATGAGGATAACATTGAAGATAATCTGTGAGACCATCACAAATTGTGTAAGATAAACCAGGATATAAAAGATTAAAGAATTCCTCCATATCTGGATTAAACCTTCCACCAATAAGATCTGCATAGTCTTCAAATGTATCTTGGTCTAAAGTAATTTTGGTTATAAAACCGAATTTTATTAATTTTAACAGGTTCATTTTACTCTGCTTAGACCAATTCATGCCAAAGAGACCTTTTATTCTGATATGAATTGCTTGTCTTCCACACCAGTATCTAATTGGAGCATTATTCATCCCAATTGTCTCTTTGAATTCATCTTCTTCCTGTATCAGAACAGCAGACCATGTCTTGTCAGATGCATCAGTGTATAAAAACAAAGGAAAATGTTCAACAGGATTTTGTAAAGCTGGGAGCTTTTGACATTTTTCTTTTATCCGTTGAACTGCCTCTGTAGCTTCTTCAGACCATTCTTCAGTATTATCCTTGAGATGGTGTTGGATAAGTCTTCTGTCCTCTGCTAATCCTTTGTAGAAAGGTGACAGATAATTGAGACAACCCAAAAATCTTTGGATTTGTTTCTTGTCTGTAAGAATATCTGGAAATTCTTGAATTCTGACAAGAATATGAGGTTGTAACATTACCTTTCCATCCTGTAGATGCAATCCTAAGAAATCAATCTGAGATTGGCCAATGACCATTTTCCTGGCTGTTAGACAGATTCCATGATTTCTGATGGATTTATATAATGCATCTAAATGCTGCAAGTGGTCAGGAACTAAATCTGAGAATATAAGAATATCATCTATATAAACAGCACAAAATGCTTTTAAATGCCTTAAAGCCTGGTCCATTCTTCTTTGAAAATATGCTGGAGCAGTGCTTAAACCAAATGGCATAACATTCCATTCGTATAATCCTTGCGGGACTGAGAATGCTGTTTTATATCTATTAGATTCTTTTACTTTTACCTGCCAAAAGCCTGATTTGCAATCAAACTTTGAGAATATCCTTTTGTTTGCAGCTCTTCGGATTAGTTCTGAACTGAAAGGGAATGGATAATTAAATGGAAGAATTATCTCATTCAATGGTCTGTAATTAATACACAGTCTTTTCTTTCCTCTTAATTGTTCTGCTCTCTTATTTACTAAGAATGCTGGGCAAGAGAATGGACTTTTGCTTTCTCTTATAAAATTTCCTTCCAGCAACTCTTGTAATTGCTCATCTATTTCTTTTGTTTCTGTTGGACTCATCATATAGGCTGGCTCATATGGGATTATAGACTTACACTCTGGCTTTATCTGAATTTCACATTCTTCATGTTCTTGTGACCAAAAATGTAGAGGGTTAGGACTACAGCAATCTTGTTCAAATCTTTTCATTATTTCATCAAAAGGATTTGCTGTTTCTTCTTTGTTTTCTTTACTAGATTCTTGTCTTTTCCTCTTCTTTTGTTGATCAAATCTATGATTAACAATTTTCAAAGTAGGTATCTCAATTTGACCATCTTCATGTCTTAAAGATATCTTATGTTTCCAAAACTGAAGAGGTTCATACTTTGTAAAAAACAAAAATCCTAGTAATACATCATCCTCTAAATTGTTGTATTCAATAAAATCTGTAATAAATGTTTTTCCCATAATTTCAATGTGTACATCCTGTGCATACCTGCCCATCTGTATTTTCTGTCCATTGATAGCATAGCTTTGTGGTAGATCTGCTTTTTCTTTCCAGAATGATGATGGAATAGCATTAGTCTTTGCTAATGACCTTGATGATCCTGTATCCACAAAAGCATCTAATGGTATTTTCTTATATCCAGGAAAACAAAAATTTATTCTGATATAACTACCATTATTTGCGAGCAATAAAGAGCAGTTTCTTTCTCTGCTTCTTGGAATACTTTCACTGCTGCTGCTGTGTTTACTGCTGCTGCATCTGCTTTAAAGAGTGAATCTTTTATTTCTCCTACCTCCGCAGAAAGATTTCTGATCTCTTTTTGCTGTGTTTTAAGTAATCTTTTAAGATCACTAACATTATTGAGTAAAAGATCAAATTTCTGAAAAATTCCTATAATATCAGGATCTGGAGGAGAATGTTTATGATGTCTGGAAGAAGATGCTTCTTTTCTTTGCCATGGTGGAATTTTATATCCATGGTCAAGGTTCTTTGATTCTTTGAAAGAAGGTTTTCTCTGAAGGCTGAGTTGCTTCTCAACTTCTTTTTTCTCTTTTTCTAATTTTTTCATCTTAGAAAGATGTTGATGTACTGCCTTCTTTCTTTCTTCCCTAGTGCCAGCAAGCTTATAAGGATCCTTAGATTTTTCAATCTGGATCTGTGTGTTAAGATCTGAGAGAGTAGTTTTTAATAATGAGACTAGAAAGTCTTCATCTTCATCTGACTCTGATTCTAAACTACTGGAAGAAGATAGATTTTGCATTTTTCTTCTATCTTTAGATCTCAACATAGAATAAGATTCTGGAACAGTTTCAACTAATTCATATAGATTAGTTAAATTATCAGTATATTGTACAACTTCCCATCCTGGATTATTCTTTTCAAAACTAGCATAAATCTTTGTACCAGGATTAAGTTTCTTGGGACAATCAGTAGCATAATGAGGACCGTTGCAAATAAAGCATTTGATCCTTTTATTTGACTGGTTATTTCTCTTTTTTAATAACCAAGGAGGGGTATAAGATTTCCTTTTCTGATAAGGAATAATCTTATAGTGTCTTTTCCTTTTGCCATATCTACCATGCTTACTTCCATGCTTACTTCTTTTGAATGTAAATTCTCCCTCATGGTAATTTCTTTTCTTCTTTGAACATTTCTGGCATCTGCAGTTGGAACCACAACCTTTTTTCTTGAATTCTCTTAACTGCTGGAAGTCTTTAAGCTGATTGATTGGAGGAAGATTACAAAATTCTTTCAAATTACAAGTATAATTATACTCATCTTTATTTAACTGTAATGCCCCCAATAGACATTGTTTTTCCAGCTTGTATCTGATCAATCTTCTAAGTGTAGGAAAGCTAACATCATCAAGCCTCTGATTTTCTTTTTTGATAATATAATCTTGTGCCCATGCACCTAGACCACAAGGTAATGAATTCAGATAATATTGCTTTGTAGTCAAGTCATGCATTTTATTTGCAGCTACCATGTATGATTCAAACATACAATTATAAGCATCAAATTTTGCTAAATTTTTGAGCTTCATAGACTGCAATATCTTATTTGCTTCCACGGCTTGATTAGATATATCATCACAAAATAGCTCTGTTAATAGCCATTTGAATTCATCAAAACCAGCTTGAAAAATATCATATTTTCCTAAATTTTTTAGATCAACCAAAATAGGATCTGTAGGTTGTGTAGGAATGACTTTTGGCATTGGTCCTACATCTGGGAGATTGTTCCACCAATTCCTTAATTTTCCTGTCATTAACCTAACTGCATACAAGACTTTTCCAGGTTCTGTCCATGTACCTCCCCTTTCAAAGAGATTTTCAAGAGTATCTGCCCAAGTGCAGAGAGCTTCATAAGGATTAACCAGTTTATCTATATTAAGAATATATCCACTAGATGCATATGGACGCAGCTGTTCAGGCTTAAGATTTTCACTAACTGGTTCTTGCATTTCTACATCCATGGTGAGTTTTTTGAGAGATTCCCATGGCTCTTGTTGCTCTATCTGCTGATAGTTGGACAAATCTAAAGAATATTCCTCATCATCAGTATTTACAGAGGAAAAAGAATTGTCAGAGATTGTTATGTTATCAGTGTCAGAAAATGAAAATTCTGAATCTTTATTTGCAAAACCGGGTTCATCCATATAAACTGGTTCTTCTATTTCTGACTCTATCCAACTTCTTCGAACCAATCTTTTAAAGGTTCTTTGGGTGTATCCAAAACTTAAATACTTTTTTCTTTACCAGCTGAGGTATGTTCTTTGGCTGGCATCATTATGTGTAATGACTTTTTCTTAGAAGAAGAGGAAGAAGTTGAAGACTCTTTTATGGATGATTTCTTTCTCTGTATGATCACCTTTTGAGGTAGAAGTGGCTCTTTTTTCTTTGTAGGTTCTAGTTCTTCACTAGAACTGCTATGTTTACCAGTCTGTGTTACTCTAATCTTTTTTGTATACATTCTAACCTTTTCTAATTTTTTAGCAATATTTGCTAAAAGAATTGATTTTTCATCAGCATCATCTTTTCTAGATATTTCATTGTTTTGCTGATTTCCATATATATGAGTCAGATAGCTATCTTGATGTTCTTGAACAGAGATAACCTTTTTAACACTAGCATGTGTCTGAGTAACATCATAATTTACACTAGCAATATCATTTGACAGACTGCCACAAAAATGTTCTACATTCTTAATCACAGAGAAATTCCTTTGCTGATCTTCAGAAACTATATCAATCTTATTTATAGCATCTAAAGAATTATCTATAGCATAGCGAATATCTACAGCTATGTCATCAATATTTTCTTGTGCAGAAGATAACCATTGAGAGACCCAATTCCTTTGTGCTTCTGAATTCTTCTGCTTTTTCCCCAAATCTGTATGAATTTTTGATTCATATTTTCCCCATTGATTGTTATCAGGATTTATGATTGTAAATCTGTCTGATGTAGGCCATCGGCCTGGTTCCAAACTGACTATTTCCTGTTCCTGATTATTAATTTCCATTTTATACTTGTGCTTCTTCTCAGTTCCTGCCCTAGGAAGTTTAGACTTAGGGAGTTTTTCTTTCATCATACACCCTTTCTCTCCCATCTTGGTAAGTTTTATTCCTTTTCCCTTTTTATCTATCTGAGACTCATCTTTTGATGTCAACGATAGTCTTTGACTAACTTGTCTTGCTAGTTTATCTATGAGTTCAGGGTTGTCTAAGGAATGACCAGATGGTACTTGTTTATATCGGGGTAACTGAGAGGAACCTATGGATTCTTCAGGATTATAATCAATGAATGGTTTATTAGACGATGTTGGGAAATTTCTTGACATAGAGAATGATTTTGATAAGCGAGGTGTGTTGTACGACGTTGAGGCCTCTGGTTGAGCAAACAAAGGTTGATGCTCAGGGAGACTTTGAAGGTCAATGCTGGCTAATCTTCTACTCTGCATTCTTGGTTTACCTGTAAACAGGCCAGGAGAAGATATAGGAAGTTTTTGGAATGAAGGTTGAGATCTATGGATTTGTTGTTCTATTACAGGAAATCCTATCTCAAAACCTGTAGCATCAATATGTCTTCCATGATCATCTACATTAGCATTGGCTTCTGTATAACTTACACCTGCTGGGAATTTAGAAGGAGGAAAAACAGTGTTAAGCAGTCTATATACACAACGACCACCAACAGTCGCATAGACCGAATCAGGTTGCAAAACTATTCCTTTAACCTGTAACAGCAAGCAAAAGGCTGACTGTACATACTTATCATCTAAATTGATGGTGAAATTTGGACGAACTGACATGAGTGCATCACCACCTTTTTGATTATCAGAAGATTTGACTAATCTTCCCTTAAACTGAGCTATAACAGCTTGATCCCAAATAGTACACCGAGTGTCTATGAGAGTAGCAAAATATTCAGCTCCTATATCGAAGTTGAAATGTGGATGAAGGATTATATCTACTAATGAGAAATGGACATGAAAAAATCCTTTTTCTTTCCACCTCTTGATATCATCAGATAATAAGAATGGTAAATAGACTGGATAAATACCAACTCCAGAAACTCTAAGATTTATTTCAGATTGTCTAACAAAATGCATTATCTTAGCCTTTATGCCCTTTTCAGGATATAGATCAGAGATTTTTACTTTTGGAAACTTAAAATTGCCTTTATCATCTATTAACTCATCCTTATCTTGGAAATAATTATGGATGACATTAGAAAGAGAGCTACTTGCATTCATCGAGCACTGACTCGCCATAATGGAGGAATAAACTTACTTGGAAGCCTTGAATCCGTTCACTGCTACAATTTCCGACTTACAGCACACCCTGACGCCTGTCCTTCGGCTAAAGCGGGATTTATGGCCTTACTGCGGGTCCACAGCTACTGGTGATAGCTCCTCGTTCAGTAATACTAGCTCCAGATGGTTTACAGAGGATTTTACTCAACTCAAAATGCTTAAATTTTAGGAGAAATAATTGCTTAATTTTTAGTGAGAAATTGTATAAACTTTATTTCTTTTGATTACTTGAAGTATTTTTCCAATACAAATTTAATGGGTTATTTTAAGTGTTTTGTAATTGATAGCGATATTGGAAAATGCCATCTCCATCATTTTTAATATAATTTCTATATATTAATGTGTTGCTTGTCATTTTATTGTTGCAACTATGTGACTCTCTAGGATCTTCTTAAATCTAGGTGAATTGCCACCATGCTGGAAGTCCAGTAGCTCAATTAGATATGTAGTTACCAATCATTGATTTGTCCAAGTATGACCAACTGAGGAGATTTATCTTAATGCTCCTAAGTACTACTATCCATAGAATGTATGAGGTTTAGAATAAGTGTTCCAAACTTTCCATCTTCCTTGACATATCTTTTTGATGATGAATATTGTTTCATATCTGATTATTTGCAACCCAAGAAGAAATTCACTCCCAAAGTCAGACTCTCAACTTATTTGCATCTCCATGCTGATTCTACACATATTATTTTTTCAAATTTTGCAAATTCATCAACATCCAGATGCAATCAAGATTTCTTTTTCAACTTTAAAGAAAAGGATTACAAAATACGGTACCTTTATGAATCCTTCTCATCAAAATACTTGAAAAGATGCATAGGAGCTCTTTCTTCTTTTCAAATCCATATAGATCTTTCTTCAATGTAGAGATCATATTGACTTTTCTAATAATAAATCATTGTAGTTTTTCATGTATATTTCCCCAATTTCCTTCAAGCAGTTTCTTCACATCCATTTAATTTGTTTGAAATTTTATTGCTGCAAAAGACAAATCTGTCAAGATAGCTTCCATTCTTAACACTTTAGCAAATTCTCTCTCATTAAGTCTATATATTCAACTTGTGAGTATGCCTTTATCTGTTCTATTGCCTTGCTTCTTACCACTGGTTCCATTCATTTCTTACATTGTATTCTAAACACCCATTCGGTTCCCATATATCTTGTTGTTGTAGGTCTTGGGACAAGTTCCAAAGTTTGAGAATTTAAAAATGCAATAGTTATCAGTATTTACCTTTATCCAAAGTATGATTTGGATGCTTCAATTGCAGAAATAGGTTCATCTTTAAAAGTAAACCCAAATACCTCTTCTTTAGGTATCTTGAATACACCTTTGTTTTTTCTCAATATTTCTTTTCATATGAATTTATGTATTTACTTCTTTTTCTTGAAGTCTTTTCAAAGTTCTTCTCTTCAATCTTATATCCTCTTCCTTTTTTTTCTTTTCTTGCAAGCAGGCTCATCTTTTCATGACTTCTATTGAACTACTGAAACTTTTTTCTTATCAACTTTGTCTTTCACTCTAACTTTTTTGAGGTTTTCTGTTTTAGCTCTATCTCTTAGTGTCTGTGGATTAGCCACTCTTTGTATATTTTACTATTCTCATCTTTGTTGATTTGCTTATTAATAGAATCAAGACATATTTCATAGCCCTAGAAATGATTGATTTAACTAAAGTTGATATATATGTAGAGATAATATAACATAACTGAAATGGATAATATGATGTCCAAAGAATGTGTCTGTAAACATCAATAAGACATATGAATTTTTGATTTGATAGAATGCCAAAATATGTTCTAAAAAATCAACAGAAGAGATGGGAAATAGATTAAGGAGAGCAAGGGATGGAGGATGTATAGAATTCCTGTTCAAATGAGTTGAATTGTCTAACACCAAAATGGGATTAGAAATGGAAATAAGCTAGCATAATAAAACTAGGGAAAATAAGGACCATAGGATAGAAGCTTTCTTACAACAATGTCCCAAGTCTCCAAGACTTGAAGGTCAGCTAGAGGGAACCACTACTTTTCTTAGGTTTATAGCTGTGAATATAAACCTGTAGAAGAAATATCTAAATGGAAATAGAAGGAGATTATGATTTTTTCATATTGACAGGGAATCTATCTCAAAGATTTTGAATCAATGGTTTCTACCCCATAGGGCTTTCACTTAAAAGGGGAAAGATGGGGAAAACAGTATTAAGAATTAATGTACGGGTACAACAGTCGATAGACAGAATCAGAGTTAAAGGAACTATTCCTTTAATGTAAAACAAGAAATGAAAGTGTTTGTACATATTTATCAAAATAATGAAAAGTTTAGACGAAGATGAACAAAATTTTCTTAATGAGGTGACTTAACTAAAGCTTATTTGGAATCTGAGCTATAACAGTTGATCCCAGTAGGACTCATTCGTCATAGATGGCAAATATTCTTGTTTCTATAAAATATGTCAAACTATGTTTCTGTGCATGCAACATCAATTTGGTTTTTCCATCCTGGCAGTGGGACTCATTTAGAATGGAAAATAGTCCTCACAATTTCAAATTGTCAAGGGTCAACTCATATTATCTTGGTCTGCACTTTTCTACCCTGCAGCTTGATATTTTGAGAGAAAAACTCTGGGAAAACACTACCAAGATTCACCAAGGGTCGCATGATTTGATGAATTTGCAAAAATTTTGACACCTTCTCCTGAGGCATTTCCTGACAAAACTGCGCACATAGTAGAGGAATAAACTTACTGAAATGGAAGCCTATGAGATCCGTTCACTGCTACAATTTTCGACTTACTAGCACACCCTGACGCCTGTCCTAAGTCGGCTAAAGCGGGATTTACTTGAATACCGTTCCACAGTTATTTTGGTGATAGACTTCGCAGCACACAGTAATACTTGTGACAGATGGCTTACGGCTAAGAGCGGGATTTACGGCCTATGCCTTTGCTAAGTCCACAAACTACTGGTGATAAACCTCCATAACGATGAGTAATACTTGACCAGATAAAGGGCTTACAATCCAGATTTTACTATGGAACTCTGATGTATCCTTTAACTAAGACTGAAAATAATAAGATGACAAGAATAAATAATTCACTTACAATCCTAAATATCTAAAAACCTGGCAAAAACTAAAAAATGGTGTGATAACCCTTGAAAGTAACATAAAAACAATGCTGAATAATTATCGCAAACCCTCTTCTTATATTGAAACCATTTCCTAAACTGGTAAAATGGTAAATCCCAAATCCAATCACACATATGAAGCAAAAGAGGAAAAATAAGAACAAACAGATTTTGCATTCAAAACTTGTTCCACTGTCAAAACTCATTACAATATAATCAGATTCTGATCATCCAGATCGCACTAAGCGCAGGAGAGAGCATAAGTCTGATATCCTAGACTCTTCTAAGACTCTTTCAAATCTCCAACTCCGTGTGTCGAAGTAGGCGTCTCTGAGGTCCTTTTATAGCAAAAGACTGATTCCATCGGAGCGGAACTTTAACCTCTTCTTTACAATATTTGAAATCCGCCAATAGAAGAGTGCCAAACAAAAGCATCTTATCCGTAGCATCGCCGAAAGGGTAAATGCATGAACATGGATAAGAACCAACCGATAGAAATTCTTGTAGCCATTATAAAAGGCGTGAGCAAGGAATCTCAACAACCGTGATTAGGACTCGTGTCACGTACACGATGACTTTACACCCAAAAGTCATTATGGGGTTCTTGCTTTTTGTGAAATAGGGTAGCATCCTATTTGTCACGTCTTAACGTGGGTGACATCACGGCATAGACAAGCCCATATGCTAGCTTCCAAAGGGGATTGGATCCATAAGATCATCCGGTAGCTCTGTGCAAGCTTTTTCCCAATCTTCATCAGTGGCGTTGAAAGCATAATCTATCTGCACCATGTAGTCATTGGAATAGGCGATATCCTTTTCAACTCGGACTGCTAACAAGGCTGGTCGTAGAGTGATCTCCATATTTTGCAGCCGAACTTCAGCTTTCCAATTGTGTTCTAAAGGATAGTATTCAACCCTTGGATACCAATAACCGTTATGAGGATAACTTTCAAGATAATCTGTAAGACTGTCACAGATTGTCCAGGATAGACCAGGATATAAAAGATTAAAGAATTCTTCCATATCTGGGTTAAATCTGCCACCAATTAAATCTGCATAATCTTCAAAGGTGTCTTGGTCTAAAGTAATTCTGGTTATAAAACCAAATTTAATTAATTTTAACAAATTCATTTTGCTTTTCTTAGACCAACTCATACCAAAGAGTCCTTTGAATCTGATGTGTATCATCTGTCTTCCACACCAGTATTTGATTGGCGCAAATTCCATCCCGATTTCTTTTGTGAATTCGTCTTCCTCATCTGGATCTAGAATGACATGGTGAAATTGATATTCAATCTTTTGTCTCATTTCTAAAAGCCACTTATTCAAGAAATAAGTCTCTAATAAAGTTATAATAATTTCTTTTGGAAGAGAGGGTAAAATAAGAGTATTCCCTTGGCCAAAATCTGCTATGTACATGGCAGCTCCATCTGGTCTGTAAAATTCACAACCTAAGAATTCAAGATCAGTGTAAATGGAACATGCCATTTCTCTGGTGAGAGTGTCTGCAAGAGGATTAAGATCTCCTTTAATCCATTCAATATCAAAATCATATCCTTGAAATTCAAAATACCACCTTGCAACTCTACCTTGTGCAATATCTTGATCTGGCCTTTTATGAAGCAAATTTCTCATTGCTTGGCTGTCTGTGTGGACAGTAAAATGGACTGGTTTCAAGAAAATCTTGAATTTTTTGATTCCATTTTTGACTGCCAATATTTCCTTCTCATATATGTGATACCTTGTCTGTGTGTCAGTGAATGTTCCTGATCTGTATCCACATATATGCTGTTTGCCTTTATCTTTTTCCTGTATAAGTACAGCAGACCATGTTTTATCAGAAGCATCAGTATATAAGAACAATGGAAAATTTTCAACAGGATTTTGTAAAGCAGGGAGAGTTTGACATTTTGCTTTTATCCGTTGAACTGCTTCTGTAGCTTCTTCAGACCATTCTTCAGTATTATCCTTAAGATGATGTTGAATAATTCTCCTATCTTCTGCTAATCCTTTGTAAAATGGAGACAAGTAATTGAGACAACCTAAAAACCTTTGAATTTGTTTCTTGTCTGTAAGTATATCTGGAAATTCTTGAATTCTGACAAGAATATGAGGTTGTAACATTACCTTTCCATCTTGTAGATGCAACCCTAAGAAATCAATTTGTGTCTGGCCAATAACCATTTTTCTGGCTGTTAAACAAATTCCATGATTTCTAATGGATTTATATAGTGCACCTAAATGCTGCAAGTGGTCAGGAATAGAATCTGAAAATATAAGAATATCATCTATATAAACAGCACAAAATTCTTTTAAATGTCTTAATGCCTGATCCATTCTTCTTTGAAAATATGCTGGAGCAGTGCTGAGACCAAAGGGCATGACATTCCATTCATATAATCCTTGCGGGACTAAGAATGCTGTTTTGTATCTGTCAGATTCCTTTACTTTTACCTGCCAAAAGCCTGATTTGCAATCAAACTTTGAAAATATCTTTTTATTTGCAGCTCTTCGGATTAGATCTGAACTGAAAGGAAATGGATAATTAAATGGAAGAATTATCTCATTTAATGGTCTGTAATTAATACATAATCTTTTCTTTCCCCTTAATTGTTCTGCTCTCTTGTTTACTAAGAAGGATGGACATGAAAATGGACTTTTGCTTTCTCTGATAAAATTGCCTTCTAGTAATTCTTGCAATTGATCATCTATCTCTTTGGTTTTTGTTGGGCTCATCAGATATGCTGGCTCATATGGGATTATAGATTTACATTCTGGCTTTATTTGAATCTCACACTCTTCATGTTCTTGAGCCCAAAATTGTAGAGGATTAGGACTGCAACAATCTTGTTCAAATAATCTTGTTATCTTATCAAAAGGATTTGTTGCTTCTTCTCTATTCTCTTTACTAGATTCTTGCCTCTTTCTCTTTTTCTGCTGGTCAAATCTATGATTTACAATTTTTAGTGTAGGTATCTCAATTTGACCGTCTTCATGCTTTAAAGAGATTTTGTGTTTCCAAAACTGGAGAGGCTCATACTTTGTAAAGAATAGAAATCCTAATAATACATCATCCTCTAAATCATTGTATTCAATGAAATCTGTAATAAATATTTTTCCCATAATTTCAATATGTACATCTTGTGCATACCTGCCCATTTGTATTCTCTGTCCATTGATAGCATAACTCTGTGGAAGATCTGCTTTCTCTTTCCAGAAAGATGATGGAATAGCATTTGTTTTTGCTAATGACCTTGATGATCCTGTGTCCACAAAAGCATCCAATGTGATTTTCTTATATCCAGAGAAACAGAGATTTATTCTAATGTAATTACCATTGTTTGCAAGTAATAAAGAGCAATTTCTTTCTTTGCCTATAAGAGGACCCTGTTGTGTTTTCGCTTTTCCCTACCGCTACTATGTTTTGATTCATCACCGCTTCATCACTTTAACAAGAGTTCTTTAAATGTATGGTTATTGAATTGATATTCTAACTTTGGAGATTTATTACATGTAATACATTTTTTTTGAATAGCTGACTACCTTGGTAATAGTTTAGTGGATGTGAGTATATGTTCAATTCCTCCATGTGGAGGGTAAGTATCACTAAGGAGAAGATCTTGGTCGGGTAACCATTAATGTAACCTATCTGAGCTTACACACACCATTGTAGAATAATTGATATGTCTACATTAGTAAGAGTCTTGTTTACTATTGAGTGCATTATTGAGTGATGATTATCTATTTGAGCTTTTGAGTTATTTCTTATATTACTATGGTTGCATCAATCAGTAGGACGTACATGGATTATGTAAATGTATAAACATCCATGTTAATGATAGACCATATGCATGAAGGAGCATGCACATGAGTGTACATAGGTAGACTTACCTATGTACACTTATGGATGAGTTGCTTATATATATCTAACTATTAATTGGATCTAATGACATGTATGTGTATATGTATAGATATATCACATGTAGGTGCTTATCAATGCAATAGTAATTATGTATGACTTTAGTATGTAATCTAGGGTGTGTATATATATATACACATATATATTATATACAGATATCCATATGGATATATGTATCAATACATGCATATGGTTTGCAAATGAATATGTGCATACAAATGTATTGATACATGTATACATATGCATACATGTACATAGAGGAATATATATATATATATATATGTATGCATGTATGTATTGTTAAGGGTGAAAATCGGATCCACCCAATGTATGAACAATGTGATGGAACACTTATTTTTCAAGGACCCTAAACACCTCAAATTATGCAAAATAAGATTCTAATAACAACTAGAAATGCAACCTAACTATTATAGCAACTATGCGGGATGTTTTTAGAGAATAAAAAATTGTGTACTTGGCCAGAAAGTTGTTGTTTTTGAGCTATGGAGGACTCATTCACCTTTAGTGGAAAATGGGTCCTTTTAGCATTTTAGAAAACTAATTTCACGATCTTGTACCATGATGTTTGAACAATTCATTCCCCAATTATCAAGTTATGGAAGCCTATATGTAATTCTATAGAGCTCTTGCCGTGATCTTGCACTTTGAAGGACAACTTTTGCAACTTCACAAATTTGGAAACTTTGCTCCAAATATTTCTCAACTTGATCTTCAACCTATAAATTTTCAATAACACACTCAAGGGCAAGAAAACATGTTGATTTTTAAGTGAATGGGGGTTTTCCTCAGTCAAACCCCTTGTAGGTGATTAAACCAAAAGATGAAATGAAGGAAATGAAGCATGAGCATGAAATATACAAATGATGTCACCTTGAATGATGTTTTATAGTAAAGATATGCAAACTATCATGGAGTGGACATGAAGAATGTAGATCTTGGATGTAAGATGATGCTTTGTAAATGGATCCTCAATGCAACATTAATTTCTTAGCTCAACACACATGAATGCATTAAGCCCTTAACATGATTATATGACTTTGAATGCTGCAATAAACCTTTGCAATATTCCTTGAAATACCTTGAAAATTTCTTTGAAATTCTCTATAATTCTCTTGTAAAGTATTAGGATTCTCTCTTGAAAATATTAGGTGAAACAATATGAATTAAACCCTTATTTATACTAAATTAGTAGATTAACCCCAAAATTCAAAGAACTAAGGCCGACACTAGATCTAGAAAGAAAGATAATTAAATTCCCACTAGAATGAAATTCAAAAATAGGGTTCTCAATAAGGGAGGACCCATTCGCCACCAAAGGAGAATGGGTCCTTGCTAAGTTTCCAGGACCAAGCTTCGGGGAGCTAAAAGAAGGCCAAAAACCCATTCCAGATCACTTGAAAAAGGGGGGTCCTATTAAGGGAGGACCCATTCACCATCAACAGAAAATGGGTCTTGGATCAACTTACCAGGACCAAATTTTTCCCAATGAAATAATTTGTTATTTAATTTATGATTGTCGGGATAGATCCTCGAGAGGTGTCAAAATTAAGGGCTAAAAATGGGGATAATAACTCTAATTAACCATAATGAATTAAGACCACCTAGATAAATGTGAAAGTGCTTTAAAACACTTTACAACACTTAAACAAGGTGTACATTATGTATATTTTATTTAGAAGGGCCCATTAGGCTTAATTAAGCAAACAAGTCCTAGAAAAGTGTGAAAGTGTGTTGAAACACTTTACAACACCCTTGAAAAGGACCAATTAAGGCATGTTTTAGTTAAATAAAGGTCCTATAATATTGTAAATGTGTACAAGACATTACAACACTACTCCAAGACACCATTAGTTTAGCTTTAATGTCAATTATCAAGCAAACAAGGGAAAAGGCTACTTTTTCTGTTACTAATTTTTCCCCCACTTTAGTGAGAGGATGACCCCATGTCAAACTCACACTAAAGTAGACATTCAAGACACTTAAGTATGCAACAATAACAAAGATACATTATCATACACTATCAAAAGCCAATAAAAATTAAAAAATAGAGGATCAAGCACAACCGATTCAACGGATGTGAGGTGGTGGTTGTTTGGCCATAAAAAATGTTGCTCACTCTAGGGTAGTGGAACCTCAGTCTGTCCACTAGGTGATTTTTCCCAAAATATGTGCCCTCACTCTGGGGTAGTGTAACCTTAGTTCATCCAATAAGTGAGATATCCCAATGAGGTGTAAAATGAGAGAATCATATTATCCTCTCATACCATACCAAAGTTATCCTCCTGAAAACTTTGATAATGTACCACAATGAAAATTATTTTGTAAATGATTTTGAATGTCATTTAAAAAAAAATATTAAAGGGTATTTTTCTTTGTTCATGTAATGGTCTTCCTCTTAGGGAGCATTGTTCCTAATGTCTCCAAGAGAGGACAAGTTAAAATTGTTAGATCGTCACCCATGGGATGTCTCGTTCACATCATGCCATGATAGTAGATCATACACTCTTGGAAAACATCAAACCCAATGACACAACCAAGAAGAGGACATGTCACAAGAAAAAAAAATCATGCCATGAAATTTTTCCAAAATATATCATCAATGTATGCCCTCACTTTAAAGCAGTTGCTACACCATCACTGTGAGCAATTGCTTTAAAGTAGCGAATGTTTTTTTCCTAAGACGTGAGAGATTTCCTCAGAAAACCCTATGCCAAATCATATGTTTATGAAATAAGCTACATCATGTAATAGGAGGGAAGGGTTTCCCCCAAAAAATACAATGCTCAAGATAACTCAATACGTTACATGTGAGCCAACTTAAGGCATGTCGATCACATTCCAAGCTTTCTCTTATATGTACATGAAAGGTGGTCAACTAGCTAGAAGAGAAAACAAGTGACATATGAGGACAAGGCTACCTAACCCCTCCCCCCCACTTAGTGCAAGACAAGGATGAGCCAAGATAGGTGAGGAAATGAGCTCCTTGCATTAGAGAAATAATTTTCAATAAGTGTAAAATGTGTAATAGTAAGAATCTTTAAAGTTCTACAACTATTCCATAAAAAGGAGCAAAAGGGTATGTTATGCAAACAATCGATGACAATCATTGCCATTGAAATGAAAGTTTCTCAATACTAATTTGAATGCATGTCACTCATTAGTACTATGTAAAAGAGTTATGTGGTATCGACAATGTGGAACATTTGCATCTTTAGGATATAGTATTGGCTTGCCTTTCATTGGTGGTAACATTATAAATTCCTTGTAGAGAAGCGGTTGTAGTTTCCTTTCACTTTCAGGTGGTGGATAAGGGAACTTTAGTTCTTTTAGCTTGTAGGGCCTCTTGTGCTTGCTAGATTCACCAAATTCTCTAGATGGGACTAGGGAAGGAGGTCCGAAGATGATCTTGTCTTTGTTATCCTTATTGCTAAGAGGTACTGGTTGCTCTTTAGGAAGGACATTTATATCAGGAGGACGATCTAAGACTACTGTACCATCACTATGAAGCCTTAGGAATTCTTTAGGAGCACTTATGTTGAGAGGGGGATCTTGATATCCTATTCCTTTGGTTTCTTCAGTTGGTATTTTCTCTAGGAGTTGATGAATTGTATGTTCACTTGTTTTATCACATCCTTGTTTACATAAGATCGTGAACCCTTTACCACATGTCTCTTCAAGGTTGATTGATGTGTTGGTTACTTTGTTGACATAGGATGGTTGAATGTTTGTTTGTTTTGAGGTGTTAGGTTCACCTATGGTAGGGAAATTAGGTTCAACTTGTGACTTAGTTTCACGATGTAAAAGATCAAACATTTCAAGTTGTGTGGGTTGCTTCATTGAAGGATAGAAGGATGCATTGGAATCAAGGTTGTTAAGGAAATCATTTATGAATTTATTCATGTTTGCATCATCTTCTCCAATGATTTCAATATCATAAGGAGGACATGCATTAGGATTTGTGTGAGCATGAGTGAGTTCAATGCCATTAGGGTCATTTCCAAAAACACAATATGAGCCAGTTGTTGATATGTGTATGAAAGAATAGGTCGATGAGCAAAAGAATCTGATCGATGAGTGGTTATTAAGAAATAGGGGTTGGCTCACTACCTGTGAAGGTTCTCCCTACCTGCTAGATGGAGAAGCAAGTAAACCTAACCAATTGGATTGGCAAGTAAAGGAATTTCTTTACATTCTCTCCCAACTTTATCCCCCCACCCTATAGTTCCCCCCTGCCTGGCCCTGGGTAAGAGGAACAGTTCATTGATGGGTGGAAAGTTGTGGCATTCGGTGGGTGGTTAAGGCTGACAAGGGATAGTGGCAAGAGTCAAGCACTCCCAAGGGGAAGCCAATATCATGAATTGATTTTGTACCTCTCCCATCAACCAAAGAGAACAAAGACTTCCACACATTGCCTAAATAGTTCTCCATTTTTAGAATTTCAAACCTAAACATGGTAGTTTATTGATTATACAATGCAATAAGCTAAAAATTAAATATTTTGATGCAATTTTGAACTTTTAACAATACACTAAAATGAAGAAATTTAAGCTAAATGCAATGAAATTGATGAAATAGAAAATTAGAAAACTAAAACAAAAAGATAATAGCACCAAATAGAAGCTAAAAAATGAAATTTTAATGTTCTAAAATTGTAGATCTATAGCTAATAAGCACTCATTCACCAGTAAGGGTGAATGGGTCTTGGTTAGGTCTTTCTAGGATTTTTTGTGGAATTCAGAGTCTTTTTTAATGCCTTTATAGAGGCCAAAAGGTACAAATTAGACCTAATAAGGGAGTTATTCACCAGTAAATGAAAATAGGTCCTGGTTAGATCTTTTTAAACTATTTTTTAATGATTTGCAAGTTCTTAGATGTATCTTTTAGTTCTAGTTTGTAGACAATGAAATGAAGCTTCAGATTTACTAGAAATTCAATGCAAAAATGCAATAGAAAGATGAAATGCAAGACCTAATTTGAAATACAATTTTTTTTAATTTTCAAATGCAATTAAATGAGATAAAAAATTACTATTTTTTTGTAATTTTTAGATTTAAGAAGTGCAAAACAATGCAAATCTAAACCCTATGTGATATGTAAGACTTCAATGCAAAAGAAGAAACCCTAATTCAATGAAAATTTAAATGCAATGAATGGAATATTTTAACTTAGGATGCAATGAGGAAATTCAAAAATCATAAAATTACAATGTTGAATGACTCGGGTTCACCAAATAATGTAGAGGGTGAAAATAGGATCCACCCAATGTATGAACAATGTGATGGACCACTTATTTTTCAAGGACCCTAAATACCTCAAATTATGAAAAATAAGATGCTAATAACAACCAGAAATGAAACCTAACTATTATAGAAATTATGGGGGATGTTTTTTAGAGCATAAAAAGCTATGTACCTAGCCAAAAAGTTGTTGTTTTTGAGCTATGGAGGACTCATTCACCTTCAGTGGCGAATGGGTCTTTTTAGGGTTTTAGAAAGTTGATTTTAGGATCGTGTACCTTGATGTATGCACTCTTGATTCCTAGATTATCTAGTTCTGGAAGCTTGTATGTAATTTTGTAGAGCTCTTTCCGCGATCTTGCACTTTGAATGACAACTTTGCTCCAAATCTTGCTCAACTTGACCTTCAACCTGTCAATATGCAATAACACACTCACTTGGGAAAGAAAACTTGTTGATTTGTTAGTGAATGGGGGTTTGCCTTAGATAAACCCTTGTAGGTAATTAAACCAATGATGAAATGAACGAAATGAAGCATGAACATGAAATGTGCAAATGATATCACCTTGGATGATGTATTGGAGTACAAATTTGTAAACTATCATGGAGTGGCCATGAAGAATGTAGATATTGAATGTAATATGGCTTTGTAAATGGATCCTCAATGTGCAACATTAACTTCTTAGATCAACACACATGAATGCATTAAACCCTTGACATGATGATATCACTTTCAATTGCTGCAATAAACTTTTGAAATATTCCTTGAAATTCCTTGAAAATTCCTTTGAAATGCTCTATAATGATTTTGTAAAGTATTAGGATGCTCTCTTTAAAATGTTAGGTGAAATAATGTGAATTAACCCCTTATTTATACTAAATTAGGAGATTAACCCTACAATTCAAAGAACTAAGGCTGACACCAGATCTGGAAAGAAAGATAATTAAATTCCCACTAGAATGAAATTCAAAAATAGAGGTCTCATTAAGGGAGGACCCATTCACCACCAAAGGCGAATGGGTCCTGGATAACTTTCTAGGACCAAGCTTGGGGGAGCTGAAAGAAGGCCAAAAATCCATTCCAAATCACCTAAAAAAGGGGGGTCCTGTTAAGGGAGTACCCATTCAACATCAAGGGTGAATGGGTCCTAGATCAACTTACCAGGACCAAATTTTTCCCAATGAAATAATTTGTTATTTAATTTATGATTGTTGGGATAGATCCTCGAGAAGTGTCAAAATTAAGGCCTAAAAAGGGGGTTAATAACTCCAATTAACCATAATGAATTAAGAATACCTAGATAAATATGAAATTTCTTTAAAACACTTTACAACACTTAAAAATGGTGTACATTATGTATATTTTATTTAGAAAGGGGCCCATTAGGCTTAATTAACCAAATAAATCCTAGAAAAGTGTGAAAGTTTCTTACAAGACTTTACAACACCCTTGCAAAGGACCAATTAAGGCATGTTTTAGTTAAATAGAGGTCCTAAAATAGTGTAAATGTGTACAAGACATTACAACACTACTCCAAGACACCATTAGTTTAGCTTTAATTTCAATTATCAACCAAGCAAGGGAAAATGCTATATAAGCTATTGTATTATTTTGTGATGTGTGTGTAGATACTCCATAATAGGAGGATTTGTTTGTCATAAGAATTAACATACTACATATGATTTAACAAAGGTAGCCTAATGGTTACTCATAGTTAGGCTACTGATTTAACTAGGAAAGGTAGTGGTTTACTCCTAGGATTGTTTATCCGTTATGGGAGGGAGCTTATACATTTACTTGTTGGAATGCTAATAGGCTATCTTTGGGGTTATAGATCATTCATTGAAGGAAATACCTATGCATAGATTATAGTGGCCCTAAGTAAAATTGAGCCTGAGTAGTGTATGTGATAGAATGACCTTCACTCGAAGTACTGAGTGAGAACACTTTGGCAAAAGTAGTGTGAATGCCTCTAGCTCCACTATCAATTCACTATGATCTAGTTATTGCATGCTATTCCTAGATTGTGGGTAACTTACAAGTTCTAGTCATGTAGGACACAACACTAAGCTCAGTTGGTTGTCATTACCTAGTTACTAGATACCAATCTCTTTGTCGAAGGGAAGGGCCATCCATAAAATTATAGATGTGCAGGGATCCGCATATGATTCCATGGTTGGCAGAAAATCGCTTGAGTGATGGTTTTCCTCCACAACAAGAGACAAAAGGCCAAGATTTGAAAGGAGGATCCTAGACCATCTATAACTATTTGTTTCAAAGATCGGTTGAGCTATGTATGTAACTGTTTGCATTCTTGTATTATTGTAACTTATGAGATTATTGTATTGAAATAGAATCCTTATTGTATATTGTTATGGCATCTATGTTTATATCTTCTCAATAAAGAAAAGAAATTTTTTATTGCAATGGCTTGTCACATAGATTATTTACTCGCGTAGTGAAAACTTAGGAAAATTTTACTTTAGTGAAGGGTTGGCATGTTATAGCTTCACTTCATAGCAGGTTTGAAAAAATTTAAATCGACATATATTTAAATGATTTTGATCACCCAAAAGGAAATATCAAAATCATCAAAAATCTTTTGTGATCGAATAATTTGTAGACCGTAGGATTTTTTCAATCCATTCAATAATTTGTAGGTGCCATTGGTTTGGTTTTTCAAGAACTCATAGGTTGTAAGAGGTAATAATATTTTGCACACTCAGTAGCGTACAGTTATTGGAGCAATTACTATTCACAAGGTCCATATATATTTGGAGAGACTTTATTTCTCATTTATTCCTATCGTCGGCTCCCATCTCCCACCACTGACTATTTCTTGTTGGCACTGCTTCCTTGCCAGCACCACCATCTATTGCCAGAGTTCCTGCCTCACCCGTCAACTAGTACATTTTGGTGGATACTTTTTGTTCACCAGTGACTGAAGTTTGGAGGAGGAGCCACCAATGGTGTCACCTCATCTCTACCCGACCACATCCCCATCACCACCGGGCTTGGCGACAAGTTTTTTTTTTGCAAATTATCCCCATGGTCCTATTGATGCCCAAGGGTCAAAATTTATTTTCCCTAGGTGATTGATTTTTGCACCTAATTAGCCTACACCACTCAACAGGGTAGTTTTTTTCAATGGAGTGTAACTTTTCACTAGGATAACAATTTTTTTCGTAAAAAAGATATCGCTGAAAATTTGGTTTCATGTACTTGAATAGAATGTAGAGTATTTTTCTAGATTTTTCTATGGGTATGAATTATAGCCATTAGAAGTCACTACTTCCATTTGGACTCTTGAGCTTATATCTTTTCACCATTTTGGAAAATTTTAGAGATTCCAGTGGCATTGTGAAGGTGATTCAGAGCTCTATCATTCTGTCCATCAACTTTTTTATATTCAGTCCTTGGTATTCTTTATTGAGTTTTTGCAATTTGTGGCATTTTCTTGATAACCTGGACATACTACAATTTGGGAAAGGTTTGTTTGCATTGGAGGATTTATTTTAACTAGCACATTAAATTTTAGAGTTTCTATTTGATAGTGAGGCTAAATTTATTTGTAATATTGGAGATATATCATAGTTCATTATGGGGTTTGCATATTATCCTTCTATGATTATATTGGAAAAGGGAAACTATAACAATGGAGAGATGACATCATAAACCATCTCCAATCACTTCAGTTCTTGCCACATTTTTATGGTTTTGTTCCCCATCCAGGCCAAGGTATTCAAAAAATTTCTTGGAGTTGTAGTACACATGATATCTTAGAGGTCATTGCAATACATGTTGATGATGATGTTTTGAAAGCTATTGATCATTATGATTTTCCTCATATTCTTTGGACTAAGATTTGGGAGCTATATGGAGATCTTGATACTCTGCCATTCCTTGATGATCATGGTTTAGAATGTCACATGCCTCTTCATTCTTTAGATAGGATACCCTATGATGATATTGCTATGCATGAGCTTACAGATTTAGAATGCTTTGAATCTTCAAATGCAGATGTCATGGGTTCTACAAATGCTTCTTCTCCATCAGAAACAGTTGATGTACCTTCAACTTCAGTGATTCCTTATCCAGAGACATTGATTGAGGCTTCCATCACTCCTATTCAACAAGACATGTAAATTTCCAAACTTGGAATCACAGGATTGATTTCTTTCAGGTATTGCAAACTTGGCTACTTTTATAGGTTTAGAGGACATTCTTGAGGGGATATCTCTCCTCTATGTGGATTCTACTTTGGAGGGATTTCTTGACTCTCCACATTCCATTGTTTCGACGTTGATTAGGGATCCTAATACCGGTGAGACTACCTTGGAGGCACTTGATCCCTCTATAGATATTTCATATATGAGGCTTCCTCCTTCCAATTTCATTATTGAGTTGGAGTTTCTTCAACATCTACCATTGGATTTGCTTCTTCCTAGTGGGATACATGTGGTTTGTCATCACTGGACACTCTTTTGGCTTCATAACTCATTCAGTGGATTTGAGGACTCTTCATTCAAGGGGAAATCTAGTCTCCATATATTCCTTCAATGGCAAGATCATTGTATTACATTCTTTGGATCTTGTTTAGCATCATTTTCTGCATCTAGTCCTGGTTTGTCACCTTCTTCAGTGATTGGACATGTACCTAACTTGATTGTGGTGTCTTCATCTTCCTTGGGCAAGGAGACACATGAGCCATTTTTCAGAGACATCATCATCATACACATTCATCCTTCCTTCAATTCCTATCTAGAATGGGAATCATCCCTACATTTGTACTTGGTTTTGTTTCTTCCAAAAGGGAGACAAGTTGTTTGTTGACATTGGATCATGTTTTTTCTTCAGGCGCTTACCATTTTTCTAGGTGATTATACATTGTGGGGGGTTACATAGTCTATCTATTTCCATCTTATGGGAGGGCTATTGATTATTATACTCTTATGATGGATGTAGCTCTTGGGGGTATTGATGTTGAGACCTCCATACACCACTTCCATTACTTATACATGTGATTAGCATTAGATTTTGTATTATATTTGTAGAAATGTAAAATGTACCAATTGAGCCTATACATTTGCTCCTGATTTACTAACACCAGATCATCTTGAATCATCTCCATTTGCTAGTCATTTAATTAAATAATCTTTATTTAATTAAATTCATCATATTTCATCTTTTAATTAAAAATAAATCAACTTTATCTGATTAAATCATCATCATCTCCTATTAATTAAATAAATCACTTTGTTTAATTAATCCTATAGTCCCTCTTTTAATTAAATAATTCATTTTATTTAATTAATCTCTAAGGTCATCTCATTTAAATTAAATAAATTTATCTTTATTTTATTTAAAGCTAACACCATCCTCTTTAATTAAATAAATCAAATCTTATTTAATTATGTCTAAAATCATTTTCCTCTCATTTTGATTTAAATTAATCCAAAAATCTAAGTCAAAATGATCAAATTGGCTAATCTCCTTTAAATTAATCAAATCTTGATTAATCTTAGTCTTAAACCATCAAATCCTCAGCTTTTGCCACTTGCTCATGAAATCATTTTAATTAATTAATAAATCTCTATTTTCATTCAAAACAGGGCATCAAAGATGGAATATTCCTCAAATTTGAAATCTCCCCCCAAAAGGTCTTGTCCTCCAACATGGTATTTAATATCTCTTTCAAGTCCTTTTCTTGAGCCATGTGAGATTAACTTCACCTTTCGCCTCATCCTTCAAGCCATCTTTTGAATTTGAATCTCCCCCCTCTTTGCACATTCTCCAAAATGTGCTCAACCTTTGTCCATTAGCATGATGACAAGTGGTGCTTTATCATTGGCTTTTATTTTGTCCCACATACTCCATATCTTTCAAATCCTCCATCCTTATCTCTTATAAATATAGGCCTTCTCTATTTGTTTGGAGGAGCCACAATTAATGTAAAATCATTATGCTCATTTAAGGAGGAAAATTGGAGCGAAATTTATCATCTTCATCCATTATTTATCTTTTTTATCATCTATTAGCTAGGTTGTGTAGGAATTCAACCAAGGAGTCTCTATCTTCATCAAATCATTAGAAAGCTTACAAGGGATTGGGAAAGGGCCATTTTCCACATCAAAATGGCACCAATTCCCTCATGGGATTGAGAGTTTGCATGCTTAAATAGGATTTAGAAGTTTTTCTTGTTTTGTTCTTCATTTCTTTCCTATTTTGAGCATTGTAGATGAATTTCATGGGAAATCTTAGTTCTAACTTGCATATGGATCTAATATTGTGTTTGTTCACTATGTTTGTGCAGGTCTAAGATTGGGGTTCACATTTTGGCACTAGAAGGAAGGCGAACTTGAAGATTCAATGACATTTTTTCCAGAAATTTTGTCATTTTTTGCTAACATTTACATCTACAGGAAACTGCGCTGCTATAAGTCCAGCGGCACCATATAGTGCCGCTATCAGTCTAATGGCATCATACAGCGATGCTTCAAACTACAAAATGTGTCGCTTAGTCTTTCTCGCCCAGAATTCAAATTTTATAACTCTGTCACTGGGTCAGTTTATGGTCACTGGCTTTCTCAAATTCCAAACTATGCCACTGAGCAAAACTCTATCGCAATCACGATCTCTGGTTTTACTATAGAGCATCTCTGTCTGACAAGCGACGCCATACAATTTCATTGACTTTCTCAAACAGCACCACCTATGCGGACTACATTGTTGGAGTGGAGTAAAAAGTTCAAATTGACTCAATTTCGACATGTTCTTTTTCATTCTGGTTTCCTTAGGTTGCTAACTGGTTTTTCTAACCTCTGTTTTGTAGTTATAATCAGTTTTTGTAGGTTGGCTTAATCAAAGGTGAAGGAGGGAAACCAAGTATAAGTTTCATAATGACATCATCATCTCATTACATCAAGTGTTTTTTAACACTTTAGTTTTTTATTAACACTTTGGGAGAACTTATAATATTTCTTCTAAGGATTTGTTACCTTTCATGTGCTTAGGATACACTAAATTTCTTTTGGGCACTAAAAATAACACTACAAAAGCTTTCATTGTTTTTTCTACAAAGGGATTAAAAAGAACTTTAGGAAAATTTACTAGATTTTTTTTGAGGTTAACAATTGAATAATCAAAATTTCACACTTCCTTTGGTGCTTAAAAAGAAGTCACTCTTGCTTTGAAAGGATAAAATGAACATGTGCTTCTTTGTCTTGTAATCACTTACCCAAAAAAATACCACTAAAAAGACCTATGCGATTCTCTCGCACCTCAAGGCGATCTAGAGAATCAAAAGGCTTTTTGGTGATCTTAAGTTGGGTAAATTGATTGTCTCCACATTTCATTTGGGATTAAAAATTGAACAAATCTTGCGAGTGTGAGTGGAATATATTGCATGTGTTTTCTCTTTGTTTCTCAACAAAGATCGATCGAACTACGAATATTTTTGTTCACTTTTGTTTATCTTAGAGGGCCTACCTTGTGGGAAAAATTAATCACCCAAGGGAGCGACCCAACTAGGAACATGCTAAAGCCAAGCAACTTCCACTTGGGATATAAGTGTGGGTACTTGAGGAAAGGAAAGTATCATGAGGATTGTTCCAATAAGAAGGGAAGCAATGGTCCCTCGCCATATGGATGATCCCCCATGAATAGAATGCCCACATTAAAACCTCTTGTTTAAAAGGCCAAAATCCTTAATCTATTTATTGGTGCAAGAATGGTCGTTCTGAAGCCGTTCCATAATTTTATAGCTTTTAGTGGAGATGAGAAGTATGCCATGGGAGATTCATGGGTACTGATGCTTGGCTAGCCCAAGAAGCAAGTGCACTATAAGGGGGAGCCTGTATGGTCAAGCATCTAATCATCCATTAAGAGTAGGCGTAGCTGGATTCGTCCAAGTGGGGTTTCAACAAATATTGTCTCTCATCCATAGGATTGTGCATTACTTTGGAAATCAAAACACTTTACTTGATCTAAAACATTGGAAAAATGAACATTCAACATGAGCATCAAATGTCAAACCCTTTAGGGGGAGCAAATACCATTGACAAATCTAAGTTCTATTGCTTGCCCTAGGGATTCTATCCTTAGAGGCTTCTAAGTGCTTAGATTCATATCTCAATTTTCTCTTACTAAAGTCAACTTTAGGAGACTATTTCCTTAATTTCCTTAATTTCCACATAATGGACTTTGTGGGATGAAAATAAATTGGGACATTAGACATTTAGTTTGAAAAATAAATCAAGAAATTGGATGTGGTAAAAACAATTCATTAATCAAGATGAAATCAATTGAACCCCACATATGTGCTTTTTTATCTTTTGTCTTATGGTCTTTTGAGAAAACATTGATCTTTTTGTTTGAAGTACTCTTAGGGAAAAACATGTTCTTCAAAACCTTTGTCTTGCAAACAAGTCTCTCTTAGGTTCATTTAGGATCAAAGTCAACCTTCATCCATCCTTCAAAACATCAATCAAATCCCATCTCACAAATAACTTTTGAACGATTGGAAAAATCATTCATACTAGACTTTTGGTAAAATCCTTCAAATCAACATCAAAATCTCCTTGTTTGGCTAAGTGTCTGTGGATGAATCCTTCCTCATACACCTAGTTAAATTATCATTGTGTGGACAAGTTTATTCCAAGACAACATCTAACCTCTTGGAGTTTATGAGTTCATTATCAAATCCAAATCAAATCCAAATCGAAATAAAATCCAAATCAAATCCAAAATCAAAAATACAAAAGTCCTAAAGTCTAATATCTCCTCCAAGGGTCTTAAAAGTTCAAACACCCATATCATTCACCCCTTTCATCCTTCATCTCATCATTGGTCCTAAATCCTTTAGAGGTCAACAAGGTCAAAACACAAAGAAAAATAGGGAATATAAACTTGATCCATACATTATGAGTGGTCTAAATCAACCAAACTTTCAAAGCCTTACAATGTTGATGGATTATCAAAACTCAAATTTATACAATCCATACATGGGATCATTATCTCCTACAAACCTCAATGGTACAAAAAATGTGAGTATGCCCAATCTAAATTTTGGAACACCTTTCCCTATGGTAGATTTAAATGAAAGTCCAAACTTACAAATCTATCAACCAAGCAATCAATGCATGAGTCTTCCACAAAGCAACATTATCCCACCAAATCCATACATACCAATTGTGAATATACCAAGTACAAGTTTACCAAACATGAACATTTCAAATCCACACTTGGTAAACTTTGGGATGGATATGTTTGTGAATCATATGAATGTTGTTCAAAGTCCAAACAAGATGTTAACGATTGCATGTATTGAACCAAGTCAAGGTAACACCATGCAAAATCAAAGTTACCTAAATCAAGGCAATGTAATTGCCAACCACAACAATTTTCAATTTCAACCTATCATGCCAAATCTAAACATCATCCCAAATCAGAATCTCACAAGGTAACAAACGAAAATATACACTACTTGGGAAACCAATCGAATCAATCATACAACAGTTGGTGCAGGAAAAACTCATCATAGTTCCCACCTATGACAATTATCAAGACCCCTTAGTGAAACTATTGTGGTACAATGAAAATAACCTTTGTGATTATCACAAAACAAAGGGACACACAACATCAAATTGCATTAGGCTCAAAAATCTTACCCAAGATCTTATTGATCAAAAAATAATAACTATTGGGGACAATGATCAAGATTCAACCACTAGCGATAGTAGTGATAAACTCTCAACCAATAATCATGTTGACAATGCCTCTACATCATCCAATGAGTTAGGAGACATATCTCAATAATTTATTCCAAAGCATGATCAACATATTTTACCAAGGTCTAGCAATGATCCTTTCCAAGACATATGGGCATCCTTTGACCTCGTGGTTACAGATACTAAAGGGATTCACAACTCAACATTTGAGCCACTTCCTATGCCTAATTAAGATATCCAAGAACCCTTTATGAGAAATCCATTCTTTGAAATTGACCCATGTTAAGAACTTGATCCAAATCATGTCGAAAGCAATTATAAAATCATTCGAGATCATATCCACATAGCACATACTCTTCGATCTACCCATGAGATTCTTTATTTGGATGGACACATAGATGATCTTCATTTAGAATAGGATTCCTTTACTCCTGACATGATTACACAAACGGAGCAGGTTATTGATTCCTACAATCAAACTAAATTGTCAACATCAAGATCAGATATATCCAACATTTAGACTGGGGACATCATGTATGGAGATATCTAGCATTATCCACTCAAGGAAATAGGTCAGAAAAAATAAGATATTCCAGATTTAGCATAGCAGCAAAGTGAAATAACGTCATCTACAGTGGTCATTTATCATAAAATGCATTATGATCAAGACATCTCAAAATAGGGAGAATCAAAGAACAAAGATGTTACTACCACCATACTGAGGGAAACTTCATCTCAAGCAAACATCAAAATACAGGGCATGAAGAATCCTTATGGTGAAACCAATGACAATACTACAACCAGCCACGTCATGAATCTTCACCCACCCATCACCCCATCCATGGATTGTCACCAACATCAAAAGAGAGATTTTAATCAAAGTACGAAGAATGTTATCAAAGAAAAATAATTTGAGAAGCATAAAGGACAAATCAAATACAAGTGGATACCAAAGAATACAAAGAAATATTATCCCTATCAAACTCCATTAGTCAAAGAAACTATGGTGCAAAATAAAAAAGGGAAAATTATCCATCACAGATGCCCATAAAGGAAAAAGAAAGCTTCTCAAGCGATGTACAAAGTATATCAAGTAGTTGGTCCTAATTCCATACACACTTCCGTATCCACCCATTATTGCTCATCTTCCCAAGTTTGGAGAGTTAAAGGTTCCAAACTATCAACCAATCCATCTCTTATTCCTAAGCACACTCCACCATCCACGCCTCCATGCATGATATCTAATTCTCACATTGACCGTGTATTGGCAACCACCCTTTATCATAAGGATTCAGAAGGCACTCTATCACGATATGTGCACAAAGATAAAGTTAACTCCAGTATCAACAAAGTAGATCAGGAATCTCAAAAGTTACATTCAAGTGCACGTATCTTAGCAAAGCAACTTCTTCAAGTAGGATATCGATGGCACATTATGACAAAATCATCTAAATCGACACCACTAGGTGATTCAGCATAAGCTTAAAATCTTTCAAAAAAATACAAAAAAATAAAAAAATATGAAAATCCAAAACAATAGAAAAATCATGAAAATAGTAAAGATAAAAATCGTCCACTAGTGAAAACCACTACGGTGGCGCTTTGGATAGGTACCATGATGAAAACCTGGAAAGGAGGTGTCATGTGTTGAATCGAGCATCTACGTGAACCACTTCAGGAGAAAGCATCTTATCACATTCATAATAAATCCAACATTCCATCCACCTCAGCCATAATAAATCCATTCATCCATGAACCATTTATCCAATCCATTTTTCACAGTCCAAATTATCTTGAACTTGGTAAAATTTTGGTGTACACTTTACACTTGCTTATGGTAAACATCTTGACATGGGTCATTTTCATTGATCCTATCCTATCCAACGCTATCTGAGACATGAAGCATTCATCCATTCAAACACCTTATCCTAGCGCAAGATAATCCTTGGAATCCTTTGCATGCTTACCATATCCATCCATCCATACACCTATCCAAGCATCCATCCATGGCATTCCATACATTTCTAGGCACTGGGGCAGGTATGTACATCTTGCTTCAGGAATAAATCTTGATGTATATCCTCCAACTTATGAGGTGATCCAAACATTGGAAAACATGAAATCAATTTGGTCTAGTATTTGTGAGTCAAAATCTAAATCATTAGCCCATGGCATATTTTGATGAGCAGATGTTCCTCATCAAGCTTCATCTTTCATCGAACATCAATCCAAACAATCAATATCAGTCACATCAAACATGTGCTTCAATGTCACATCAAAACATTAAAAACATGTTTTCTTCAAAAATCAAGCTTCAAAATCTTGATCAATCAAATCTAGTCAAAAAAATCATCATCTTGGGATATCCTTCCCAATCCTTGTGTTTCTTAACACTATCCTTCGATTGTTGTGTATCCTCAACAATTTTATCATCATCAATCCATCATCATCTTAGGATATCCATCCCAATCCATCCCTGTTGCTTAACACTATCCTTGCATTGGTGTGTATCCTCAACAATGTTATCATCATCAATCCATCAATCAAATCCAATCAATCCCTCATCATCTTGGGATATCCATCCTAATCCTTGTGTTGCTTAACACTATCCTTGCAATGTTTTGTATCCTCAACAATGTTATCATCATCAATCCATTGATCGGATCAATCAACCTTAGCTTGGTTTCCAACAAAATCAAAAAATAGAGCACTGATATTGTCACACATGTCCATATCCAAAACATTCAAAACATCAAAAAAATCCAAAAACATTCATAAAACCAAGAAAATCCAAAACATCCAAATGTACCAAAATCCAAAAACATTCATAAAGTCAGAAAACGTCAAAACATGAAATCCAAACTACGTCTGCCTGAGCTTAAACATAGGCAAGGCCAATCTTTGATCAGCCCCTCGAGACACAAAATCCAAAAACATCTCAAAAATGGATAAAACCCAAAAACATTTGAAAAAATCAAAAATCAAAACATTTATAAAATCTCAAGAAAACCCAAAAACAGCCTTAAAACATTTCAAAATACCAAAAAATCCAAATATTTGAAAAAAAATCCATCCATCTCATTTCGCTTTCACCCGCAATAATCAATCATCCATGATAAACTGATCGCCACCTTCATTCTTTTGGCAAAACAAAACAACACAACAATCAACAAAAGAAAACTTCAAATGTAAAATCAAAAGCAAACAACAAACCTTTAAACACAAAATCAAACTCTTGATCATTTTCAAACATGTCAATCAACCTTATATCAACAGCCTGTCAAACAACTTATCAACCCATCATCATCCTATACAATGCATGTCCTAGGATATATTGTTTCGACAATGGGCATCATTTTGGATATCACTTTGGATTCTTATCCTATCAAAACACATCCCTTTGGCTAGAGACCGAATACTTGCTTTGTTAGATACATCCTAGCAAGGTTTCCATATGTCAGGTGTGAACAAGAATACTCCTATCTGATTGTTGAGTCAAACTCCATCACACTAGGTGCAATGCCATCCTTGTTCTTTATACCTTGATGCATTTCACCTATGTGTGTTATCAAACATAAGGTAAATATCCCTTTTAAAATCCCAATTCATGTTAAGCTTTGCATCATCATCATCATCATCTCTAATAAATTCTCGTAGATCATGGGCTTGTTGGATCATCTTGTCATCATCTCTTTTTTCTTATTCTCCTATCTTTACTAACATTTCTAAATCAGTATCAGGTGTGTGTATATCAAAATATACATGAGGCTACCCATGGCCAATGAACTGTATACATCATCAAATCTATCTACATCAAACATTTGAGTTGAACTGATCTTGAACCTCTTTGTCATGAGATCGACCCTCAAATAGAACTTTTCACTTGATCTCTTGAGGGGGCATTGTATGAGCATAATTCTTTCATTGGGGAAGTAGTGGGGCATTCAAAAAAAATAGAGAATTTTTGAATCTTGATTGAGACAACTTATTCATTGAACCAATATAGCGAGTATGTTGCTTCAAAGAGGGGAAAAATGTAGACAAATAAAATGTACCAATTGAACCTATACACCTAATCCTGATTTACTAACACCAGTTCATCTTGAATCATCTCTATTTGCTAGTCATTTAATTAAATAATCTTTATTTAATTAAATTCATCATATTTTAGCTTTTAATTAAATAAATCAACTTTATCTGATATAATCATCATCATCTCCTATTAATTAAATAAATCACTTTGTTTAATTAATCCTATAGTCCCTCTTTTAATTAAATAATTCATTTTATTTAATTAATCTCTAAGGTCATCTCATTTAAATTAAATAAATTTATCTTTATTTGATTAAAAGCTAACACCATCCTCTTTAATTAAATAAATCAAATCTTATTTAATTAAGTCTAAAATAATTTTCCTCTCATTTTGATTTAAATTAATCCAAAAATCTAAGTCAAAATGGTCAAATCAGCTAATCTCCTTTAAATTAATCAAATCTTGATTAATCTTAGTCTTAAACCATCAAATCCTCTAGCTTTTGCCACTTGCTCATGAAAAACATTTTAACTAATTAATAAATCTCTATTTTTATTCAAAAAAGGGCATCAAAGATGGAATATTCCTCAAATTTGAAATCTCCCCCCAAAAGGTCTTGTCCTCCAACATGGCATTTAATATCTCTTACAAGTCCTTTTCTTGAGCCATGTGGCATTAACTTCACCTTTCACCTCATCCTTCAATCCATCTTTTGAATTTGAATCTCCCCCCTCTTTGCACATTCTCCAAAATGTGCTCAACCTTTGTCCATTAGCATGATGACAAGTGGTGCTTTATCATTGGCTTATCTTTTTCCCCACATCCTCCATATCTTTCAAATCCTCCATCCTTATCTCTTATAAATAGAGGCATTCTCTATTTGTTTGGAGGAGCCACAATCAATGTAAAATCATTATGCTCATTTGAGGAGGAGAATTGGAGCCAAAGTTATCATCTTCATCCATTCTTTATCCATTTTTATCATCTCTAAGCTAGGTTATGCAGGAATTCAACCAAGGAGTCTCTATCTTCATCAAATCATCAGAAAGCTTACAAGGGATTGGGAAAGGGCCATTTTCCACATCAAAATGACACCAATTCTCCCATGGGATTGAGATTTTTCATGCTTAAATAGGATTTAGAAGATTTTCTTGTATTGTTCTTCATTTCTTTCCTATTTTGAGCATTGTAGATGAATTCCATGGGGAATCTTAGTTCTAACTTGCATATGGATCTAATCTTGTGTTCATTTGCTATGTTTGTGCAGGTCTAGGATTGGGGTTCACAATATCTCTTTTTTGGGGAGGATTTTTGTCCCATGAGGTTTTATCCTTTTCTCCGTTTGTGAATTATTTCTTTGCATTTTCATATGTACATGGGTACCTAACTATTCAATGAAGAAAAATTGGTTAGGGAGATGCTAGCATATGCTTTAGGACATAGAGCATACCCACACACTCTTCCAATTTCATTCAAGGGTAACCCTTGAGATCTCTTTGCAAAGGAGAAAGAGATCTTGCTAAGGGCTATCTTAGGGGCTAAAGATGATATATTAAGGGATTCACCACCAAGTTTAAACTTGGAAAAGATAATGAAATGCACAATGAAATGTAAAACCCAAATTGAATGCAAAACAACACTAAATGACTTAGAAAATGCTTGAAGCAACATAAAAAATGATAAAACTGAAAGTGTGCACCTAAGAATCTAGAAAGTGGTTGGATGAAGGTTTGGAATGCTATAAATTTGGTTGTCATGGGTGAATAGGACTCATTCACCAAGCTAGGTGAATCAATCTAGTTTCTAGGAAAATGCACTAGAGCAAGTTTTAGCCAAAAGGGCATCCAGATCTGTAAAAATCTCCTCAAGCTTGTAAAGTGGGACTCATTCACCACTTGTGGTGAATTAGTCCACTTCTTCTTTTTCTAAAGTTCAAAACCTGATTTTGTTCCTCTCAGTCTGCTATGCTCTTTTTGACTGGTTTCTGGATCTAAAACTTCAAATTACCACCTGTAGGTCTTCTCCAACTTTCTCGAAGGCTTGATGACAACTTTGACAACTTTAAATGATTCACAAAACTTCTCCAACCTTGCTTCTTGAAATATCTACAACTGAGCCTTGCAAATCACACACAAAAAGAGGGGAAAATGTTGTTGGGTTAGTGAATAGAGGTTTTCCTTGGTCAAACCCCTTGTTGGTAATTAAACCTTGAAATGAAAGCAAATATGAATGGAGAATGATGAATGAACAAATAAAAATGTTGCAACTCACCAAAACCTAGCAATAAGGTGCTACAATGGATGTGGTCCTTGACTCTAGCTTGAATGATCTTGATCTTGCTTGAATCATAAAGCCCTACACCACAATTGTTAGGACAAAAACAAACATGATGCAAGAAGTCCTTCACATGATGATTAATGCTTGAAGAATGCTCTAATATACTTGATCAATAATCTACCCTTGAATGCTCTTGAATTCTCTTGTGAATGCTCAAATGCTCTTGTGAACTCTCTTGAATGCTAGGTGTGATTATGAGTAAAACAACCTTGTATTTATACTCAATTATGCAAAAAATCCTGAAATTCTACAAGCCGACATTGGATCTTGGAGAATAAAATCTTGCCAAAGAATTAAATTAGATTTGAATTTAAGTTAAATGGAACTCATTCGCCACTTTGGGTGAATGGGTCCCACCTAAGGGGACTCATTCACCCAAAATGGCGAATGAGTCCCACCTTAGGAATTTAGGTGGGTTCTCTGAGTTTTGTAGTTTTAAATGCTTTTGTCAAGATTATCCTTAAAAAAACACATAAATAAAGCTTGTGGATGTAAAATGGGGCCAATTAAAGCATAATAAAGCCCAATATTTGATGATAGGCCTAGAAAAGTGTGAAAGTGTGTTACAACACTTTACAACACTTTAAAATAAGGAAAGATTAATGATGAAAAGAGGTTATTTAGGTTTAATTCATTAACAAGACCTTAAAAAAGTGTGGAAGTGAGTTATGACACTTCAAAACACTTAATTAAGGTACCATCAAAATCCATTTAGTTCACAAGGGCCCAAGACCTAATGTGAATATGTTACCTAGGCATATTGCAACACTAAATTAAGCCCAAGTTAAGAGGATCTTTTTCATCATTACATCTAGCCCTCACTTTAGTGAGAGAAGGAACTCACTTCAAACTCACACTAAAGTCTAGACCAAATTCCATAACAATCAAAGGGGTTTCAAATGTACTAATGTAGTGATCTATAATTAGCGGTTTACAAATTAACTTATAAATTAATTCTAATTACAATATTCCCCAATCCATGTAGTATTGTGTGACTATGTTGTTTAACCATTGAAAATGTAAAGTAGGTTCATTAACCTTTACAAAACTTAAGGAAGTTAACTAATTACTATAATGTTGTAATTAGGACTTAAATGTTGAATTGAAAATACTGAAAAGAAATTAGAGAGAATGTAAGATAGGAGATAGAAGAATAATAAGATAGAAGATAGAAGGATCAGGCACAAGTTGATAATGGAGTTCATCCAATTAGGACTACATCTTTGAGTCTACTTCTCAATGTTGGACTACTTTATTTAATATTTCCAAGTAATGAAAATACCTTGTTACAATATCCAAGCTCCAAACCTACATAAAACTCTCCTCACAATCTCTCTCAACACTTGAAGACAATTCAAACATCTTCGTGTTTAAAAAAATCTCCTCCGAAAGAATTCTCACACTGGAATTATTTCTCCAAGTAAACTTGTTTAATTCTCAAGCCAAAACTCTCCCATTTTATACAAATTTATTTGCTAATATGGGCTTTAACCATATTATTTACAAAATCATCCTAAATCCCATATTTGCAACAATAAATCTTTAAAAATCCCCCTTAGTTTTAAAATAATCTTCCCAAAATAATTTAACCCTTTTAATTATGGGCCCTTATAATTTTGGGCTTACAAAATAATAAAATCCCTTTTTAAATGAATGGCTTTTAATTCAAGCCTTATAATCCTTTCAGGATTTATGTTATTATTTCGGGCTTTGTTTAAATGGGTTTACCTTGTTTTTAGGGCCCTTTGCCTTTATCTCATGCATTCAGTTGTAAAGCATTTTAAAAAACTGTAAAAATCCCCTTTTAAATGCCTAGAAGTCCATTGATCTAGTGGCTAAGGTGGCCTGCTTGCATTTGGGAGGTCAGCGGGTCAAACCCGCCAACTTCCTTTTTTGGCTTTAATGCTTAAACATAGGCTTTTAAATAAAATATGCCTCCTTCATATGCTAGCGCATAGTATGAGGTGTAGTGGTAAAGCAAGTAGATAGGGAATGTGGGGTCACGAGTTTGACTCCCAAACATAGCAATTTTTTTTGGTAGAATGAATAAATAGACCAAACTACCCCTCGTGTCCGGCAATGATTGATGCCATGTGTCACACTATGATTCGTTGGAGCCTGCCACGTGTCAATTTTTCATTTGTAGGAATATGACACATGTCATACTATGATTAGCTGGAGGATGCCACATGTTAGACCATGGTTGTGCCACATCAGCATGTTGGTGTCATCATTTTGACTAGTCAACCTTCATTTTGCAAGATTTGACTAGTGATATCTCACTCATACAGACTCTGTTTGACATGAAACAAACGACATCAGAATCATGGTGATAAGCTCTTTGACATGATGTTGTTTTTGACCATTTTTTAGACGATCAAATTTTCAGCCTTTTTCTTGGCCCCCTGATTCACCTATTTGACCAAACCTTTGACTGTGCATAACTTCTACATGCAAACTCCTTTTGAGCCCATTCAAGTTTGTCAAGACCGTGTCGACAAGATCTTTCCAATGATGCTGATTTGGACAGATCTTGAGACTATGAATTTTTATGTTTCCTAGATCCACCTGGATCATTCCTCCCCAATTAGAACCTTTTGGACCTCCAAAAGGTCCATTTTATGTATAATTTGAGCTAGGGAAATGTCGCCCCACTTGCCCAGTATCATCTATCCTTCCTACTAAAATTTTAAACATCTAACCCATCACAAACACAAAGAGATATGAGATAGCTTTGTTGATACAATCAACTACGTGTTCATCAATATTCACTGTCACATCCATCATCCACATAGAACCAACTAGTAGAATAACAAGCAACAGTATTGAATAAACTAATGTGAAGGAAAAAGTATCAATGTGTTGGATCTCCTGAACATGAACATTGTTATAAAATGAATCATTCAAATCCTCTTTTACCACCTTTGGCTAAAGGCTTGGCTCTACTTGCAACTGATCCTCACACTATACTGTGCGACACCTTATCATGATTCAAATCTTCATGCCTAGTATCACTAGTTGTTACAGACATGAGAGTTAAAGAATTGCTTGCATTTACAATCATCTTCATATGCCCTGTGTTTACAACAGATCTATCATTCTTCACATGATGAGCTCTAACACTGAATTTAATTCCATCTTTAAACAAATGATACCTATTATGTTCCCTATAGAAAATGGATTTTTTGTCATAAAAATAAGGACTGCCTAGAACCATCCCACAAATATCAAGTGGAATAACATCTAACTCTACCTCATCAACAAACTTGGATGTGATTGCAAATCAGAGTTTACACTACTTTGACACATGTAGCCGAGCATTATCATGCACCCAACCCAATGGATAGGGTCTACGATGAGGAGTTGTTTATAATCCCAATTGCTTAACAAATTATTCTAAGATAAGATTAACTTGTGACCCATTGTCTATTAGTGTATCAATCTTAGTTTTTTTAGCAACAACCCTTATATAAAACAATTCATTCCTTTTACTTTCAACAAGTACTTCATTTCAGCTTAGAGAAGAAGCATGAGAACTAGTACTGACAATAGGAGTATTACCTTTGATACCCACAACTGAAATCTTGATTTCATCATCAGAACCTGATCCAAGATCTTGCATAATAGTTGTAGTCTTTTGCTTACCCTTTCGATCCTTGAACCACTTTGTCTTATGATCAGGATGTAGTTTCCAACACTTTGCATCTTCATGCCCTTCCTTTTTGTAGTGTGAGCAATAAGGCTTTTCATCCTATTTCTTTGCAGTAGTTGTCCATTGTGATTTATTTTTCCCTTTCTTGCTTCCTTTGTGCTTACTTGAGTCCATCAATAGATTGTCATGGCTATTCCTTGAGCTTGTTTCCAAATGGATAGCTTGCACACTAACTTCATCAATGTTAGTTGGATTAAACAAAAGTATGGTATGTTTCAAACTCTCATGTAATCCACCTATGTACTTTAACAAAGTTTCTTTTGTGTACAATGGAATGCCCAAAATTAAAGCCCTCTTCCTAAACTCCTATGTATATTCTTGCACACTTTGTCCTTTCTCTTGCTTTAATGATTGCCAATTCATTAATTCTTTTTGCATATGCCCTAATGGATAGAACGATTTCTTAGGTGAAGCTATAAACTCAAACCAAGAAGAAATAATTTTTCCATAACGACTTAGATCCTCCTGTGTTCTACTCTCCCACTAAATTAAAGTTGTGCCTCCTAGGTGAAGAGTAGCTAATTGGAGTTTTGAAGTATCATCACTAAACTTCTGAATTCTACAATAAACTTCAATTTTCTTAATCCAATTATCTAGTTTATTTGCATCTAGTTCTCCATTATAGATTGGCAAATCAAATTTAACATCCAGTTTCAACAAAGGTGTATTAGTTTGCACAGGTTTTTTTTTTTTAGAAGAGTTAGATGAAGCAGAAGAAGAGGATGGAGAAGATGAACAGGATGGGGATGGAGGTTTAGGAGGGTCACCACCACCTCCTACTCCTTTACCTTTGTCTTCTTTCAATTAGGATTCAGTTTCCTCCTTCTTCCTAGCCTTGCCTTCCTTTTTCTTCTTTTGTTCTTGCCTCTCTTGAAAAAGAACTTCCACCATAGCCTTCATTTCAAGAAAAGCTTTTCGAAAGATTCTTTCATCAAGCTCTGGAACTTCATGCTCAGTTAACATTTCTGAAATTTTTGATAGAAAGGTCTTTCATTTTTTTATCTTTTGATTGAATCTTCTAGTGCACCTTCTCCTTGTTTCAATTTCAACCTCGTTAACATTCACTTCTGCAATTTCCTACAAAACGAGCTCTGATGCCACTTTGATTTGTAATTACTAGTTTACAAATTAACTTGTAAATTAATTCTAAAATTGATATTCCCCAATCCATGCAGAATTGTGTGACTATGCTTTTTAACCATTGAAAATGTAAACTAGGTTCATCAACCTTTAAAAAACTTAAGGAAGTTAACTAATTACTATGATGTTGTAATTAGGACTTAAATGTCGAATTGAAAATATTGAAAAGAAATTAGAGAGAATGTAAGATAGGAGATAGAAGAATAATAAGATAGAAGATAGAAGGATCAGACACAAGTTGATAATGGAGTTTGTCCAATCAGGACTACGTCTTCGGGTCCGCTTCTCAATGTTAGACCATTTTATTTAATATCACCAAGCAATGAAAATTCCTTGTTACAACATCCAAGCTCCAAACCTGCATAAAACTCTCCTCACAATCTCTCTCAACACTTGAAGACAATTCAAACGTCTTTGTGTTTACAAAAATATCCTCTGAAAGAATTCTCACACTATAATTATTTCTCCAAGTAAACTTGCTTAATTCTCAAGCCAAAACTCTCCCCATTTTATACAAATTTATTTGCTAATATGGGCTTTAACCATATTATTTACAAAATCATCCCAAATCCCCTATTTGCAACAATAAATATTTAAAAATCCCCATTAGTTTTAAAATAATCTTCCCAAAATAATCTAACCCTTTTAATTACGGGCCCTTATAATTTTGGGCTTACAAAATAATAAAATCCCTTTTTAAATGAATGGCTTTTAATTCAAGCCTTATAATCCTTTCAGGATTTATGTTATTATTTTGGGCTTTGTTTAAATGGGTTTATCTTGTTTTTAGGGCCCTTTGCCTTTATCTCATGCTTTCAATTGTAAAGCATTTAATAAAACCATAAAACTCCCCTTTTAAACACCTAGAAGATCGCTGATCTAGCAACAAAGGTGGCCTACTTTCATTGGGGAGGTTGGTGGGTCCAACCCGCTAGCTTCCTTTTTTCAACTTTAATGCTTAAACATAGGCTCTTAAATACAATCCGCCTCCTTCATATGCTAGCACATAGTATGAGGTGTAGTGGTAAAGCAAGTAATAGGGAATGTGGGGTCACAAGTTTGACTCCCAAACATAGCAATTTTTTTGGTAGAATGAATAAATAGTTTGTAATTTGTAACTTCTAGATTTTGATTGTGTTAGAATTTTTTCATCAACGTTTCAGATCACACTCCATGATCCATCATCAAGCTAATAGAGAGCATAAGGAGATGAATAATAGTTAGATGCAAACCCAAATTGCTTAAAAAGAAGAGAGGTGAGAAGTGGAGTTGGGGTTGGACACAAAAACCAAGGAGAGAGAGACAAGCAATATTAAAGTTAATTGAAAACAAAAAGAGAAGAAGAGAAAAGGGGGAGATAAGAGATAATTTTAAATTCAATTTTGAAAGAGAAGTAAATAATTGAAAGGCTGAAATCTAAAGATGGAGAAGAACACCACCATAAAGAAAAAACAATATGAGAAATGGGTATGTGTAGGATCATCATGGAAAAACAGGCCCTTAAGTGGCAAAAAAAATTTAAAAAATCAGAGTTAGGTAACTTGACGTAAAAATTTGAATAAGTTATCTATATTATTTCAAAAATATGTAAGAATAGAATCTGTAGCAAATTGAATGTAGTTTCTAAACTACTAGGTTTGTTTTAAATAAAGAAAATCTATTTGGTGAAAATTTGAAATTTTAATGTAGTAGTACTTAAATTTCAAGGAAAAATAAGAAGTAGGTGTCCGTCTAACCACCTAACCACAATAAAATGATAAAAAAAATTTATAATATTTTAGATATAAGTACAGGACTCATGTCCCAATGTGATACATATTTTTTTGTAATTTGTTTCTAAGTAAATAATTAATTATGAATTTTTTATTACAACTTTTAAAAAATATTAAAAAATTGTATGTCTGACCACCTTAACTTGGTCAAAAATTCATGAAATTCATTTTTTCTTTTTTTAATCTTATAGCATGTGAAGCATAGATTGTGATGCATGTTTTGGATTCAAAAAATGTGATACCGTTTGAAATCTATAGATGTTTTTCAATCAGTCTATCAATCAGGACTTTAGTTATAATTTGAATAGAAAATGAATAATAATTACTTATTAAATTCAAATTAAAGCATAATTTATATTGGTGGAAAGCTGAGAATATTCTTTAAAAACTCTTTTCATTTCATCAATATTGGGTAAAAAAAATGTCATCAGCCATATACCTATCATATTGCCACTTTTTGGCCCATCATGATCCTGCACATACCCAAATAAGAAAGAAAATTGTTCTTTTTCTTTCTTTTTTCTTTGGATGATTTTTCTTCTTTTTTCTTTATTTTCACTTTTTTCCATTTATTTAGTTTCCCATATATATATATATGCTTTTTATATTATTATTATTTTTATGTATTTTTGCTAGATTTTGTTGTAAATATTTTCTTATTTTGGTTTCTCTATTTTCCATATTTAGTGCTTCTTAATTAGTTTTCTACACACATATATTTTCTTCTCATATTATTATTATTTTTATGTATTTTTACTAGATTTTGTTATATATATATTTTGTTTCTCTTTTTTCAATATTTAGTGCTCCTTATTATCTTGCTCCTTTTTTTTGCACTTCCTTTCTAATTTAATATTTTTAAATTTTATTTCTTTTTTCATTTTTCTTTTTGATCTTTTTTATGTAGTATTGCTCTCTTTAGAGTTTTGTATTAATGTGGTTTCATCTTATTTCATTTTTTATATAATTCTTCTCGCTCTTTAAGTTTTCTTCTTTTTCTTATTGCTTTATTAATTTATTATGCTTGTATTTTATTTCTTATTAATATTTTTAGTTGTCTTCCCTTGATTTCTCTTGTTTCCTTTCTCTTCATTTTATTTATGTTCCTTGCTTGGTTTTTTAGTTTTATTTGTGTGGTCTAGTGTAACCTTTGTTACTTGTTAGTTAATCTTGTTGTTTAGTTTCTTTTACTTAGTTTCACTTTCTCCTTCATTTTTTTGCTTATTGCATATTTCAATTTATCTTTGATCGTTTTATTCTTTTTGTGGTTATTATATAACCTCCCACGCACTCACTTATGCTTATTTATTTGGTTTAATTTGATAGCACTGTCATATTTGTGGGTTATTTAATTTTTTCTACTTTTGTCTTATCTTTGATTATCATTTTAATATTTTGGATTAATCTTTTATATCTTTTTCTATTATATAATTTTCTTAGCCTTCTTTCAAATTTAGCCAATTTTTTGGTTATTTTAATCCTTTTCTCTTTAAATTTTTCTTTCTTATTTCTCATATTGTTTTTTCTTTATGGTGGTGTTCTTCTCCATCTTTAGATTTCAGCCTTTCAATTATTTACTTCTCTTTCAAAATTGAATTTAAAATTATCTCTTATCTCCCCCTTTTCTCTTCCTCTCTTTTTGTTTTCAATTAACTTTAATATTTCTTATCTCTCTCTCCTTGGTTTTTGTGTCCAACCCCACCTACACTTCTCACCTCTCTTCTTTTTAAGCAATTTGGGTTTGCATCTAACTATTATTCATCTCCTTATGCTCTCTATTATCCTGATGATGGATCACGGAGTGTGATTTGAAACGTTGATGAAAAAATTCTAACACAATCAAAATCCAAAAGTTACAAATTACAAGCATTATGGATTGTGGAAATCTTATAGCATTAATTAATGAATAAATAGACCGAACCACCCCTCGTGTCTGGCAATGATTGATGTCACGTGTCACACCATGATTCATTGGAGCCTACCACGTGTCAATTTTTTATTCATAGGAATATGCGACATGTCATACTATGATTCGCTGGAGGATGCCACATGTTAGACCATGATTGTGCCACGTCAGCATGCTGATGTCATCATTTTGACTAGTCAACCTTCATTTTGCAAGCTTTGACCAGCGATATCTCACTCACATGGACTCCATTTGATGTGAAACGAAAGGCGTCAAAATCATTGCGACAAGCTCTTCGACATGATGTTTTTTTTTACCATTTTTGAGATGATCAATTTTTTAGCCTTTTTCTTGGCCCCCTGATTTGCCTATTTGACCAGACCTTTGACTATGCATAAATTATGCATACAGACTCCTTTTGAGCCCCTTCAAGTTGCATCAAGACCATGTTGGTGAGCTCTTTTCGATGATGCTGATTTGGATGGATTTTGAGACTATGAATTTTTAGGTTTCCTAGATCCACCTGGATCATGTAGATAAGATAAGACAACTATGACCAAAGGGGGTGTGCAAGCCCCTAGGACCAAGGTTCTATGGAAAACACATGAAAATGATAAAGAGCAACAAAAAATAAAAAGAATGTGCTTCTAAAGACAAAAGAGAAAAGAAAAAAAAAAGATCAGATCAAGCTTCGATCATTTTTCCATCATGATGTGGATCAGATCTAAGCTAATTGTCCAAAAAATGCATACTCAGAATGAGGAGATGGAACTACAGGCTATCCACCTAGTGAGAAGGCCTAAAAGGGTGAGAAACATATACTCATGGCTGGTATCCACTCACACACATGCAAGTGGCTATGGGGAAAGTCATGCCCTGTTCAGGCTTCCTGCTCAAACCATACCAAAGTATACCTCCTAATAACTTTAATAAGGCACCACACAAAAAGTATTTTAGATCTTCATGAGGCAAGAAAAAATTTGTATGCTTAGAGCTCATGAACAAACAAGATGGCTCCACAGGCATGCAAGTTGTATTATGCAAGGTGTCCATATAAGTACAAATGCAAAAATGCAAAGAATGTTCAAAGGAGTCATGCTTAGTTCATGTGAGATCTTTAACTTAGGGAACATTATGCCTAATGTCTCCAAGAGAGGACCAATCAAAGAATAGAAAATTCACAACTTAGGAGATACAGTGTGTCACATCAAGCCACTAAGAGGAATGTAATATGCTAAGATAGATCACACTCATGAAGAACATCACACCCAATGTCATCCACAAAGCAAAAAATGTATCGTATGAAAGTAAGAAGATTGCACCATGAACGGCGAAAAAGAAAAATGCAAAAGAATAATGCCAATGTATGCCCCCACATTAAAGGAATTGTTAAACACCATACTATGAGCAATTACTTTAAAGTAGAAAATGATAAATACAAATAATAAAGATGACATGAGAGCCAACTTGGAAAGCACTATGCCAAGTCATATGTTTTTGAGTAAAGCTACGTCATGCAAGAGAAAATTAAAAAAATAGGAGTTGCCCCCAAAATGAAAACACCAAACATATAAGGGATCTATGGATTTTGGGTCAGTATGTTCTTGCTACAATGTTTTTTAGAGAGCCAGAACTGTCATGATTCCCCAAATACACAGAACTAGAAGAATGACACAAAGAGAGCAAACACAAAGAAAAAACTTTTGGCTCAACATGGAAGAGACATGATTGTCTCGATGCCTTGCATCATCCCAAAAAGGAAAACACAAGACAAATGAAAAATAAAAAGACAAAAATAAAATATTTTGGTTAAACAGGGAAGAGACATAAATGTCTCAACACCTTGCATCATCCCCCAAAGGAAAACACAAGAAAAATGAAAAAGCAAACAGATACAAGATTTACGACATAGAGAAGAATGAAGGTACAAATAGAGGAATGTTACAAAGAGAGAAAATAGAACGTCATGGGGGATCACATCAAGAACATGCAATCACACAAATGAAAAATAAATAAAAAAACTCAAAAGACTAGTAAAGAAAATGCAAGTCAAACTATGCGCAAGTCCCAGTCTTAGTCTGTATAAGTGGAAGGTGAACAACACAGCTAAGGGACAACAAAAAATGCAATACTAAGACAATAATATCTAATTCTTGTCCCCACTAAGTGCGAGACAAGAATGATCGAAGGTAGGTGATGGAAAAATGTCATGTAATAGTGAGAATAAAATATTCTACAACTATTACATGACAATGGGTGGAAAAAGATTATTTAATGCAATCACTTGATGGCAATCATTTCCATCAAAGTGGAAGTTTTAAAATACTAACTTGAATGCACAACATTCATTAGTATTTTGTCCAAGAGTTCTGTGATATTAGCAATGTGGAACTTTTGCATCTTTAGGATATAGCACTAATCTATTTTTCTCAGGTGGTAATGTTATTAGTTCCTTGTTGAGAAGTATTTGTAATTTCCATTCACTTTTAGGTGGTGGATGAAGGGGTTGTAATTTTTGTAATTTTTAATTCCTCTTGCGCTTGCTAGATTCACCAAAATTTCTAGATGGGATTAGGGTAGGAGGTCATGAGATGATCTTATCTTTATCCTTGTTATTGTTATAATCTATTGTTTTTCTTTAGGAAGAAGGATATTCAAATTAGGAGGGAAATCAAAGCTCACCGTACCATCACCACAAAGCCTTAGATATTCTCTAGGAGGCCTTAAGTTATGAGAGGGATCTTGATACCCTAACCCCTTTGTGTTTTCATTAGTTGGTATTTGATCTAGGATTTTGTGGATCTCATGTTAACTTGTTGTATCACATCCTTGTTTACTCAAGATTGTGAACCCTTTTCCATATGTTTCTTCTAGATTTATGGGAGTGCTTGTTAGTTTGTTATCATAAAATGGATGAGTTTTTTCTTGTATAGAGGAGCTAGGTTCACATGTTATAGGGAACTTAGGTTCAATTTTTGTTTCAAGATGTAAGTAACCAAACATCTCAAGAGGTGGTATGGTAGGAGGATTTTTTTGTTTCATGGATGGGTAAAAGGATGCATTAGCTTCTAGGTTGTCAAGACAATCATTTAGAAACTTATTCATGATGTCATCATCTTCTCCAAAATGTCAACATCACAAGGAGGACATGCATTAGGAGTTGAGGGAGCATGAGTAAGTTCAATGTCATTAGGGTCATTTCCAAAGGCACAACTTGACACATCCACTAAGGACTTTAATAACATCCAAATCTTATTAAAGCACATGTCCATGATACAAATTTTAGATTGTAAACTATGCAACAATGTTGTAAATGCAATTTTGATTTTAAGAAATGCACAAGATGAATGAAATTAAGCTAAATGCAATGAATCAAATGAAACATAAAGTCTTCAAACTAAGACTGAAAAGGTACAACAAACAAAAACTCAGAAAATGAATTTTAAATGCCAGAAAATGCAATGCAAAATATGCAGAGGGACTGATTTGCATAGTGTGGCGAATGAGTCCTAGGGATGATTTTTTTCAAAAATTCTATAAATTTTTAATTGAATTTTATGCATTTTATATTTTTTAATGCAAATCTTAGATGCAAATGCATAATTTGACTATTTTTCAATGAAATTAGATTCAACAATGCAAGCTATATGAGCTTTCACTATTGCAAAATTTGAAACCCTAGAATGCAAATTAATCAATGCAAATCCTAATGCAATGTTAATGCAAGCCAAATATAGGATGAAAATGCACTCGAAATTAGAAATTTAGTGTTGTATATGCAGGTTCACCAAAATGAAATGGTGAAAAAGTGGTTAGGGAGATGCTAGCATATGGTTTAGGACATAGAGCATACACACACACACTCTTCCAATTTCATTCAAGGGTAACCCTTGAGATCTTTTTGCAAAGGAGAAAGAGATCTTGCTAAGGATTGTCCTAGGGGTTGAAGATGATCTATTAAGGGGTTCACCACCAAGTTTAAACTTGGAAAAAAAAATGAAATGCACTATGAAATGTAAAACCCTAATTGAATGCAAAACAACACTAAATGACTTAGAAAATGCTTGAAGCAACACAGAAAATGATAAAACTAAAAGTGTGCACCTGAGAATCCAGAAAGTGGTTGGATGAAGGTCTAGAATGTTGGAAATTCTACTATCATAGTTTATTGGGACTCATTCACCAAGCTGGGCGAATCAGTCCAGTTTCTAGAAAAATGCACTGGAGCAGGTTTCAGCCAAAAGGGTATCCAAATCTATAAAAAAATATCTATTAGGCATATACAATGGGACTCATTCGCTACTTGTAGAAAATTAGTCCACTTCTACTTTTTTAGAAGTTCATGACCTGATTTTGTTCCTCTCAGTCTGCTCTGCTCTTTTTGACTAGTTTCTGGATCTGAAACTACAAATTGCCACATGCAGGTCTTCTCCAAGTTCATCCAAGGCTTGATGACAACTTTGAAAACTTTGAATGATTCACAACACTTGAACTCCAACCTTGCTTCTTGACAACTCTACAACCTAGCCCTGCAAATAGCACACAAGAAGAGGGGAAAATGTTGTGGGGTTAGTGAGTAGGGGTTTGCCTTGGTAAAACCCCTTGTTGGTAATTAAACCTTGAAATGAAAGAGAATATGAATGGAGAATGATGAATGAACAAATAAAAATGTTGCAACTCACCAAACCCTTGCAATTAGGTGCTACAATAATGCTTGAAATGGCTACAATGGATGTGGTCCTTGACTCTAGCTTGAATGATGTTGATCTTGCTTGAAACACTTGCTTGAATCATAAAACCCTATACCACAATTGTTAGCACAAAAAAAAACATGATGCAAGAAGTCTTTGACATAATGATTGATGCTTGAAGAATCCTCTAATATCCTTTATAAACTACCCTTAAATTCTCTTGAATGCTCTTGTGAATGCTCAAATGCTCTTTTGCACTCTCTTGAAAGCTAGGTGTGATTATGAGTAAAAGAACCATGTATTTATACTCAATTATGCAATAATTCCATAAATTACAACACTACAAGCTGACATTGGATCTTGGAGAATAAAATCCCACCAAATATTTTAATTTAATTTAATTTTAAGTTAAACGTGACTCATTTGCCACTCTGGGTGAATGGGTCCCACCTAAGGGAACTCATTCGCCCAGAATGGCATATGAGTCCCACATTAGGAATTTGAGGTGGGTTCTTGGGGTTTTAGAGTTTTAAATGCTTTTGTCGGGATTATCCTCAAAAATAAACATCAATAAAGCTTGTGGATGCAAAATGGGACCAATTAAAGCAATATTTAAAGCCCAATATTTAATGACAGGCCTAGAAAAGTGTGAAAGTGTGTTACAACACTTTACAACACTTTAAAATAAGGTAAGATTAATGATAAAAAAATTTATTTAGGTGTAATTCATTAACAAGAACTTAGAAAAGTGTGGAAGTGAGTTACAACACTTCACAACACTTAAGTAAGGTACCATTGAAATCCATTTAGTTCACAAGGGACCAAGACCTAATTTGAATATGTTAGGCATATTGCAACACTAAATCAAGGCCAAGTTTTTTCCATCATTACACTAACATGGCCTAGTAGCTGGGACCCATCATATTGAATTATTTGCATCATAACTACACTCCCAAGTTGCACTTATAGGGGGATGTTAGTGTGAATGGGGATATTTCCTAACTATATATTAGTGAGGACCTATTCACATTATTAATAAGTTTACTAAGTTAGTTTCCTAGGTGGAAATCTAGAAACTAGTATTTAATGGGACCATATCTCATTATATCTCATTAATAGGCATGTGGCTATCTAGCCATTTAATATTTCACTCATGCATTTATAGTTGTGTATTAGGCACTTAATGATTGCAACCAAGGTGGTTATCCAATTGCCTCTATCCTTTCCTATATAAGAAAGGCTCTTGTACATTTGTAAATAATTCTAGATCAATTCATCATAGATCACTGTTTGATCAAGGTTCCTTATTTCTCTTGTTGCAAAACTTCTTTATTTGTGTGCGTGGTTTTCTTCTTAGTGATTATCTATTGAAGACTGTAGCTTCAAGTAGGTTATTGCTTCATATTTCCAACAATAATGAATTCAATTTGAGTTATTTATGATCTAATTTGAATATTAGAATCTAATATAGTTGTTCTTGAAATAATAGTGTTAAAGGATTGAGGCTAGATTCATATAATTATTTTGACTAGGACATTAGAATATACCATATTAGATCCTTGTCATGAACTTTACCCTTAGCCATATTATCTTACTTTTTGTTACAGTATGAATGAAAAGATAACATATCAATAGTGAATTTGATCTTTTATAGGATGAATATCTAGTCATTCTTGTTGGGAATTTACAAATTGTTGGTGTGAATAAATTTCTTGTACCTAGCTAATTCACTCATGACTAGGTAATTAGGGGACATATTCACATGTTAAGTTTACTTAGGATATAAGATTCTTTCTAGGAGTCTTAGTTGGCTTTTCTAGAACTTATCTTATCTAGCTATATTGCATGATTCCTAGGTAGTTAGTTTTCTCATGTCATAGGATTAAGAAACTTGTCATAATCTTGTCTAACCCTATCTCTCATCCTTTCCTTTATAAGCAAGGCATCTCATGTACATTTGCATTGAATCAATTCAACCATTAATCAATCTTGCATAGTGAAGCAAGCTTTCTTGCCATTCTCTATCTTGTGGAAGTTGTTTTGGTATAGCAACTACTCTTGAGGGTGTTGGGGAGTCACCATCTACTCCCACATGATATCAGAGCTCTAGGTGTTGCAAATTCCTTCCCAGATCTGAGAGCATTGTGTTGGCTTGAAGTTTTTTTGCTATGTGCATATTGGGGTTTCAAGAGCCTCACGATTGAAATCTAAAGGTTCTGTAGATGAATTTTGACTATAAATTTCTATTTTGGGTAAAGTTGTTTTTGAGGCAAAAAAAATTGCTGGGACAGCATCCCAAGCGGAACATTTTCCTATTTTCGCAAAAAAATATTTTTGAAAAATATTTTTTGCAATATATTATCAAAATATTTTGGGCAAATATTATTAAATTTTAGGCAATTTAATGTATTTGGTGGGTTAATATTATTCATTGGTGGCATTTTTCAATTTTTGTGGACTGTTATAAGCTTGTGGCAAAGGAATTAATTTTATTGGGAGGGCACATTGTACTCTAGTCGGCCCATTTGTTGTCTCGCCGATCACCGTGCTTATTCTCGTCGGTCAATCTTGCTTCTCCCACCCGCCGACATTGACTATTCATCCTTCTCCAATGTAATCTACAGATCGTATATGTCTACAGGCCTTATTAGATCTGAATCGACATTCATCCCGGTGTCAATCAATCGACATATTCCTCCATCGCAGTCGGGTACATCACTATATAACTCGTTGGTGTCCTTTGTTGTGTTTGGGCTGGTCAAAGTACATGTCCGTAGGGTACGAAGGCTTGATCCTTTTTTTTAAATATGGTCGATGTTTCTTTTTTAATATATTCAAAGTCTTAAGTCTTTGGCCGACCATCTTGTATAGTGGGTATTTTATTTTTCCTTTGTGAAGCCCGTGGTCATATGAATGACCAGGAGCCCACTGACAAGTGCCCATTTTTTGCTCTGATTTAGCCTTCTCATGTCCTCATTTTTCCCCCCATAGTGCCTTTTACAGGCCTTTTTTTTCATTTTATCATAACTTTTGTAAACAGAGGCCATTTTTCAGAAACGAGATATTGTCAGAAATATGGAAGTGTAAATTTTTCAGTGGTGCAAATATTTTGCAAATATTTTGTAGTTTTGTACCATTTTTTTTAGATTGAAGACAAATCTCCATTTTTGGCCTTCGGAGCTCATATCTTTGTAAATGGGTTTCTTAATTACTTTGGAGAAAGGGAACTATAGGAAATGGAGTAATTTAATTCTCACTCATCTTAGTGAGTGGAATCTATTGTCATATTTGTTTAATAAAGTTCCTTGTCCTAGCACAAATGAAGAGTATTGCATTTGGAAAGGCTTTAGGGCTAGAGTCTTTAGAGTTATTTTTGAAAAAGTAAATGATGACATTTTGGAGACACTTATTCACGTTGAATTTCCTCATGCTCTTTGGACTCACATTAGAGAGGTATATGGAGACCATGATTCTTCTCCATCTCTTGAAGATCCTCTTTCCATCTCCAATGTGCTTCTTCATTCTTCAGAGTTGATAACCCATGCTTGTGATCCTTTGGAGGAGATTGTAGACGCTTCAGAGGTTTCTAATTCTTCATCTTCTATTGTCAAGTCATTGATTACATCTAGTGATTCATTGCAACAGGTATCTAATAGTCTTCCTGATTAGGATTCCTATTTGACAATAATTGCTTCTTTGTTTGTGGAGTCTCACATTTCAAATTTGGAGGACCAATTTGAGGGTTTATCTCTCCTGTTTGATGATAGTCATGGATCCACTATTATCACTTCATGTTTGTCTTTGGAGCTTGTTCAAGATCAGTTTGCACTTGTTCCTGGTTTGTCATAGTTTATTGTGATTGGGCATGTACCTGATTGGATTGAGGCATCATCATCATCCAAGAACCTTGCAACACATGAGAAAATTTCAAAGACACAATCTTCATACATTTGGATTCCTCTTCCTCCTAATTCCTATCCTGCATGGGAAGCTTTCCTGCATTTGTACTTGGTGTATCTTCTTCCTAAGGGGCGAAACATTTTTTGTAGGCATTGGATTATGTTTTGTCTTTAGACATTAACCATACTTGTAGGTGATCACACATTGTGGGTGGATATCTTATCTCTCTACTTCCCTCTTATGGGGGGGTCATTAATTGTATATACATGATGGATGTAGTCCTTGGGGGGTATCATTGAGTCCTCCATACATCATGTTTGTTTTTTGTTTTGTTTTCTCTCTTTTGGAGAGGATTTTTGTCCCACTTGGTTTTCTCCTTTTCTACGCTTGTGAGAGATTTCTTTGTCATTGCATTTGCATTGTAAATGGGTAACTAACATGGCCTAGTAGTCGGGACCCATAGTTATAGTTTGCATAATAATCTTTCCCTAAGTTGCACTTAAGGGGGGCTGTTGGTGTGAATAAATGTCTTGTACCTAGCTAATTCACTCACTAGGTAATTAGGGGACATATTCACATGTTAAGTTTACTTAGGATATAATATTCTTTCTAGAAGTCTTAGTTGGCTTTTCTAGAACTTATCTTATCTAGCTATATTGCATGATTCCTAGGTAGTTAGTTGTCTCATGTCATAGGATTAAGACACTTATCATAATCTCGTCTAATCCTATCTCTCATCCTTGCCTTTATAAGCAAGGCATCTCATGTACATTTGCATTGAATCAGTTCAACCATTAATCAATCTTGCATTGTGAAGCAAGCTTTCTTGCCATTCTCTCTCTTGTGGAAGTGGTTTTGGTCTAGCAACTATTCCTGAGGGTGTTGGGGAGTCACCATTTACTCCCACACAAATTATATAGTAATGTATGTGAAAAAATTTAAAACCTTATGATGTAGATTCCTTTTATGTAGAAATTTTGTTATACTTAATTTTATTTTATTTTTATTAAATTAAAATAAATTTATTTAAGAAGGGTTAAACAAGTCATTATTATAAGGTAGCAAAAGATATTTAAGATATAAAACTTATGCTAAATATAAATGAATGAGGAGTTAAAATTTCTCAATAAAATTGTTATATAATTTCACATTTGGAGGTAGATTAAGATCAAGTAATGATAATAAATTTCCACAATCTATATTGCTACATGAATCTATTTCTAGATTTGATTATGTTAAAGCTTTTTTCATCAATGTTTCGGATCACACTCTATGATCCATCATTAGGATGGTAGAGAGAAAGAGGAGAAACTATCCAAAATGTTGATGAAAAAAGATTTAACACAGTCAAATCCAAAAATAGATTCATGCAAATTAAGATCTTATAACATTATTCATCATGAAACAACCTCACATAAATTTGGAAAGATATTGTACAAAAATAATAGATAAAATTAGGTATAAATTCATAGACATCTACTAGAGATCCAATATTATGATCACTGATATAATTAATAGGAGAAATTTTCTAACTCCAAAATTTTATGACAATATTGAACTTCCATTCATATTTAAAAAGAATACTATTAATATTGTCCTCCAAATCATGAATAAGCATAGTAAACTAAATTATTTGTTGCTTACCTTCATCTATTTCTTAAGCATTGAAAATATGAAAATGAAGGATAATCTTAACAATAGGATGCACATCATTAGGAATAAATTACATGGTTGAGATTAACCTCAACCCTTTTATTACCATCCATTTTGATACGAGGGTCAAAATGAAAAAAAAATTGTGAGGTTTCTTTAAAGGTTTCAAATTTTCAAAAGTCACTTTCTTTTTCATTTTGAACTAGAAGTAGAAGGTAATCAAGCATTCACATTTTGTAAAGTAGTTGAATGAAAAGGCATACCATATAATTTAACACAAATAAATCAACATTAATTCTATCACCTTTGAGAGCAAACAAAAAATGATGCATAACATCATTTATTTTAGGAAGAGGAAAATAATGTCAAATAATTTTTGCAATGAGCAAGATTGAAATTGAATTCTAGCATTCAAGCCATTAGAAAGGGACAATAAATAACTAGATAAACTTATCACTCCTTAGGAAAGGAAAAATAAAATAATTGAATGTTAGATAAGGAAAATACATCCCAAAAATATCTACATAAAATAACACTTAGCATACTAATAATCATGGAAAATAGGATAATCACTTAAATGCAAATAACAATAATGAAGATAAAAAGATCTAAAGGACTTCTGCATGTATAGAATAAAGGGGAAAACATGTAGGAGATTCTCACAAAATTAGACCAGTTCAATAGACATACCACATCCATATGTCATTTACAATAGAGGAAGAAACCAAAATATTTAAGAAATAAAAATAAAACTCTATAATTAGAAAAATTGACCAAGTATTAATTTACAATGAAAAATAGCTTGGAAAGAAAGCTAAAATAAAGAAAAAGAAAGAAAAATTTATAAAGCTTATCTTAAGTAACTAACCAAACAAATCCAAGCTACACTAAAAATAAATATTCGCAAATGGAAAATATTATGTAGTTACCCAAGACTTATTAAGCACTAAGGTCCAAAATAAGAAGCATGAATAAATTGAAAAAATATTCAACTTTTAAAAATAATTAAAACTCTAATAAAGGCAAAGTAGCCAACTAATACACATGCCAAAAATGATAGAAAAAAATTAACCATCTCAAAAAAAATATTTTTTTTATAAAAAAAGAGATTTTGAAATTCATTAAAAGGTAAAATATTTTTAGAGAAATTTTAAGTAAAAAATAATGCAAACTCAAATTAGTGAACTAATCCACTACCTTATTACCTTTTTATATAGTTGGTCTAAAAAAAAATAACTTCTTGATAAGAAAATCTATTTTTAACAAATGAAAATATATAATCCTCTATGTTCTTTAAAACGAAAGCTTTAACTTCCAATTTTAAAACAAAATTAGGCTTTCTATTTCTCTAAATTATTAGTATCAAAATTGAAAAGTGAATTTTCTAATTAAAAACCTCACCTTTGTGATTTTGAAGAATAAAACCACCATGAAATAATCTAGGATTATTAGTCCCTGCTGTAAAGGCGGAGACTAATGTTTTTGATGGAGCAAAACTTGCATTAGTTGATGCATTAGGATTTGTATGGGTCGTTATACACGGGCTTAAACCAAACTTTGTTTGTTTTTAACTACTTTCTTGCATGGAAACTATAGATTTTATTAGCTCAATGTTGGCCAGTGGCTAATATCTTAGGGGTTTAGATTTCTCAAAAAAATAATTGAAAAGCCTGTCCAATAAAAATAAAGGGGAAAGTAGTAAACATCGTATCCTAATGTTTCATCCATTCTTTTGGAGAGGGCATATGGTACTGGAGCTAAATGCGTGGCACAATAAAATGTGGTTCACGTGCCTTGTCTGTGCTTCCACATTTTGCATTTCATGCATGCGAGAATAAACACCGAATAACCCACAAATTCCATTGACATTTTACCAAAGTTTTCTTTACAACTTATGTAGAAACACCTACAGTAAAGATCTGTGCGAGAGCAATATACCAATGGCGTCGAACAACAGACCATGGCATAAACAGAGATCCTATTGCTGCAGCAGCCCTTCTGCGTTTATCTTTTCATGATTGTCAAATAGATGTAATTTAATTGCAATCTTTTTCTTTTATTCAATCTTGTTCATAGAGACAGATTGATGGTACTATGTTTCTATAATGTATAGTAAGTGTTCTATTTTTTCAGGGCTGTGATGCATCTGTTTTGAAACATCAATGAGGAACACGTCTCTGTGTCGCTCATGGCACCGACCTCTACAATGCATAGCTTTTCCATGAACCAGAGGCTTCTGACAGTCCAGATTGTTGGGTTTGTGATCCTTCTGCTCTCCTACCAGCTCTCCGTCCGCATTCCTCCTCATAACTTGGCTCCTCCCGGTAATTATCTTCTCTTTGTGCTCTACCATGAAGTTCCTAGCATTGGTCAATGTGTGCGGCTTCATGGATGAAAATATTGGCAACATGCAAACATTTTCATTTCATTCATTCAAGATTTCAAGAACCCATGTCCATGGGTTGGAGAAAGAACATGTCAAGAAAATTTAGGTTCATGCTTAGAAACTTCCCAAATCATGAACTAGGTAGCAAGTTTTTTAAATTTAGGATTCCAATCTGAAAACTGCTTGAGACAGAACAATGTCTCTCGAGCTTCTTCCAACGATTGGAGATATATAAAGAAAAAAATGTATATTATGTATTCGCATATATTAAGATTTTTGTAAGGACATTTCTATGTCCAATCTTGTTTCTCCACTTTGATCTCTTGTAATTTAATTTATTATCAATATCAAATTTATTGACATTTCAATCCTCATGCTTTTTGTTCTTCATGATCTGCAATCGGTCCTATCTTTAATCCGCCTTCCATGGTACCTAATTTATTTGGGTAAATGAAAAACTACAAAGAGACGAAGTAGTTAATCAGAATATTATTACTCTTTGAGAATTTGAACTCCATGGATTCCTTCTGATATACCTAGTTGCACTTTTAGGTAGGTTGTGTAAGGTTTAGAATTTCAGAAAGAATAATTTTTTATATTTGGTAGGAAAAGTGCATTGAAATCCAAGGTTTGTTGAGCACCTAAAATGTCTGGCTGTGGTCATTGATTGATCTTTCAAAAGGAAACATTTATGGGTCCACAGGCTAATTAATGGCAATAGTTACCAAAATTCTGCTCTGTTCATTTTATAGATTTTTATTTTTATTTATGGGAAGGTTATGGAAAAGTTTTGCAAGTATTCAAGGATAACAAATTACAAAGCGGTAGTCATTGCTTATTTACCATCCTTCATTACTACTATTTTAACATTTTATATGATGCTTTCTAATCTGTAATTTGTTTCATTCCATGCAAAAGGTCGAAAGAAGAAATCCAAATTCACTGCCTTCTCTTGAAGAGGGTCAGTTTTATGATAGGTTGATAACTTGTATCCTGTGTGGTATTGTGCTTGCTTATTTTTTGGTTTTGTTATTAGAGATTAGAAGAGCTTTACTATTTTAACTGTGCAAATTATCATATGGAAGTTTCCTGTTTGTGGTCATGCTTTATTTAGGCATTACACATAAGGGGATTGGCCATAAATGAGAGTAGTAATGATGATGGTTAGGCCAAATAAAATTACCTCTGCCCTTGCAAGTTTTTATGAGATTGCAAAGAAAACTGTCACTGCATAATTTTCAGAAAAAAAGATCTCAAAAAATCTTTGCATGTACATCAAAACTCTAGGCCCTATCTGCAACACCCTCACAAACTTTTCTCTGATAAAATGGATGCTCCGATTATTTGAGGTCAGTCTGATATTTCTTTCCAGATACAATTCAAAATCTTGTAAGAAACCACCCGTGCATTAAAAATAGGAGTTGCACCCCCCTCCTTGGAACTCCCTTCTTGGAGTTGCTAACTCAATATTATATGGTCTAAAACCTAAAATTATTATCTTAAATGCTCTGAAAGCTTAACAATATGCAAGGGGTGCAAAGGTCTCTTGCTAGTCTACCCCTTCCTATTGAGCATGTCCTTATCCATGGTGTAGACACAAGTCTGTTATATTGAAAAGGCCAGACCATCTATTATTAAAAATTGTTTTATAATAAAGGTTTTCAGAGGTGTCCAAAGATTCTTTAAAAATCACCAAGCGACCTCTCCACCACTTCTATCTTGACAAAAAACTAGCAAATCAAAATCAACAATTGACACAAGCAGCAAAGAACACCAAGAGATCAAGACAAAAAAAATATCAATAGATACTTTATGGTGGACTACCAACTTACCAATCTTTACTCATCTACAAAGATTCTTCCCAAAATGTACACATAAGAAAAAAATTCAAAACAGTTGTTTAAAAAATATTATCTTAGATAGAGTGGAGAAACACAACATGGACAAGGGAAGGCACAACTTACCACCCAAAGGAGCAAATGAGGCTTGCGAGTGGTAATATTATCTGTAACCAGCTGTAACCAGCTTGAATCCTTTATATGCATCAACTATCTCAACTGTAACCATCTTGAATCCTTTATATGCATCAACTATCTCAACTATAGTCATGGCACCAAGCAAGAAGAACAAAATCTGACTCACTTCTGCAGATGTTTCACTCAATTCATGGACTACTACATCAATTGATGGAGCCTGGCATGCCAAAAAAGTTTTACAATAAGGATAAATTTGAAGTTAGATAATGCTAGACTTGCAATTTAGAACACAACCATACAAATTAAAGCACATTATCTTAAAGACATAAGTAAATGTATCTGATGTCTCAATACTAGCATTTCCTATTTTTAAAACCACTCGAAATTCAGAACATAATTGTGCAAGATGAGGAGCCTTATCTTAAACATAAGGGAATATGAATTGATTTCTCATTATTATTCTTTTCTTTATTTAACAGTTTGAATAAACTAACAATTGAATTAAGACTAAGGACATATTAACAGGACAGATGAATTGTCAAATGACTGAAATTGGTGTTACTTTTGCAAACAAATACTAGCAAAAAGCAGTCATCAAAGACCAACTCCAAAATACTCATAACACAGTTTCCTTACACCCAGACCTGCTTAAGGCAGGGACTCCAGCTCACGCAGAGCGCTTGTTTTTAGAAGCTTTTTCAAAGTTAAATGTGATCCATTATTTTAGAGGAGGAGACCAAACTTTGGCATTATTTTTTTCTTTTTTTCTTTTTTAGTAAGGCTTGTTCAAAATTTTAATAAACTTTTTATTAATTTAATGAATTTTATTCTTACAAATTTTTTATTTTTTATTTTTTTTCTATGGGACTAGATCATACAAAAATAAGGATATACATATGTGATTCCCATTTAATATTTTTTAATTAGATATTCATCACTTAAAAAAAAAAAAAAAAAATCATTAACCATGACTTCTGAAAAATTCTAATCAGACTGATATGTTGGTGTGAACAAAGTTATTCTCAAATCTATTACCTTATTTATTTATTTTCATATCTAGTTAGTTAAGTATAATTAGGGCATTACTTTTCATGTCTCGATTTATAAGCTTAAGAAAATTGGCATAAACTTATGTGTCCTAGGTTTCTCCATTTCCAACATAAATTATGTATATTATATATATCATAATATCAATTATTTAAAATATAGCATTCTTCATTTCTTCTCTTTTTGTGAAAGGTTCATTGGTGTTTCCAAATATTCTTGGCTCCTATAATGTTACCACTGAGTTTCAAAGACCTAAAAACCTATGGATTAATACTAAACTTGATAGGGTTTTCTTGTTATGCTTGAAATTCAGTTTTTGAAGGGGATCCATTGGTAGACATATTAAATTATTTGTCATACATATCATCCATAATTTTATAGGACACTCATAATATACCTATTGCATCATACCATCCCTACACCATTATATTTCCTCATAGGCATCAACATTGTTTAGATGTACATGTTAATATGGATTATTTTTTCTTTCAGTTTTTTAATTAATTTTTTTTTTTTTTATATGAACCCTATACAAGCCTTGTTGGGCCCATACACACTAGTTGTAGTAGTTATACTAGTAAATTCAAAACCCTCATAGCCCAAACTAGTATTGTTCAAAGCCCTTGAGTGGTGGCCTTATATGCTTTACTACCCATTGGTGCTAGTATCAATATCAACAACCTCCTATATTTGATGCCACAATAAGACATTTGTAGCTACACAACTGAAATCTATCCCTATAGTTGGTAATAAAATGTTCTTAGAATATTATCATCAAAATATCCTTCGCCCTTAAAAACCACATTCTATGGTATAGACAATAGTTTATATTTTCTCAAAAATATTTCTACATGTTAAACAATGGTTTTTTGAAAATGAGTCATTGTTTGGGAATATTCCTTAGATTTTTGTTATATTTTGGCCATAGAGAAATACTTTTATGATGAGATCATTATAAATCATCATTCTACCTTTGGATTCTTTTGCACTTGTGTTGTAGGAGTTTTCTATTTTGTTGTTGAATTTCAAATATCTAAATTCTTTCTCATACAATATCTACTTGTCAAGGAATTTTTTAAGGAAAATTTTGAGATACAATTTCATGCTCTTTGTAATGTTGTAGATTATTTTTTGTTTGAGAATTAAAGAAATAATTTTTCATAATAATCTTGTCATGTATTACTCATTCTGAGAACTTTGAAGCTCTATAACTTTGTAGATATGGACTAATTTTTGGGTTGAATTTCTTGAAGTAAAGAATTTTTTAGGCACTTCATAATAACCCCTTCTTCTCGTCTCTTGAAGTAGAATAGATTTTTATAATATGGTCTTTTTTGAAAATTTTAAGGATAGATTATATGCACTTTAAGATTTATAAAAATATTGATATAAAATACAATAATTTATACATGTATTTTTTGGGATTCTACATATCATATTGTTCCATTCTTGTACTCATAATATTTGTAAAGTTTGATGGGGCCTTTGTTCTGTGTGGTTTGATTTAGCCATCACAACCTTTTCTATCTTTATGTGTGTATCTTTTGTATGATTATACCATTATAAAAGTGTCATGATATGTTGGTTGTGTGTTCCTTTCATTGACAACCTTGTCTATGTTCAAGTGAGTGTCGTGTATGAGCACACCTTTTTTTAGTTGTAGGTATACTAGCATATATATTTAAATTTTTTGTATAAAATATGTCGATCAATATCTTTGGATGTTTCTATTCTATTTTTATATGTTAAATCACTAAATAACACATTTTTTCAATTTATGATAACTTTTTAAAAGTTCCAAACAAATGACACAACTTGATGGAAAAAAGTTACAAATTATAACTATCCCTAGCAACCTTGCTCAACAATACAATTTTGGAATTCTATAGAGCTCAAATCTACTATAAATATTTTATTGACCACATTTTCAAACATGTACAAAAATACATTCCAACATAAGACTAGTAGATAATAAAGACCCTTGAGTTAATATTGTATTTGGTTTCCTTAAGCCATTGAAAACCATATGAATCCCCCTTCTCCAAAGAACATCAATTCTTCAAAGAACTAATGATTCAAATGTTCATGTGCTCAAGCACTACACCTTAGAAAAGGTTTATTAAATAACAAAACTAAATAAAAATTTAATCCACCTGAATATGTGAAACGCCAAATTTTCTTGGAGCAAAATTCCAACCCCATCTCTTTTAATGTGGAACCAATACATTTAACAAGATTCGATTGTGAGGGGCTCACTGTGAGCCAAGTAACTTCCTTTGTAGATCAACAAACGCTTTACAAAATTTCAATTTTTATTTAAACAATATAAGAATTCTGACTTTATAATTACATGGTTAGAAAAGTTTCTCTTCATGCTTTTTTCTTTTAATAATATGGACTGGTTCATGGAGTGTGGTTTGCAATTTGAGTTCCAGTCCTCCTAATATGAAAAGATTTGTACTCTCTCAATGATGTATGTTTATTTTCTGAATTGTTCTATTTCTTTCCAAGTTTTAACATTTTTTAACGACGGTAATACCATATGAGGAATCCACCAAGCTCGACACTTTCTATCTCAACTATTGGTGTCTCTCTTATCCAACATCCGAATCATGCAGTCCAAGGTTATGATCTTGTATTGCTATAATCTTCTATAAAGTACTATTACTTTTTTGCTTGACAAGAAGCTTTGCAGGTTTTACCTATTTCATATTTTCTGTAAATTGTTTGAAGATTAAGAAATTTATGCTCAACTTTAAATTTCACTATAGCTTTTAAAAAAATGAACCTGCCTTTTTATGCAAGATGGATCTTCCTTCAGCTTAGATGTCATAACCAAGGACCTATGTTTTCTATCAAATCAGAGAAATTGCACTTGCCTTAACTTCCTGAGTGCAGAATTCCTGATACTCCAATTTAGCAGTCAACCAGAGTGCAATACAGTTGTTAAAAAGATTACTTATTTTACGTCTGTATTGAGAGCTATAAAGCTGGTGAATGATCATGTGGCATGTAGCATGTTTCTGCTACTATGGCTAATTAATACTAATGAGCTGAAAATTTCAATGTTATGATATTCACTTGATACACATACTAGTTTTGCATTACAGAAACAATTATAAGTTGAGAAGAAAACTTGGGACTAAGCATTGACATGGAATCAATAGCATTCAAAATCTTCAGTGGAATGTAACAGCTCCTTCAGGATATGGGAGCTTTTCTGGTCTTATATAAAGAAATATCTTCTAGTTTACATCAGCTAGTGAAAAACACAGGAATGTTCAAGAACTTAGGCATGAACAAAATTAACAAACCACATATTTTGTAAAATGAACCTTAACTTTGTTGGAACATTTAAGGTTTACATTTTAATAAAGTCATTTAAGTTAGTAATTAGTTGGGATTTAGTTTCCTGTAGGGCAGTTTGTGAAGTTGTATGGGAATGCAATGCTTTATAAGAATTTGCACAATATTTTGTAGTCACCAAATGATTAATAATAATATTTTATATATTTTTACTGTACACATTATATGTTAGATTATTTTGAAATAGTTTTAACTTTTGCCTCCATTTTTCAACAAACTTTAAGTTTCAATGTCTAGAGGACATTTGCAATGAATCAATGAATAGAATTTCTGATGTTTTATGGGCAAAACAATTGTTTAAACCTGAAATTCTTATATTTGATAGGATTTTCTTTTATGATTCAAGTCTAGAATCACAAGGCTGTGAAATAGTTCTATGCAAACCCTAGAGAAACTGCCACTACTACTGGTGACGGTAGTCATACAGTAAGACCACGTCTTCTTGTAAGGAGGATAGTTTTACTTCCCTCCTGATTTGGAGAAGTTCGAGAAGAAATGAGTGCAGGAAAAACAATCCAAGTGAGGATGGAATCTACAAGTGAATTTCCACGGAATATAAAAGGAAGAAGAAAAACAAAAAACTACATCTAAAGATGGTCAAATTAAAAAATCTATAGTGAAGAAGATGGAGAATAAGAGAAAGAAATAATGATTGTACAGATGCAACAGAAAAAAAATTCTATACAAGGCTAGAAACTGTGATAATTATACAGTATAAACTTCTCTTGAGAAAGTTTGTTTCAAAGGTACCAAAAACCTAACATAAAATAGTAATATTGTTAGTCATTGCCAGAATTTTACAAAGTTTTGTTCTTTGATTGTTTCAATGGCTGAACAGGGTTCTCTAAAGGAGGTTTAAGGCCTCTTAAAATGAGATAATGGATAAGAGGAAACTAACCAGACTAATAAGGATCATCTCAAGCACATCGTGGTAAAGTATTAAAAGAGCTAGCATGTGTCATCTAATATCTACACTATACACTTAAGGGGCAATGAATCCTATGTTGGAGTGAAACCTAATTAACTCAAGTTATAATGATCCTGTGGGGGGATTAAGGACCAGACCATGTTCTTAATTTTATTAAAGCTAGATAAGCTGGACAACCGTTTCACAATCATTATTATACTAGTCTTCACAAGATTAAGTGGAATTTTAACTTTTGAACTATTGCGATCTCTATTGCTTGGCACATGTGCATTGTTATGTATTTCAACCCAGGTTTGCTTATATACCTAAAACACAGTGTCACAGTTTCTTGTGTAATATGTTTACTAGCAGACTTATCATATATTATGATTATGGAAAATTCAAATAGACCACCTCTAAAGGTAAATGTAGGTTAAAACCTCAGCATGTAAGCTCCTGAAGTCTTATCATCCCCTGTAATTAAGCTATCTTATATTGGAAAGTGGTAATTTCAGGCTCCTCGGGATGAAAGATCTAGGTATACAAATCTTACCAAACTAAGTGTGCAAGCAAATCCATCCAGGTAATAAAACTAGCACAGCACTGTTACTTAAGTGGTGCAGACCTAGCTAGTGTAAGGACCAAGGTAAATCAAATATAGTTTGGGGATCTTTACAGTATTCACAATGCAGTGTTTCTCAAAGTTTCCAGGTTGGGAGAAAGTGAGGACATGGGGATGCACTTTCTGTGATAGCAAAACTATGCCAAATTTTGGCGATGGCTATTTAGAACTTAAATAACTGAATCAAGCTAAAAGCAGGTAAATGCAATATGCCATATTCGCCATGGCAATCCTCACCCTTTTACCATTCTAGGGGGTTTTAGCATATTTTTCCTTAAAAGATATATTTTCCTACTTTTATGCACCAAATAGTGTTGGCTGTCCAATTCTCAAAAAGGGGATGTCCTCACCAAGTCCCTAACTCCTCAGGATGTCCAGGCCATCAGAGATGTCACCTAGACCCTCAGGAACACATCCTCGTGGAACGTTGTAATAAATTCTTACTTCAATTGACCATATAAAAGTGCAAATAACTGAAGCTATCAGATGACAGAAACTAATAAAAAGATTATAATATAATTTAATTTTAGAAGCTTCAAACAGGGGACATTAAAAAATATACACAAAGATGTCATCTTTTGTTATAACAATTACTATACTGTTGCAAATTACTTGATTCAAGGCTTGACCTTCCAAAGGAATAGCTGGTGGATCATATTTGAAGCTTGATCGCTTCCTACCAGTTTTAAAAGACTGAATGGGCAGTATACAGGGGTTATAAATAGTTAAGGCCATATTAAAATCTAGGCATTTCAGATAGAGTCCTCTCCAAGAACAAATGTTCGGTATTTCTGTACATAGTCTCATTAATAAAAACTGAAATCAAGCCAAAGAAGAAAACTATCAACCTGAACCTGAGAATTAGATCATTTTAAACCGTTGCACTGTACAGAGGAATACCATAAACTAATGAAACAGATCTTGAAATGAAAAGCAATAGACCTGAAATTCAGTTACCGTTTGCTCCATAGTGATTCTTCATTAATTTTAGTTAACTCTTCATCATCCAGGCGCTTCCAAGTCCTTATATCTGTGACGCCCTGCCACATCTTTTGACCTTTTTCAAGAGTAGCCATGATCACTCTTGCTCGTCTTGACCATCCTGCTTTTCCATAGGCATGATATCCAAATCCACCCCCATAACACAGCCAAATTCCCTTGGATTTCCCACAAAAGTCATTAACATGATCATGACCCACAAATGCTGCTTTAACATCACCAGTACGGACAAAAGTGTTCAAGACACCTGAGTTCACAGAGGCACAACCCACCTGTTCCTGCTTCTCACCCACAATTTCTGAGGCTCTAAAGTACCCTACCTCAGGGAGGGGAATATGGAAAAAGGCAAGAGCTGGAGCCAGATTGGTCTGTGTTTTTGGTCCCATTCTATTTGTATCCTGTCAACATCCAAATTACAGATTATGCCATCCTTTCACAACCTTCATGTCCAAAATATAACATTTGCTTCAAGAGTCGGCTAAATAAATAGCGAAGATGGTGCAATGGAGAGCATAAACATTGTTTGCTTCAAAAGAAAAAGCTCATAGATTTTGTTGAGCAGGCTGCAACGCAGAAGTATAGATGATTTTCATAAATGCATGCCCTAATACACTATTTATAAAGAAAAAACAGTTGCAATATGTTTGAAAATTTTGTCCTACATATCCTATCAGTCTACCTGTAACACTGCAGAAACATCTTGGAGCCAGGCTTGCTGGCTTTCCTTAATCCACCCATAGCCAGGAATTCCAGGAACAACTGATCTGTCACCACTATCCAGAAAATAAAGATTGAAAATACTCTCATTCTCAAAATCTGACCCAACAGCTCTCTTTACTTCTATATTATAGTTTCCAAAACCATCAATTTGCACAAATCTTTGCCTCTGACTTGTGTTATGATTGTTCTGAAGAGGATTAACCTGTGAAACAGAATAATCCATAACAGATATATATGACATCAATTCTTCACGAGTCATAGTAGATTCCTGGTCATGATTACCCAACACTGCTGCCCAAGCAATCTTGGATTTCACTGCAGGAGCAAATGCAGCATCCATAGAATCTGCAGCATCAGCAGAATCTGGTCCGTAGATGTTGTCTCCTGATCAAGTATGTTTTATACTTTTTAAAGTTAAGTCCATCATAATTTCTACTGTACAATTGAGAATTCCAGGGCATCATTTTGTTTTGGTAGAATGAATTAAAAAAAAAAACAGAGATTGCAGGATAATAGATTACCTATGCTGATAAAGCAATTAATGCACAGCAAAGGAAACCAAGCAGAAAATTAACCATAAACCATCTACGATAACATCTAGTCAGTCATAACCTTTCCATTCTGACTTTCTGAATTTAGTTGATTTTCCAATGCCAAAAGAGGTATATTAAGATTATGTTTTTTCTTGTCCGGGAAGATACAAGTGTTTAGCCAGGCAGCAGTCAGCAGCCAAACGAACCATCATAATGCCTTCTGAATGGTGTTGCAGCAGTCGATGGTTTCATTTTATTATTATGCCTGACTACAAAGGGGATGGTGGCTCAGTAATAAAGTACCCAAGCATGTTAATGGGAGGTCCTATGTTTAAGTCCTGGCTGGGCCATGGAAAATAACAGAGTAACAGAGCCAAACAAGGAGGCCAAGAAATGAAGTGCGGTTTGGGGGAGGAGTAAAGCAATCCACACTCCATACTGCACAGCACAATGGTAGAGAATTCTAGATGCTAACACAGAAAATAAAACTACTGATTTGTTTTAAAGTTGTCTTCTCGTCAATGGCTTAAGTTTGTTTTTTGGTTTTTTCTCTAGTCATTATTGCCAGACATTTCTTATAAGAAATGATAATGTAGAACTAAAAAGCATGGACAAGAGAGTAAATCTGTACCTGTAAATACAATGAAATCAGGTTTCTCATATTGGATCATCCGATTAAGAAATGCAGAAGTGTTCCGGTCTGAACAAGTATGGAACTGAGAAGGAAGAACATCTTCACAGCTGCTGACTGCTCCATTTGCAAAATGCATATCAGCTACCTGCATACCTCAATAAAAAAATCAATGCAATAACCAGCTCTCTAATCCGAAGACTTAAATAATCCAAGATATTTTGAGGTTCTACCATGAATCCAGAATCGGTTATTAATTATTTGAATGAAGGGTTTGAATTAACAAAAACCCAGTAAATGAACTTAACTTCCAAATTAAGAAAAATATAAAAGAATCAAGAGTATTTTACTGGAACGAAATCCTAAATGAGATATGCTACTTGATATGGAAACTGATTGTAATTAGAAAATGCCTAACGTATTATCTAACTATTGATTTAGTCCAAGGCCTTGTGGTGTAATGATACTGGGGTCAACTGTACGTTGTAAGAGCATGATCCAGGCTGAAATCTGTCTGGTTGCAAAATGGTTTAAGCTAAAGCAAGATTTACCATTTTATTTTTTAGTGCGGTTGAAAATTTCTTGGGTATTAAAGAAAACAAAAGATGCACCTGGAGAATTTTGAACTGACCATCCTGATTGAAGCGAAGGGGCAAAGTAGGCAATTTCTTGGGAGCTGGCTTATGATACCCAAGTATCAGTCTTCCAAAGATGTGTTGCAGATAAAACACAGACAAGCTCAGAAGCATTAAATACAGTAGCAGGTATCCTACTGACTCGTAGTCCACTTCCCATTTCTTTGGCCTCGATCTATTCAAAATGGACAACCCCATGATGAATCTATCTTCAATACACGTTCAACATATGGTGAGACGACATTTGAAGAAGAATGTATATGGAATTCGTAATGGAGATGAGCTGTTCTGGACCGTCTTCCCTGACAATGGAGTTTTCTGGATGGGTAGTTGGGTTTGGTATCTGAATACAGGGGAGTGGAGCTAATAGTGGAGGGGATCTCGTACTCCGTTAAGATCATTTTTTTTTTCAACTTCCTTTTATAATTTTTTATTAAATAGATTATTTGACTTTCATGATTAATATTTAAATAATAATTTTTTAATTATTTTCAAAGGAATATATTCTATTTAGTTTTATTTAATAAAGGATAATAGTATAATATTTGTAAAAAGGGGTTGTAAAGAAGCACACCCACAACTTAATAGTTTGACATAAATATATATGTATGTGCATTAAAATCATATAACTTAATCAATTGGTTATAAATATTTGATTAATATACATTTGCAATACTGAAATTTGCATATTTATCAAATTATCATTCTTTTACAATCATGTACCCTCTTACATGTACCCTCACATTTTTATCATTTATCAATCATTATTTGCACACAATTTCATACACTTAATCTCTACTTCAATCTAATTGTTTCTTCCACCTAGTTCACATTTATGTCACTAGGGATTGAACTAAATTAATTCAATCGTGAAGCATGTATGATTGGACTTAAAATTCAAATTTTAAAATTCTTTTCTTTTTCAATAGTTATTGTGAGTCAACTTGGTACATACCTTTGTGAATTATTGTTATGTCTTGGCACTGTTTAAATACATTTATTTGTGTAATTAAGATACCAATAAAAGGGAATAAGGAAAGAACAAGGACAAAAAACTAGAGCACATTTCTTTTTTTTTTGGATGGAGAGTCTTAAGATATATTAAAATCATATACGTTGTTTGCATGTTTATGTGCATTATTGATGATCATTGCTCAAACTCATAAAGTCAATTTGTAAGAGGTTGATTGTAGGCAAGGAAACCTGCAAAACACAGAGTAGAAGAACTTACTACAAACCATTGCAAAGAGGTTGTAGAGCTCTTGGTTGACAAGTCAACTCCAAGAAGTATGATAGATTGTAAGGGACACATCATAGAATCTGTCATATGTCATAGATTCCAAGTGGGACGCGTATGTCCACTTGGGATGATGATGTGTCATCCAGTCACCTCCAAAGAGGATGCCACCCAATTGGTGGGTCCCAATCTGTTACATGACACCATAGGAAATTAAATAATACAAATAAATACATTATTTACATCAATTAAATCAATATTAGGACTCTAAGGTTGAGACACCTTAATCCCAACAATTATATAATTTTTATTTATTTTTAATCTACATTGTAATTGGTGTTATTTCAATTGCTTCGGTTTTCCTATAAATCTTAATAGATTTGATGAATTTAAAATTGGATGAAATTTTAAGGGTAGTTGATGAAGATTAATTAATTAATTGATCAAGACCTAAGAAGAATTAGTGAACAGTATTATGGTTAAATTAATTTAATTTTAATTAATTAACCTTAGAAGAAGTGGGAGAGAATAATTGATTAAATAATATGTTATTTAATTAATTGTAGGAATGGATATTAACTAAATAATAAATTATTTAATTAATTGTGGGAATAAGGAAAAGTGATTAATTACATAAATAAATAATTAAATATTTGATTAATTAATTAATTATATGAGTTGGAAGAGAGTGATTGATTTAGGGGTATCTACAGTTCTAAATTCATGTAAACTCTAATTTCTTTGTTATAAGCCAGATCTAATGGATTTCTTTTAGATTTTATAGGATTTGAGTAGGAAAAGATGATTTCCCAAGCACATGAATGTGTCATTACTATGATAGTTGTGAGAGTCATTTAAAAGAGAACCAAAACATATTTATATTAGATTTGACCCCTACAACTATCAAAGAATATGTTCTCACCTTTAAAAGCCATTTTCCACATCCAAAAATGTGGATTTCATATTGCTCATTCCAAAACACAGAACAAAATCCATGTCACCATTAATGCAATGGAATATTTTAGCTACTAGAAGGAATTTCATGCTACTCCAAGAACTCAAATGTGTAGATCTTGTGGGATTGTTCCACACCTTGCACACCACCTTTCCAGAGCTATCCACCATGATGGATATTTCTAAAATCTACATCATTCATGATAATATATATATATACCTCCTTGGTTGGAGATACCTCCTAAATATATATATAAGTCATTAGAGGGTATGTGTAGGATCATCATGGAAAAAAAGGCCCTTAAGTGGCAAAAAATTTAGAAAAATGAGAGTTAAGCAACTTGACGTAAAAATTTGAATAAGTTATCTATATTATTTCAAAAATACGTAAGAATAGAATCTATAGAAAATTGAATGTAGTTTCTAAACTACTAGGTTTATTTTAAAAATCTATTTGGTGAAAATTTGAAATTTCAATGTAGTACTTAAATTGGAAAAAATAAGAAGTAGGTATGTCAATACCTAACCACAATAAAATGATAATGTTTTTATAATATTTATATATATAAGTAGAGGACTCATATCCCGATGTGATGCATATTTTTTTGTAATTTTTTCCAAGTAAATAATTAATTATGATTTTTTTATTACAACTTTTTAAAAATATAAAAAACTTGTATGTCTAACCACCTTAACTTGGTCAAAACTTCATGAAATTCTTTTTAATCCTATAGTATGTGAATCATAGAATGTGACACATGTTTTAGATTCAAAAATGTGATACCATTTGAAAGCTATAGATGTTTTCAATCACCTATCAATTAGGACTTTAGTCATAATTCAAATAGAAAATGAATAATAATTATTATTAAATTCAAATTAAAGCATAATTTATATTTCTGGAAAGCTAAGAATCTCCTTTAAAAACCCTTTTCGTTTCATCAATTTTGGGTAAAAAAGTTGTCGACCACATACCCATCATATAGCCACTTTTTGGCCCATCATTATCTGTGCATACCCTAGATCGTGTTGAGGATGTCATATTCCTCTATAAAGGTAATACATTCCTCTTTATATAGGGTTGGATATCATTTTATTTGACCAAGAATTGTTGGATTCTCTTTCTTGAATCCAAGGGCTTGAAATTTCATTCCAAATTGTTCTAGAAATTATTGATTTAAACATTCAAACTAAATAATTAGAAAATATCATTAAGTATATTCTAATAAATCTCTCTAAAAAATGTTCAAACATTTTCTAGGGAAAAGTTATAATTTCAAGCATGTTGAAAAGTAAATATTTTACAATATGGATTAAAAATTATAACATTGTAAATAAATACATTATTAAACCATAAGGTCTTCTAAACCACCATTAATCAGAGATGGAAAATGATAATATTATTTGTCACCCCAACTCCCTCTAGTGGGATTTTTTGGTCTATTAAATGATCATAACATTCTTAGACTTCAATATTCACATTTGTACTTTAAAATTTTATTTTCTTGAGTGGTGAAATTTTGTGCAAAATTTCACCTAAAAAACTTATTTTGAAGTGGTATTACCATGACATTAGTTCTAGCACTACCATTCCCATAAAAAAATCACACCCATTTCCATTGCATTTGGAGAACACAACCTTGAATATTATGACCTATTGAAAGAGATATTTCATCATATATCCCCATGGCCACACCCTTGAGGAGGATTGTGATGGTGGGAAGAATCAAGATAAACATATGTAACAACACACATGACAGTTTCCTAGTGGTCAAGAATAGTTTATAAATAATCAACTTCCACCATTATCTTTTTAATTTAAACTTGAAATACATAATATTGAAAATCACTGGTACTTTGTTAACCACTAAATTTTTTATTAGAGGGTTGAAAATGGGGGCTTGAAAGGTCCTAAAATAATTTACAACATCACAAAGTAGATAAAAATATCAAAACTCTATTAAAGTTTATAGCATAAAGAGACAAGGTTTGAGCCTACTCCATCTCATAAAAACAATGAAAAAAATAAAAAAATAATACCCAATAGCCAAACAACAAAAAATAAAAAACATAGAACATCCCCAGGCAATAAGAATGGTTGTTGTCCGCACAAATGTGCCGAGCTAAAAGCAAAGGGACCCCAGGCAAAGCAACAACAAACAAAAAGCAAATGAAAGCAAACGAAAGGAAAACACCTAAACTAACCAAAGAGAGACAGCGAAAGCAAACAACAAAGAAACTACTCTAAAGCAAACAACCCACAACAAACCAAGTAACCTAAGGAAAGAAGGAAAGTGGAGTATTTACAAGAAACCTACACTACTCAAAATAGGCTATGCACAAAGATATTTATAGGGCACTATGTTCAGGCAAGGCAAACTGACACTCACGCCCATTGCATTTCATGATGCATGCACAAGTAATAGGGAAATCATTATAGTTCTAAGCCATGCAGATTTATCTTTATACCCAGAAAAAATTTGTTCAACATTAAAACATTCAAATTCAATCATGTCATCATGAAAAATAAGCAATTGTGGTGATTCATTGAACCCATGGTTGATCCACAAGCAAGCTTTCCTTCCCTTACTCCCGTAATCGAAATGATAAGTGAAGCTATGACAATTAACATGAGCAAGGAAGGATAGAACCTAGATGTCGTTGTGCAATCATGGCAGCGTTTGACAGTCAAGAGCAAGCACTGCATCGTTGATAGGTGCATTGGCAGCTTCGGATGGAGGCATCGGGTGGTGCAGAACTTCAAGCATTAGGCTTGCATAAGGTTGGGAGAACGGGGCAGCAAGCACCTCTTCCAATCCTCGTGTGGGATCAACACTCCCTATTGGTTGTTCCTCGAGGAGATAGACTTCATCTCATTGATTTTTCGCAAACTTGGTGCCTACTTGATTGTTGTCTTCAAGGGGCAACACGTTGTCCCATCTCCTTCCCCAAGTATTAACCTCATTTTTATGATGTTCAATGCCATGGGATGATAACATGCACGAATATGTCCTATTGTAGCTCCTTGAATATGAAGGAGGATCAACAATGGTCATGGCGGAAGGACTTCTAGTTGCGTCTTGGCGTCTTGTACATGGTCAATTCTGTCATACTTGTTGGCAGCCATCAGAACACCCCCACCTTTGTCTTCTCTTTCCCAGTCATGCATCTCATCATGACGTCCATTCATTTCCTCTTTTTCAATTTATGGATATTATATATCATAATATCAATTATTTAAAATATAGCATTCTTCATTTCTTCTCTTTTTGTGAAAGGTTCATTGGTGTTTCCAAATATTCTTGGCTCCTATGGTTTCTTTTAGGGGCTTTAACATTGTATTATAGCTATAGATCTATAAGCTTATTCTCTTGTTTGATCCTTTTATATGGTGTATGTTACAGAAAAATAAATGTTATCATTGAGTTTCAAAGATCTAAAAACCTACAGATTAATACTAAACTTGATAGGGTTTTCTTGTTATGCTTGAAAATCAGTTTTTGAAGGGGATCCATTGGTAGACATATTAAATTATTTGTCATACATATATCCATAATTTTATAGGACACTCATAATATACCTATTGCATCATACCATCCCTACACCATTATATTTCCTCATAGGCATCAACATTGTTTAGATGTACATGTTAATATGGATTATTTTTTCTTTCAGTTTTTTAATTAAAAAATTATTTGTTTTTTATATCAACCCTATACAAGCCTTGTTGGGCCCATACACACTGGTGGTAGTAGTTAGACTAGTAAATTCAAAACCCTCATAGCCCAAACTAGTGTTGTTCAAAGCCCTCGAGTGGTGGCCTTATATGCTTTACTACCCATTGGTGCTAGTATCAATATCAACAACCTCCTATATTTGATGCCACAATAAGACATTTGCAGCTACACAACTGAAATCTATCCCTATAGTTGGTAATAAAATATTCTTAGAATATTATCATCAAAATATCCTTCTCCCTTAAAAACCACATTCTAAGGTATAAACAATAGTTTATATTTTCTCAAAAATATTTCTACATGTTAAACAATGGTTTTTTGAAAATGAGTCGTTGTTTGGGAATATTCCTTAGATTTTTGTTATATTTTGGCCATAGAGAAATACTTTTATGATGAGATCATTATAAATCATCATTCTACCTTTGGATTCTTTTGCACTTGGTTGTAGGAGTTTTCTATTTTGTTGTTGAACTTCAAATATCCTAAATTCTTTCTCATACAATATCTACTTGTCAAGGAATTTTTTAAGGAAAATTTTGAGATACAATTTCATGATCTTTGTAATGTTGTAGATTATTTTTTGTTTGAGAATTAAAGAAATAATTTTTCATAATAATCTTGTCATGTATTACTCATTCTGAGAACTTTGAAGCTCTATAACTTTGTAGATATGGACTAATTTTTGGGTTGAATTTCTTGAAGTAAAGAATTTTTTAGGCACTTCATAATAACCCCTTCTTTCTCGTCTCTTGAAGTAGAATAGATTTTTATAATATGGTCCTTTTTGAAAATTTTAAGGATAGATTATATGCACTTTAAGATTTATAAAAATATTGATATAAAATACCATATTTTATACATGTATTTTTTGGGATTCTCCATATCATATTGTTCCATTCTTGTACTCACAATATTTGTAAAGTTTGATGGGGCCTTTGTTTTGTGTGGTTTGATTTAGCCATCACAACCTTTTCTATCTTTATGTGTGTATCTTTTGTATGATTATACCATTATAAAAGTGTCATGATATGTTGGTTGTGTGTTCCTTTCATTCACAACCTTGTCTATGTTCAAGTGAGTGTCGTGTATGAGCACACCTTTTTTTAGTTGTAGGTATACTAGCATATATATTTATTTATTTTTGTATAAAATATGCTGATCAATATCTTTGGATGTTTCTATTCTATTTTTATGTGTTAAATCACTAAATAACAATTTTTTTCAATTTACGGTAACTTTTTAAAAGTTCCAAACAAATGACACAACTTGATGGAAAAAAGTTACAAATTACAACTATTCCTAGCAACCTTGCTCAACAATACAATTTTGGAATTCGATAGAACTCAAATCTACTATAAATATTTTATTGACCACATTTTCAAGCATGTACAAAAATATATTCCAACATAAGACAAGTAGATAATGAAGACCCTTGAGTTAATATTGTATTTGGTTTCCTTAAGCCATTGAAAACCATATGAATCCCCCTTTTGCAAAGAACATCAATTTTTCAAAGACCTAATGATTCAAATATTCATGTGCTCAAGCACTACACCTTAGAAAAGGTTTATTAAATAACAAAATTAAATAAAATTTAATCCAACTGAATATGTGAAACACCACTAGCCAAATCTAATTACACTTGAAAATTTTATTTGAAATTAGCAAAAATCAATGAAATTGCCTATAAATTCAACATGAACAAAGACAACAAATTATGAAGCATAGATGAAATGATGTGAGAGAGGCAATTCCATTAATTCAAAAGGTAAAATAATTATAAAAAAAAAATTAAAATTTTCACTCTATATATAATAATGAGATTTAACGACAAGCTATTGATCTATGAACAATCAACCACCAATCATAAGTTTTTGTGTACATAGATGTGTTGACCCCTTATAATATGACTGTAGATCCCTATTGACATAATTATATTGGTCCTTCCAATATTCCTTATTCATCTTCTCACGCTACTTTGTCCAACATATTTTATACATCCACTACACTTTTTCCTTACTAAGATTATGAAATGTATTGTACTATTTATATTAATAGTTAATTACTTTATTTTAAAGTGAACTATATGTCTAATTTTTGTTTTTGTATACTAGAAAAATGGAGTGATTGGTTATCCATACATTTTGATGTGACGTAACACATATTATATAGAGACTTCCACATACCTATCTAGGGAGACCACCAGTTATCTTCTTAAGTTGATCATTGGTGGATCATTTACTTTTTATATATTTCATGTTCAATTTATGTTTCTTCCGTAAGTTGATCATTGGTTGATCATTTTTTTTTTTCTTATATTTCATGTTCAATTTATTTTTCTTCCTGGTCGTTCTAGTCGTTCTTACGTAGCTTCTACGATTCCTGTCAATTATGGTTTGGATTTGTATCGCTCAAGGGATCATGCGCAGAAGACCCTATTCAGTACGATTCTGACGCTAGGGTGACATAAAATACAAGGAGTCCAGGCAGGAGAGAAGACCTGGTCACAAGAAACCAATTATTTCATTTAGAAAATATTAATGGTATGCTGATTGTCAAAAAGCAGGCTTAAATTTAAATAGAAAAAGATGGTTAGAGAGAGTCCTGTCAAATCTGGAGAGATCCATGGACAAATAATAAAAAAACAGAAAAGTCGCTGGCCATATGGCATGTGTCCAATTTTTAAGTTTTTTTCTTCTGTTGGAGACTTTACCAGTAACTCGAATGGCGGCATTAGCGATAATTCAAATAAGTTATTTAAAAAGTGTTTAAAATATGCAGAACTATTATTGTTTTGGAATGGTAGTGGACGAGGAGTTGAGCTGGAGGAAGAACATGTGCATGAAGAATTAAAACGCATTAGGTGGTAGTCGCTGTAGAATAATATGTTTATTTCAGCAGCACTCTAACCAGCTGCAGTCTCCCCTTTTCTATTACTTTCACTTGCAGACCTTTTTCTATATTATATCCACTTTGCTTATGTTGTTAAGTCTCAGTTCTACTGTCTACACAATCTAATTTCTATATTATAAACTATGATATGCAATTATAGCCAGCAAAATTTTCACTCGCATCAGACTCTAGGAAACCAATTTCATAAACAAGATACCAAAAATCTAAAAGCACGGCAGCCAGATATAGTTCACATGCCAGATATATTGTCATAAAATCTTATGGGGTTCAATCTGAACTTAAAAATCTAGTGTAGATTTAAAACATTAGCCTATTGTTCATATAGTCGTTTCACTAAGACATTAGGCTATACAAGCCTTGTTGGGCCCATACTTGCTAGTGGTAGTAGGTATATTAGCAAAGTCAAAGTTTAATAGTGTAAATTAGTGTGGTTCAAAACTCTTGATTGTTGGTCTTATAGGCTCTACCATCCATACTTGTTAGTGGTAGTAATTATATTTGTGATGTCAAAGTCTTAATAGCATAGATTATTGTGGTTCAAAACACTTGATAGGTATCTTTACCGATTCAACCATCCATATCTGCTAGTTGTAGTAGTTATACAAGTAAAATGAAATCCTTAATAGCCTAAACTAGTGTGGTTCAAAACCCTTGATTGGTGGTACTACCAACAAGGACAACTACCTCTATCCACACCACAAGTAGATATTTATAGCAACACAACCTAAATCTAGCCCTAAAGTTGATAACAGAAAATCCATAATCTCAAAATAGCCTTCACCATGAAAAACAACCATCTAAGGTATAAATAATATTTTTAATTTTCTTAAAAAGTAATTTTAGATGTAAAATAATGGTACTCATATTACCTATATTTTGAGTACATATTCATGTCATAGAGGAAGATTTTCGTGGTGAAATCGTTATAATGTCATTCTAAATCATCAAGCCCTTTGGATTTTTTTGCACTTGCATAGTTGGAGGCTTCTATTTTATTGTTCTACTTCAAATGTCCTATTCTTGTTCATATGGTGTTTATTTTTAAAGATGTTTTTTCAAATTGGGATAGAATTTCATGCTATTTGTAATATTAAAGATGATTTTTAGTTTGGAATTTTGGTTTTTATAGAAATCATTTTTCATAGTGATATTTATATGTAGTTCTCATTTTGAAATCTTTGAAGGGCTATAACTTGTAGATATGGACTACTTTTTAGGTTGATTTTTTTTTGGAAGTACATAAGTTTTTGTTCCATCCTTCCATGAAGTAGAACAACGTTTTTATAATATGGTCCTTTTCAACATTGCAAGAATCCATTATGTACACTTTAAGATTTATAAAATCATTGATATAAAGTAGCACACTTAATACTTCTATTTTTATAGATTTTGCACACCATGTATTCCATCATTGTATTCACAATATTGGTAAAGTTCCATGGGGTAATTTTTTTTTGTGGTTTGAGTTATCCATTACAACTTTATCTACCTTTATGTGTTTCTTTTGTACAATTATGTAATTCTAAAATTGTAATGAGATTTTGGTTATGTGTTCCTTGCATTCACAACCTTGTCTATGCTCATGTGTTCATGTCACATATGAGAACACATTGTTTTAGTTGTAGGTATATCATATTGGACCCTCTACTTGAACAAAAGAGAAATGGGTGTCCATCTTTTAAGAGATAGAAATCATCCTGTTTTTCACTTTAGTTCATTAGGAAACCAAGATCCCTCAACTAAGTGACTCAATTGAGGGATGGACTAGGGGTTTCTTTGTCTTATTGGATGGGGGTTCACCTTTAAATGAAGCTTCAAAGGAAAAATGAAAACACCTATGCATAAAACCCTAGAAACTTGAAGGCATAAAATCAAATAGATAAATTAGAATCAAATAGAAAAGTACCTAGAAGAATGATGGAGTCAAAGGAAGGTCTCGAACTTTGAAAATATATTTTTTGAAGTACACTAAGATTGATACACTAGATTGGGTGATTTTGTCTTGCTATAGGGTTTCTAGGAAGAATCTTGCATCTTTTGATGGCTGAGCAAGATTTGCAGAAGGTGGAAAAAGGGATATACTAGGACTAATACACCCAATAGGTCAATTTATTCCTATTATCAAGGTTTGGTAGACACTTCTATAGCCTCTAGTGATCTTTGGTAGTTTCCTTCTTGTCTAATCTTCAAGTCCTAACGTTTGAATTCTAGCCTATAAGTGAGTTTCCATGAAGATGACAACTTATTGACAACTTTTGTAACTTTGTCTTCAAAGGATCTTCAAGCTCCAATTCACCTAGATTTTCAAACAGACATCAAGAGGGGAAAATATTGTTTTGTTAGGGAATAGGGTTTTTCCTTGGTCAAACCCCATTTTGGTAAGTAAACCTTGAAATGAAATAGAAAAGCATGAAGGAATGATGAATGAACAAATGAAATGTTGCAACTCAGCAAACCCTTGAAATGAAGGTTGTAAAATTATGTTAAATGGTTCAATGGATATGGATCTTGACTCTTGATTGAATGATTGAAACCTTGTCTTGAATGCTTGCTTGAATCATGAAACCTATATTATAAATGTTAGCTCACAAACACACATGATACATGAAGGATTTGACATGATGCTTGAATCTTGAATGTAGCTCCAAATTATTGATGATTTGTGCTTGAATGCTCTTGATCTCATAAACTTCCCTTAGGAATGACTTGAAAACTTTCTAGCTTGTTAGGATTGCTTAGATAAAACTATGTGAAATAACCTTGCATTTATACTTGTTTATGCCTAATTTCTCAAACTTACAACACTACAAGCTAACATTCAAAAATTGAATCTAAGGATGATAAAATCCCATGAGGAGTTTGAATTAAAAAGGTCGTAGGTTAAAGCGGGACTCATACACCAAGTTGGGTGTACAAGTCTTAGATTCTTAAACCCGGGACATAGATTTCAAGAAGTGTCTTATTTAATGAGACATTTGAAATCAGGTCCCAAGACACAGGGAGGACCCATACGCCCCATTGGGAATGAGTTCTAGATCCCTAAATCTAGAACACATAGCCAAAAACATTAAATTATGATTTTTTATTTATGATATGTCAAGATTTTCCTTAGAAAAATGCATTTAATTAGGCTTGTGGATGAAAAATAGGACCAATTAAGGCATAAATGAACTTAATTTCAAGAGGAAGGCCCTAAAAAAGAGTGAAAATGTAAAGGGATAAATTTTAAAACACTACATTTAGCCCTCACTTTAGTGAGAGGATGACCTTGTGTCAAACTCACACTAAAGTAGAAAAATTCACATCAAGAGGGGTCCAAGTGTACCAATGCTAATGAGATGGGATGACAATGATCACGAGGGATGATCAAGCCGCTAGGATTGAGATCCTATGCCAAACCAACATAGGCACAAAAGAACATGCATATGAATGATGTATGAAGTAACAACATGATACAAGCATACATTGCCAAAGATAGGGTGTTGGAATCAAGCAACACTGAGAGAGGGGGTGAATCAATGTTGTGCAATTTTTAATTTTATTAATATGTTCTCTCAAGTGCCTATAACATTCAATCAAAAGAAAGATGCATGAACATAAAACAATAACCCACAACACCATAACAAAAGGATTTTTACGTGGAAACCCTGTTAGGGGAAAAACCATGGTGGAGGTCAATCCACAATTTGAGTACTCAAATATAAATGATTTACAAAGTGGGAATGCACTTGCATTTAGGAACACTCGCTAGAGCTCACTGCTCAAAATCAAGAAGGCTCACTTCCTTACAAAAGATTTGGATTACATCAAAAAGTTGAACTGAGAAAATAGCATCTACAAATGCCTAATTACTATTCCAGTTAGGCTCATAGATTAGATTATGTACCTTTTGTCTGATTATGCACTTGGCTCTATTCTGACTCAATTCACTTCACAAAATCCTCTACTACACAAGTGAAATTGATCAACTACTCTTCTAAAATTTGCAACACATATTGAACACACCATGAACACCATACAAAATGAATTAACTAATCTCTTATATATATCTGCTATCAAGGATTCAATCACTCCATGTCAGTTTCAATAAAATAAGAAATATTTACCAAATATCAGCTCAAATCATGAATAAAATTTAATGCGCATCCACCAAATTCGGCCATAGCATAGTTAGGACCTAGAAAAAAATCTTCAATATGAAGATACCAAAATTTCACCTAAAACATCGCAACTTACCCAACATTCATAGTCGGCCTTATTTTAATAAAAATAAAACAACGGAATCTCTAACTGAGTACACCCTCGATTGCTGCAACACAAGGCTTCGAAACTAAGACATTTCAAATGCCAACAACCTTCCCTGAGATCCCACAACCCAAAGCGATAAACTGATAATGCAAACCACTTGACATATTCAACTTGATTGATTACCTTGTTCTTTGTTCCTGCCCAATATGGTTGAATCTTGAAAAGTCTTGGCCCGAATCAATGACTTGGGTTGCCATGGGTAACAACACCGAAGCCATTATGCTAACAATCTCCCCTTTGGCGTGATGGCAAAACTTAGTGAAAAATGACTAAGTGTAGAAACCTTCAAAACTTCACAACACCATAGCTGACAAAACTTGACAAAACTCCCCCTAAATTTGATAAGGAATTTTTCACTGCTCTCTCTCCCCCTTTGACATCAATGACAAAAAGATAATAAAATATTTTCTTTCTCCGCCTATGAAGTGAAACCAAAAACTTACTTATTCAAAAACTGATTCAAAAATTTGAAGAAATAAACTACTATTTGAAGATTATTTTGTACTTTTCCTTCATCTCTGAAAGAAACTTCTTCCATGCTTCCACTGCAATCCTGGTGATTATGATTGTGTTGTTGTTTTCAGATGTTCGATTGATAATCTTGATGAGGGATTCTAGAATGTTGAAGGCTTCTTATAATACTTCTCCTTTCCTCAGTATCTCAATCAATTGTTTGAGGTTGCATTTGGTTATTTCCTTCACTTTCCAAAAGGTGTCAACAATCCTGTTCCTGGTGTTCTGAACATTTGTTTGCTCTGTCTGTAATTCCTGAACCCTTTTCTTGATTGCACCATCATGATCATGAGACATGTTAAAAAAATTCCAATACTGCTCAATTTTGTTTCAATTTGTTGTAGCTTTTCCTTGTACTTGATAATTGCATGAGGCCATCGAAGATAGTAGTTATAGATGTTGTTTGTTGTGCTTATGCATTTCCTTAGTTGTTTCATGTACCTTTTCAGCTTGGTAAGTGACAATCTATACTACTTCTTTAGGTGTAGGATCACTTCTTCTTATTCCTTGTTTTGAGACTCAAAGTCCATGATTTCCTTTATGCATTCAATCATCTCTTCTGGGAAGGTATTCTGCAAACTCTCCAATTTGATATGGTTATGCACAAGATGAGCACTTAGTATGCTTAAGATCATGTCCTGCTCATATGAAGGTTTGATAGACCATATGCTCCCAATTTTTTGCATTCCATTTTCCTCATGAATAAGCTACATTAGCTCTTCCTTGGTTAAATCACATTCTTCTTCACTTCCTATTGTAATTTCCTTTTCTTGTTCTGGTTCAGCTATTTCTAGTTCTTTTCCTAGGGTGTCCTCGGTTTCCTTATTAGATTCCTCATTTGGTACATGTCCACAATCACTTGTTCTTTTCCTTTCCCTTCAACTCTTGGAGTATTCCATGCTGGTGGAGTACAAACAACAATTTATTTTACTCTTTACTTCTTTCTCTCTATCTCACTGGAGGAGGAACCAAATTCAAGTGCCCTTACCAGAATGGGAATACCAAATGACCCAAACTTCCTTAGCAAACCCTTAAAGAAACATTCATATACTTGATCACAATTTCCAAATTGTTAGAGTATATCTAAATCTTCCTGCAAATTGGTTCACTCTCTTTCCATATTACGTTGTTGTTCAGGGGTAAGCAATTCGTAAAATACATCACAAGGAAAATAACAAAAGTACCAAACCTGAAAGGGTAATCTATCTTCTTTGTCAATTGCACATTCTCCATTAGTTGATCTTTCAGTAATCCACAAAGATCAAAATCTTGATCTTCCATTATCATCTTGTGTGAAATGTAAACAACACCTGCCGAAGTTGCACCTTTTGTATTTTTGAAAAAGACTTTGTAGGATATTCCATGCGCTATGTACCTTGTCACTAAATCTTTAATTATGGATATTATCAATGTCCTTTGGTTTCCAATAACTCCAGTTAGGGTTTTGACTTCTTTATTTCGAATTGGCTTCTTCCTCAGCACATCCCCAACTTTGCATAACCCAGTTAGAATTCCAATCACTTCTCTTGAGATATGGTAGGGTTTATCTAGATTCAGAATATCGTCATTCAATCTGTCTAGAATAAACTCAACAATTTTTGTGTTTACGAAATAGGGGAATTCACTCCAAATATCCAAGCTTTTGTGTTTTGCTTCTTTCATCCATTTCAATTCATCATGCGACAACATGTTTCTTTCAGTTCTAATCTTCTCACTACTATACTCATATAGTTTTATCATTTCTTTGATTTTCTCCATTTTACCTTTTGTACTCATGACTTGAAAATAAGTTTTTCAACCGCACATCAAATTAGACTGAAATTTCTCAATATAATAGAAGTACCTAATAGATTAGGGTTCCGCCACCAAATAAACTTTTGAAATTCTGATGCAGAGTGTTCTCCTTCTTCTTTTCTTGGACACAAAGTGGAAAATGAGAGTTTCAAGTTGCTTTTTATAACTTGCACACTTAACTTTTGTTGTAATAAATGCTTTTGCCCTAACTCATCCAGATACCATGTTTTCTTAGTTATCAAACAAAAAATTATGCGGACCTTCAACTCAGC
>VDFB02353493.1:97996608-98025843 GCA_007258455.2 Sequoia sempervirens | reverse complement strand
ATCTTTTGATTGAATCTTCTAGTGCACCTTCTCCTTGTTTCAATTTCAACCTCGTTAACATTCACTTCTGCAATTTCCTACAAAACGAGCTCTGATGCCACTTTGATTTGTAATTACTAGTTTACAAATTAACTTGTAAATTAATTCTAAAATTGATATTCCCCAATCCATGCAGAATTGTGTGACTATGCTTTTTAACCATTGAAAATGTAAACTAGGTTCATCAACCTTTAAAAAACTTAAGGAAGTTAACTAATTACTATGATGTTGTAATTAGGACTTAAATGTCGAATTGAAAATATTGAAAAGAAATTAGAGAGAATGTAAGATAGGAGATAGAAGAATAATAAGATAGAAGATAGAAGGATCAGACACAAGTTGATAATGGAGTTTGTCCAATCAGGACTACGTCTTCGGGTCCGCTTCTCAATGTTAGACCATTTTATTTAATATCACCAAGCAATGAAAATTCCTTGTTACAACATCCAAGCTCCAAACCTGCATAAAACTCTCCTCACAATCTCTCTCAACACTTGAAGACAATTCAAACGTCTTTGTGTTTACAAAAATATCCTCTGAAAGAATTCTCACACTATAATTATTTCTCCAAGTAAACTTGCTTAATTCTCAAGCCAAAACTCTCCCCATTTTATACAAATTTATTTGCTAATATGGGCTTTAACCATATTATTTACAAAATCATCCCAAATCCCCTATTTGCAACAATAAATATTTAAAAATCCCCATTAGTTTTAAAATAATCTTCCCAAAATAATCTAACCCTTTTAATTACGGGCCCTTATAATTTTGGGCTTACAAAATAATAAAATCCCTTTTTAAATGAATGGCTTTTAATTCAAGCCTTATAATCCTTTCAGGATTTATGTTATTATTTTGGGCTTTGTTTAAATGGGTTTATCTTGTTTTTAGGGCCCTTTGCCTTTATCTCATGCTTTCAATTGTAAAGCATTTAATAAAACCATAAAACTCCCCTTTTAAACACCTAGAAGATCGCTGATCTAGCAACAAAGGTGGCCTACTTTCATTGGGGAGGTTGGTGGGTCCAACCCGCTAGCTTCCTTTTTTCAACTTTAATGCTTAAACATAGGCTCTTAAATACAATCCGCCTCCTTCATATGCTAGCACATAGTATGAGGTGTAGTGGTAAAGCAAGTAATAGGGAATGTGGGGTCACAAGTTTGACTCCCAAACATAGCAATTTTTTTGGTAGAATGAATAAATAGTTTGTAATTTGTAACTTCTAGATTTTGATTGTGTTAGAATTTTTTCATCAACGTTTCAGATCACACTCCATGATCCATCATCAAGCTAATAGAGAGCATAAGGAGATGAATAATAGTTAGATGCAAACCCAAATTGCTTAAAAAGAAGAGAGGTGAGAAGTGGAGTTGGGGTTGGACACAAAAACCAAGGAGAGAGAGACAAGCAATATTAAAGTTAATTGAAAACAAAAAGAGAAGAAGAGAAAAGGGGGAGATAAGAGATAATTTTAAATTCAATTTTGAAAGAGAAGTAAATAATTGAAAGGCTGAAATCTAAAGATGGAGAAGAACACCACCATAAAGAAAAAACAATATGAGAAATAAGAAAGAAAATTGTTCTTTTTCTTTCTTTTTTCTTTGGATGATTTTTCTTCTTTTTTTCCTTGTTTTCACTTTTTTCCATTTATTTAGTTTCCCATACATATATATATATATATATATATATATATATATATATATATATATATATGCTTCTTATATTATTATTATTTTTATGTATTTTTACTAGATTTTGTTGTAAATATTTTCTTATTTTGGTTTCTCTATTTTCCATATTCAATGCTTCTTAATTAGTTTTCTACACACATATATTTGCTTCTCATATTATTATTATTTTTATGTATTTTTACTAGATTTTGTTGAAAATATTTTTTTTTTCTTTTCTTTTATTTCTCTTTTTTCCATATTTAGTGCTCCTTTTTTTGTGCTTCCTTTCTAATTTAATATTTTTAAATCTTATTTCTTTTTTCATTTTTCTTTTTGGTCTTTTTTTTTAGTATTGTTCTCTTTAGAGTTTTGTATTAATGTGGTTTCATCTTATTTCATTTTTTATATAATTCCTCTCGTTCTTTAAGTTTTCTTCTTTTTCTTATTGTTTTATTAATTTATTATGCTTGTAGTTTATTTCTTATTAATATTTTTAGTTGTCTTCCCTTGATTTCTCTTGTTTCCTTTCTCTTCATTTTATTTATGTTCCTTGCTTGGTTTTTTAGTTTCATTTGTGTGGTCTAGTGTATCCTTTGTTACTTGTTAGTTAATCTTGTTGTTTAGTTTCTTTTACTTAGTTTCACTTTCTCCTTCATTTTTTTCTTATTGCATATATATATTTATCTTTGATCGCTTTATTATTTTTGTGGTTATTATATAACCTCCCACGCACTCGCTTATGCTTATTTCTTTGGTTCAATTTGATAGCACTATCATATTTGTGGGTTATTTTATTTTTTCTACCTTTGTCTTATTTTTTATTATCATTTTAATATTTTGGATTAATCTTTTATATCTTTTTCTATTATATAATTTTCTTAGCCTTCTTTCAAATTTAGCCAATTTTTTGGTTATTTTAATCCTTTTCTCTTTAAACTTTTCTTTCTTATTTCTCATATTGTTTTTTCTTTATGGTGGTGTTCTTCTCCATCTTTAGATTTCAGCCTTTCAATTATTTACTTCTCTTTCAAAATTGAATTTAAAATTATCTCTTATCTCCCCCTTTTCTCTTCCTCTCTTTTTGTTTTCAATTAACTTTAATATTTCTTATCTCTCTCTCCTTGGTTTTTGTGTCCAACCCCACCTACACTTCTCACCTCTCTTCTTTTTAAGCAATTTGGGTTTGCATCTAACTATTATTCATCTCCTTATGCTCTCTATTATCCTGATGATGGATCACGGAGTGTGATTTGAAACGTTGATGAAAAAATTCTAACACAATCAAAATCCAAAAGTTACAAATTACAAGCATTATGGATTGTGGAAATCTTATAGCATTAATTAATGAATAAATAGACCGAACCACCCCTCGTGTCTGGCAATGATTGATGTCACGTGTCACACCATGATTCATTGGAGCCTACCACGTGTCAATTTTTTATTCATAGGAATATGCGACATGTCATACTATGATTCGCTGGAGGATGCCACATGTTAGACCATGATTGTGCCACGTCAGCATGCTGATGTCATCATTTTGACTAGTCAACCTTCATTTTGCAAGCTTTGACCAGCGATATCTCACTCACATGGACTCCATTTGATGTGAAACGAAAGGCGTCAAAATCATTGCGACAAGCTCTTCGACATGATGTTTTTTTTTACCATTTTTGAGATGATCAATTTTTTAGCCTTTTTCTTGGCCCCCTGATTTGCCTATTTGACCAGACCTTTGACTATGCATAAATTATGCATACAGACTCCTTTTGAGCCCCTTCAAGTTGCATCAAGACCATGTTGGTGAGCTCTTTTCGATGATGCTGATTTGGATGGATTTTGAGACTATGAATTTTTAGGTTTCCTAGATCCACCTGGATCATGTAGATAAGATAAGACAACTATGACCAAAGGGGGTGTGCAAGCCCCTAGGACCAAGGTTCTATGGAAAACACATGAAAATGATAAAGAGCAACAAAAAATAAAAAGAATGTGCTTCTAAAGACAAAAGAGAAAAGAAAAAAAAAAGATCAGATCAAGCTTCGATCATTTTTCCATCATGATGTGGATCAGATCTAAGCTAATTGTCCAAAAAATGCATACTCAGAATGAGGAGATGGAACTACAGGCTATCCACCTAGTGAGAAGGCCTAAAAGGGTGAGAAACATATACTCATGGCTGGTATCCACTCACACACATGCAAGTGGCTATGGGGAAAGTCATGCCCTGTTCAGGCTTCCTGCTCAAACCATACCAAAGTATACCTCCTAATAACTTTAATAAGGCACCACACAAAAAGTATTTTAGATCTTCATGAGGCAAGAAAAAATTTGTATGCTTAGAGCTCATGAACAAACAAGATGGCTCCACAGGCATGCAAGTTGTATTATGCAAGGTGTCCATATAAGTACAAATGCAAAAATGCAAAGAATGTTCAAAGGAGTCATGCTTAGTTCATGTGAGATCTTTAACTTAGGGAACATTATGCCTAATGTCTCCAAGAGAGGACCAATCAAAGAATAGAAAATTCACAACTTAGGAGATACAGTGTGTCACATCAAGCCACTAAGAGGAATGTAATATGCTAAGATAGATCACACTCATGAAGAACATCACACCCAATGTCATCCACAAAGCAAAAAATGTATCGTATGAAAGTAAGAAGATTGCACCATGAACGGCGAAAAAGAAAAATGCAAAAGAATAATGCCAATGTATGCCCCCACATTAAAGGAATTGTTAAACACCATACTATGAGCAATTACTTTAAAGTAGAAAATGATAAATACAAATAATAAAGATGACATGAGAGCCAACTTGGAAAGCACTATGCCAAGTCATATGTTTTTGAGTAAAGCTACGTCATGCAAGAGAAAATTAAAAAAATAGGAGTTGCCCCCAAAATGAAAACACCAAACATATAAGGGATCTATGGATTTTGGGTCAGTATGTTCTTGCTACAATGTTTTTTAGAGAGCCAGAACTGTCATGATTCCCCAAATACACAGAACTAGAAGAATGACACAAAGAGAGCAAACACAAAGAAAAAACTTTTGGCTCAACATGGAAGAGACATGATTGTCTCGATGCCTTGCATCATCCCAAAAAGGAAAACACAAGACAAATGAAAAATAAAAAGACAAAAATAAAATATTTTGGTTAAACAGGGAAGAGACATAAATGTCTCAACACCTTGCATCATCCCCCAAAGGAAAACACAAGAAAAATGAAAAAGCAAATTGATACAAGATTTATGACATAGAGAAGAATGAAGGTACAAATAGAGGAATGTTACGAAGAGAGAAAATAGAACATCATGGGGGACCACATCATGCACATGCAATCACACAAATGAAAAATAAAAATAAAATTTTTGAAAGACTAGTAAAGCAAATGCAAGTCAAACTATGAGGAAGTCCCAGTCTTAGTCTGTATAAGCGGAAGGTGAACAAAATAGCTAAGGGACAACAACAAATGCAATACTAAGACAAGAATATCTAATTCCTGTCCCCACTGAGTGCGAGACAAGAATGAGCCAAGGTAGGTGATGGAAAATGGTCATGTAATAGTGAGAATAGAATATTCTACAACTATTACATGACAATGGGTGGAAAAAGATTATTCTATGCAATCACTTGATGGCAATCATTTCCATCAAAGTGGAAGTTTTACAATACTAACTTGAATGCACAACACTCACCAGTATTGTGTCCAAGAGTTTTGTGATATTAGCAATGTGGAACTTTTGCATCTTTAGGATATAGCACTAATCTATTTTTCTCAGGTGGTAATGTTATTAGTTCCTCGTTGAGAAGTATTTGTAATTTCCTTTCACTTTTAGGTGACCAGTGGACGAAGGGGTTGTAAGTTTTTTAATTTGTAATTCCTCTTGTGCTTGCTAGATTCACCAAATTTTCTAGATGGGATTAGGGCAGGAGGTCCTGAGATGATCTTATCTTTATCCTTGTTATTGTTATGATCTATTGGTTTTTCTTTAGGAAGAAGGATATTCAACTCAAGAGGGAAATCAAAGATCACCGCACCATCACCACAAAGCCTTAGATATTCTCTAGGAGGCCTTAAGTTATAAGAGGGATATTGATACCCTAACCCCTTTGTGTTTTCATTAGTTGGTATTTTCTCTAGGATTTGGTGGATCTCATGTTCACTTGTTGTATCACATCCTTGTTTACTCAAGATTGTGAACCCTTTTCCATGTGTTTCTTCTAGATTGATGGGAGTGCTTGTTAGTTTGTCATCATAAAATTGATGAGTGTTTGCTTGTATAGAGGAACTAGGTTCACCTATTATAGGGAACTTAGGTTCAACTTTTGTTTCAAGATGTAAGTAACCAAACATCTCAAGAGGTGGTATGGTAGGAGGATTTTTTTGTTTCATGGATGGGTAAAAGGATGCATTAGCTTCTAGGTTGTCAAGACAATCATTTAGAAACTTATTCATGATGTCATCATCTTCTCCAATCATGTCAACATCACAAGGAGGACATGCATTAGGAGTTGAGGGAGCATGAGTAAGTTCAATGTCATTAGGGTCATTTCCAAAGGCACAACTTGACACATCCACTAAGGACTTGAATAACATCCAAATCTTATTAAAGGACATGTCCATGATACAAATTTTAGATTGTAAACTATGCAACAATGTTGTAAATGCAATTTTGATTTTAAGAAATGCACAAGATGAATGAAATTAAGCTAAATGCAATGAATCGAATGAAACATAAAGTCTTCAAACTAAGACTGAAAGGTAACAACAAACAAAAACTTAGAAAATGAATTTTAAATGCTAGAAAATGCAATGCAAAATATGCAGAGGGACTGATTCACACAAGGTGGAAAATGAGTCCCAAGGATGCTTTTTTCAAAAATTCTATAAATTTTCAATTAAATTTTATGAATTTTATGTTTTTTGATGCAAATCTTAGATGCAAATGCATAATTTCACTATTTTTCAATGAAATTAGATGCAACAATGCAAGCTATATGAGCTTTCACTATTGCATAATTTGAAACCCTAGAATGCAAATTAATCAATGCAAATCCTAATGCAATGTTAATGCAAGCCAAATCTAGGATGAAAATGCACTCGAAATTAGAAATTTAGTGTTGTATATGCAGGTTCACCAAAATGAAATGGTGAAAAAGTGGTTAGGGATATGCTAGCATATGGTTTAGGACATAGAGCATACCCACACACACTCTTCCAATTTCATTCAAGGGCAACTCTTGAGATCTCTTTGCAAAGGAGAAAGAGATCTTGCTAAGGGTTGTCCTAGGGGTTGAAGATGATCTATTAAGGGGTTCACCACCAAGTTTAAACTTGGAAAAGATAATGAAATGCACAATGAAATGTAAAACCCAAATTGAATGCAAAACAACACTAAATGACTTGGAAAATGCTTGAAGCAACACAAAAAATGATAAAAATGAAACTGTGCACCTGAGAATCCAGAAAGTGGCTGGATGAAGGTCTAGAATGTTGGAAATTCTACTATCATAGTTGATTGGGACTCATCCACCAAGCTGGGTGAATCAGTCCAGTTTCTGGGAAAATGCACTAGAGCAGGTTTCAGCCAAAAGGGTATCCAAATCTGTAAAAAAATATTTGTCAGGCCTGTACAATGGGACTCATTCACTACTTGTGGAAAATCATTCCACTTTTGCTTTTTTAGAAGTTTCTGACCTAATTTTGTTCCTCTCAGTCTGCTCTGCTCTTTTTGACTAGTTTTTGGATCCGAAACTACAAATTGCCACCTGTAGGTCTTCTCCAAGTTCATCCAAGGCTTGATGACAACTTTGAAAACTTTGAATGATTCACAACACTTCTCCAACCTTGCTTCTTGACAACTCCACAACCTAGCCTTGCAAATCACACACAAGAAGAGGGAAAAATGTTGTGGGGTTAGTGAATAGGGGTTTGCCTTGGTAAAACCCCTTGTTGGTAATTAAACCTTGAAATGAAAGAAAATATGAACGGAGAATGATGAATGAAAAAATAAAAATGTTGAAACTCACCAAAACCTTGCAATAAGGTGCTACAATAATTCTTTAAATGGCTACAATGGATGTGGTCCTTGAATTTAGCTTGAATGATGTTGATCTTGCTTGAAACACTTGCTTGAACCATAAAACCCTATACCACAATTGTTAGAAAAAAAAAAAAAAACATGATGCAAGAAGTCTTTTTTTATGATGATTGATGCTTGAAGAATGATCTAATAAACTTTATAATCTACCCTTAAATGCTCTTGAATTCTCTCTTGTGAATGCTCAAATGCCTTGTGCACTCTCTTGAACTAGGTGGGATTATGAGTGAAAGAACCTTGTATTTATACTCAATTATGCAAGAATTCCATAAATTGCAACACTAAAAGCCAACATTAGATCTTGGAGAATAAAATTGCACCAAATATTTAAATTTAATTTAATTTTAAGTTAAACGTGACTCATTTTCCACTCTGGGTGAATGGGTCCCACCTAAGGGAACTCATTCACCCAGAATGGCGTATGAGTCCTACCTTAGGAATTTGAGGTGGTTTCTTGGGGTTTTAGAGTTTTAAATGCTTTTGTTAGGATTATCCTCAAAAATACACATCAATAAAGCTTGTGGATGCAAAATGGGGCCAATTAAAGCATAATAAAGCCCAATATTTAATGACAGGCCTAGAAAAGTGTGAAAGTGTCTTACAACACTTTACAACACTTTAAAATAAGGTAAGATTAATGATAACAGGGGTTATTTAGGTGTAATTCATTAACAAGACCTTAGAAAAGTGTGGAAGTGAGTTACAACACTTCACAACACTTAAGTAAGGTACCATTGAAATCCATTTAGTTCACAAGGGCCCAAGACCTAATTTGAATATGTTAGGCATATTGCAACACTAAATCAAGGCCAAGTTTTTTCCATCATTACACTAACATGGCCTAGTAGCTGGGACCCATCATATTGCATTATTTGAATCATAACTACACTCCCAAGTTGCACTTATGGGGGGCTGTTAGTGTGAATGGGGATATTTCCTGACTATATATTAGTGAGGACCTATTCACATTATTAATAAGTTTACTAAGGAGTTAGTTTCCTAGGTGGAAATCTAGAAACTAGTATTTAATGGGACCATATCTCATTATATCTCATTCATAGGCATGTGGTTATCTAGCCATTTAATATTTCACTCATGCATTTATAGTTGTGCATTAGGCACTTAATGATTGCAACCAAGGTGGTTATCCAAATACCTCTATCATTTCCTATATAAGGAAGGCTCTTGTACATTTGTAAATAATTCTAGATCAATTCATCATAGATCACCATTTGATCAAGTTCCCTTATTGCTCTTGTTGCAACACTTCTTTATTTGTGTGGATGGTTTTCTTCTTGGTGATGATCTATTGAAGACTGTAGCTTCAAGTAGGTTATTGCTTCATATTTCCAACAATAATGAATTCAATTTGAGTTATTTATGATCTAATTTGAATATTAGAATCTAATATAGTTGTTCTTGAAATAATAGTGTTAAAGGATTAAGGCTAGATTCATATAATTATTTTGACTAGGACATTAGAATATACCATATTAGAGCCTTGTCATGAACTTTACCCTTAGCCATATTATCTTACTTTTGTTACAATATGCATGAAAAGATAACATATCAATAGTGAATTTGGTCTTTTATAGGATGAATATCTAGTCATTCTTGTTGGGCATTTACAAATTTTTGGTGTGAATAAATTTCTTGTAGCTAGCTAATTCACTCATGCTAGGTAATTAGGGGACATATTCACATGTTAATTTTACTTAGGATATAAGATTTTTTCTAGAAGTCTTAGTTGGCTTTTCTAGAACTTATCTTATCTAGCTATATTGCATGATTCCTAGGTAGTTAGTTGTCTCATGTCATAGGATTAAGACACTTGTCAAATCTTTTCTAATCCTATCTCTCATCCTTTCCTTTATAAGAAAGGCATCTCATGTACATTTGCATTGAATCAATTCAACCATTAGTCAATCTTACATAGTGAAGCAAGCTTTCTTTCCATTCTCTATCTTGTGGAAGTGGTTTTGGTATAGCAACTGTTCCTGAGGGTGTTGGGGAGTCACCATTTACTCCCACATGGTATCAGAGCTCCAAGTGTTGCAAATTCCTTCCTAGATCCGAGAGCATTGTGTTGGCTTGAAGTTTTTTTGCTAGGTGCATATTGGGGTTTCAAGAGCCTCACGGTTGAAATCAAAAGGCTCTGTAGATGAATTTTGACTGTAAATTTGTCTATTTTGGGTAAAGTTGTTTTTGAGGCAAAAAAAAAATTGCTGGGACAGCATAAGCGGAACATTTTCCTATTTTCGCAAAAAAATATTTTTGAAAAATATTTTTTGCAATATATTATCAAAATATTTTGGGCAAATATTATTAAATTTTAGGCAATTTAATGTATTTGGTGGGTTAATATTATTCATTGGTGGCATTTTTCAATTTTTGTGGACTGTTATAAGCTTGTGGCAAAGGAATTAATTTTATTGGGAGGGCACATTGTACTCTAGTCGGCCCATTTGTTGTCTCGCCGATCACCGTGCTTATTCTCGTCGGTCAATCTTGCTTCTCCCACCCGCCGACATTGACTATTCATCCTTCTCCAATGTAATCTACAGATCGTATATGTCTACAGGCCTTATTAGATCTGAATCGACATTCATCCCGGTGTCAATCAATCGACATATTCCTCCATCGCAGTCGGGTACATCACTATATAACTCGTTGGTGTCCTTTGTTGTGTTTGGGCTGGTCAAAGTACATGTCCGTAGGGTACGAAGGCTTGATCCTTTTTTTTAAATATGGTCGATGTTTCTTTTTTAATATATTCAAAGTCTTAAGTCTTTGGCCGACCATCTTGTATAGTGGGTATTTTATTTTTCCTTTGTGAAGCCCGTGGTCATATGAATGACCAGGAGCCCACTGACAAGTGCCCATTTTTTGCTCTGATTTAGCCTTCTCATGTCCTCATTTTTCCCCCCATAGTGCCTTTTACAGGCCTTTTTTTTCATTTTATCATAACTTTTGTAAACAGAGGCCATTTTTCAGAAACGAGATATTGTCAGAAATATGGAAGTGTAAATTTTTCAGTGGTGCAAATATTTTGCAAATATTTTGTAGTTTTGTACCATTTTTTTTAGATTGAAGACAAATCTCCATTTTTGGCCTTCGGAGCTCATATCTTTGTAAATGGGTTTCTTAATTACTTTGGAGAAAGGGAACTATAGGAAATGGAGTAATTTAATTCTCACTCATCTTAGTGAGTGGAATCTATTGTCATATTTGTTTAATAAAGTTCCTTGTCCTAGCACAAATGAAGAGTATTGCATTTGGAAAGGCTTTAGGGCTAGAGTCTTTAGAGTTATTTTTGAAAAAGTAAATGATGACATTTTGGAGACACTTATTCACGTTGAATTTCCTCATGCTCTTTGGACTCACATTAGAGAGGTATATGGAGACCATGATTCTTCTCCATCTCTTGAAGATCCTCTTTCCATCTCCAATGTGCTTCTTCATTCTTCAGAGTTGATAACCCATGCTTGTGATCCTTTGGAGGAGATTGTAGACGCTTCAGAGGTTTCTAATTCTTCATCTTCTATTGTCAAGTCATTGATTACATCTAGTGATTCATTGCAACAGGTATCTAATAGTCTTCCTGATTAGGATTCCTATTTGACAATAATTGCTTCTTTGTTTGTGGAGTCTCACATTTCAAATTTGGAGGACCAATTTGAGGGTTTATCTCTCCTGTTTGATGATAGTCATGGATCCACTATTATCACTTCATGTTTGTCTTTGGAGCTTGTTCAAGATCAGTTTGCACTTGTTCCTGGTTTGTCATAGTTTATTGTGATTGGGCATGTACCTGATTGGATTGAGGCATCATCATCATCCAAGAACCTTGCAACACATGAGAAAATTTCAAAGACACAATCTTCATACATTTGGATTCCTCTTCCTCCTAATTCCTATCCTGCATGGGAAGCTTTCCTGCATTTGTACTTGGTGTATCTTCTTCCTAAGGGGCGAAACATTTTTTGTAGGCATTGGATTATGTTTTGTCTTTAGACATTAACCATACTTGTAGGTGATCACACATTGTGGGTGGATATCTTATCTCTCTACTTCCCTCTTATGGGGGGGTCATTAATTGTATATACATGATGGATGTAGTCCTTGGGGGGTATCATTGAGTCCTCCATACATCATGTTTGTTTTTTGTTTTGTTTTCTCTCTTTTGGAGAGGATTTTTGTCCCACTTGGTTTTCTCCTTTTCTACGCTTGTGAGAGATTTCTTTGTCATTGCATTTGCATTGTAAATGGGTAACTAACATGGCCTAGTAGTCGGGACCCATAGTTATAGTTTGCATAATAATCTTCTCCCTAAGTTGCACTAAAGGGGGGGTGTTGGTGTGAATAAATGTCTTGTACCTAGCTAATTCACTCACTAGGTAATTAGGGGACATATTCATATGTTAAGTTTACTTAGGATATAAGATTCTTTCTAGAAGTCTTAGTTGGCTTTTCTAGAACTTATCTTATCTAGCTATATTGCATGATTCCTAGGTAGTTAGTTGTTTCATGTCATAGGATTAAGACACTTGTCATAATCTTGTCTAATCCTATCTCTCATCCTTTCCTTTATAAGCAAGGCATCTCATGTACATTTGCATTGAATCAATTCAATCATTAATCAATCTTGCATTGTGAAGCAAGCTTTCTTGCCATTCTCTCTCTTGTGGAAGTGGTTTTGGTCTAGCAACTGTTCCTGGGGGTGTTGGGGAGTCGCCATTTACTCCCACACAAATTAGATAGTAATGTATGTGAAAAACTTTAAAACCTTATGATGTAGATTCCTTTTATGTAGAAATTTTGTTATACTTAATTTTATTTTATTTTTATTAAATTAAAATAAATTTATTTAAGAAGGGTTAAACAGGTCATTATTATAAGGTAGCAAAAGATATTTAAGATAGAAAACTTATGCTAAATATAAATGAATGAGGAGTTAAAATTTCTCAATAAACTTGTTATATAATTTCACATTTGGAGGTAGATTAAGATCTTAATGATAATAAATTTCCACAATCTATATTGCTGCATGAATCTATTTCTAGATTTGATTATGTTATAACATCTTTCATCAATGTTTCGGATCACACTCCATGATCCATCATTAGGATGGTAGAGAGAAAGAGGAGAAATTATCCAAAATATTGATGAAAAAAGCTTTAACACAGTCAAATCGAAAAATAGATTCATGCAAATTAAGATCTTATAACATTATTCATCATGAAACAACCTCACATAAATTTGGAAAGATATTGTACAAAAAGAATAGATAAAATTAAGTATAAATTCATAGACATCTACTAGAGATCCAATATTATCACTGATATAATTAGAAGGAGAAATTTTCTAACTCCAAAATTTTATGACAATATTGAACTTCCATTCATATTTAAAAAGAATACTATTAATATTGTCCTCCAAATCATGAATAAGCATAGTAAACTAAATTATTTATCGCTTACCTTCATCTATTTCTTAAGCATTAAAAATATGAAAATGAAGGATAATTTTAACAATAGGATGTGCATCATTAGGAATAAATTGCATGGTTGAGATTAAACTCAACCCTTTTATTACCATCCATTTTGATACGAGGGTCAAAATGAAAAAAAATTGTGAGGTTTCTTTAAAGGTTTCAAATTTTTAAAAGTCACTTTATTTTTCATTTTGAACTAGAAGTAGAAGGTAATCAAGCATTCACATTTTGTAAAGTAGTTGAATGAAAAGGTATACCATATAATTTAACATAAATAAATCAACATTAATTCTATCACCTTTGAGATCAAACAAAAAATGATGCATAACATAATTTATTTTAAGAAGAGGAAAATAATGTCAAATAAATTTTGCAATGAGCAAGATTGAAATTGAATTCTAGCATTCAAGCCATTAGAAAGGGACAACAAAGAACTAGATAAACTTATCACTCCTTAGGAAAGGAAAAATAAAATAATTGAATGTTAGATAAGGAAAATACATCCCAAAAATATCTACATAAAATAACACTTAGCATACTAATAATCATGGACAATGGAGATGTCACTTAAATGCAAAGAACAATAATGAAGATAAAAAATATCTAAAAGGACTTCCACATGTATAGAATAAAAAGGGAAAACATGTAGGAGATGCTCACAAAATTAGACAGTTCAATATATGTACCACATCCATATGTCATTTACAATAGAGAAAGAAACCAAAATATTTAAGAAATAAAAATAAAACTCGATAATTAGAAAAAATTGACCAAGTATTAATTTACAATGAAAATAGCTTGGAAAAGAGAGCTAAAATAAAACAAAAGAAAGAAAAATTTATAAAGCTTATCTTAAGTGTTAGCCAAACAAATCCAAGCTACACTAAAAATAAATATTCTCAAATAGAAAGAAAATATTATGTAGTTACCCAAGACTTATTAAGCACTAAGGTCCAAAATAAGAAGCATGAATAAATTGAAAAATATTCAACTTTTAAAATAATTAAAACCCTAATAAAGGAAAAGTAGCCAACTCATACAATGTATTCTACACATGCCAAAAACGATAGAAAAAAATTAACCATCTCAAAAAAATTATTTCTTTGTATAAAAAAAGAGATTTTGAAATTCATCAAAAGGTAAAATAATTTTAAAGAAATTTTAAGTAAAAAATAATGCAAATTCAAATTAGTGAACCAATCCACTACCTTATTACCTTTTATATCAGTTGGTCTAAAAAAAATTAACTTCTTGATAAGAAAATCTATTTCTAACAGATGAAAATATATAATCCTCTATATTCTTTAAAACGAAAGCTTTAGCTTCCAATTTTAAAACAAAATTAGGCTTTCTATTTTCTATAAATTATTAGTATCAAAATTGAAAAGTGAATTTTCTAATTAAAAACCTCACCTTTGTGATTTTGAAGAATAAAACCACCATGAAATAATCTAGGATTATTAGTCCCTGCCTGTAAAGGCGGAGACTAATGTTTTTGATTGAGCTAAAATTGCAATAGTTGATGCATTGGGATTCGTGTGGGTAGCTATTTACAGGCTTAAACCAAAGTCTATTTGTTTTTAACTATTTTCTTGCATGGAAATTGCAGATTTATTTAGCTCGTTGTTGGCCAACGACTAATATCTTGGGGTTTAGATTTTGAAAACAAAATTGAAAAGCCTGTCCAATAAAAATAAAGAGGGGAAAGTATTAAACATCGTATCCTAATGTTTCATCCATTCTTTTGGAGAGGGCATATGGTACTGGAGCTAAATGCGTGGCACAATAAAATGTGGTTCACGTGCCTTGTCTGTGCTTCCACATTTTGCATTTCATGCATGCGAGAATAAACACCGAATAACCCACAAATTCCATTGACATTTTACCAAAGTTTTCTTTACAACTTATGTAGAAACACCTACAGTAAAGATCTGTGCGAGAGCAATATACCAATGGCGTCGAACAACAGACCATGGCATAAACAGAGATCCTATTGCTGCAGCAGCCCTTCTGCGTTTATCTTTTCATGATTGTCAAATAGATGTAATTTAATTGCAATCTTTTTCTTTTATTCAATCTTGTTCATAGAGACAGATTGATGGTACTATGTTTCTATAATGTATAGTAAGTGTTCTATTTTTTCAGGGCTGTGATGCATCTGTTTTGAAACATCAATGAGGAACACGTCTCTGTGTCGCTCATGGCACCGACCTCTACAATGCATAGCTTTTCCATGAACCAGAGGCTTCTGACAGTCCAGATTGTTGGGTTTGTGATCCTTCTGCTCTCCTACCAGCTCTCCGTCCGCATTCCTCCTCATAACTTGGCTCCTCCCGGTAATTATCTTCTCTTTGTGCTCTACCATGAAGTTCCTAGCATTGGTCAATGTGTGCGGCTTCATGGATGAAAATATTGGCAACATGCAAACATTTTCATTTCATTCATTCAAGATTTCAAGAACCCATGTCCATGGGTTGGAGAAAGAACATGTCAAGAAAATTTAGGTTCATGCTTAGAAACTTCCCAAATCATGAACTAGGTAGCAAGTTTTTTAAATTTAGGATTCCAATCTGAAAACTGCTTGAGACAGAACAATGTCTCTCGAGCTTCTTCCAACGATTGGAGATATATAAAGAAAAAAATGTATATTATGTATTCGCATATATTAAGATTTTTGTAAGGACATTTCTATGTCCAATCTTGTTTCTCCACTTTGATCTCTTGTAATTTAATTTATTATCAATATCAAATTTATTGACATTTCAATCCTCATGCTTTTTGTTCTTCATGATCTGCAATCGGTCCTATCTTTAATCCGCCTTCCATGGTACCTAATTTATTTGGGTAAATGAAAAACTACAAAGAGACGAAGTAGTTAATCAGAATATTATTACTCTTTGAGAATTTGAACTCCATGGATTCCTTCTGATATACCTAGTTGCACTTTTAGGTAGGTTGTGTAAGGTTTAGAATTTCAGAAAGAATAATTTTTTATATTTGGTAGGAAAAGTGCATTGAAATCCAAGGTTTGTTGAGCACCTAAAATGTCTGGCTGTGGTCATTGATTGATCTTTCAAAAGGAAACATTTATGGGTCCACAGGCTAATTAATGGCAATAGTTACCAAAATTCTGCTCTGTTCATTTTATAGATTTTTATTTTTATTTATGGGAAGGTTATGGAAAAGTTTTGCAAGTATTCAAGGATAACAAATTACAAAGCGGTAGTCATTGCTTATTTACCATCCTTCATTACTACTATTTTAACATTTTATATGATGCTTTCTAATCTGTAATTTGTTTCATTCCATGCAAAAGGTCGAAAGAAGAAATCCAAATTCACTGCCTTCTCTTGAAGAGGGTCAGTTTTATGATAGGTTGATAACTTGTATCCTGTGTGGTATTGTGCTTGCTTATTTTTTGGTTTTGTTATTAGAGATTAGAAGAGCTTTACTATTTTAACTGTGCAAATTATCATATGGAAGTTTCCTGTTTGTGGTCATGCTTTATTTAGGCATTACACATAAGGGGATTGGCCATAAATGAGAGTAGTAATGATGATGGTTAGGCCAAATAAAATTACCTCTGCCCTTGCAAGTTTTTATGAGATTGCAAAGAAAACTGTCACTGCATAATTTTCAGAAAAAAAGATCTCAAAAAATCTTTGCATGTACATCAAAACTCTAGGCCCTATCTGCAACACCCTCACAAACTTTTCTCTGATAAAATGGATGCTCCGATTATTTGAGGTCAGTCTGATATTTCTTTCCAGATACAATTCAAAATCTTGTAAGAAACCACCCGTGCATTAAAAATAGGAGTTGCACCCCCCTCCTTGGAACTCCCTTCTTGGAGTTGCTAACTCAATATTATATGGTCTGAAACCTAAAATTATTATCTTAAATGCTCTGAAAGCTTAACAATATGCAAGGGGTGCAAAGGTCTCTTGCTAGTCTACCCCTTCCTATTGAGCATGTCCTTATCCATGGTGTAGACACAAGTCTGTTATATTGAAAAGGCCAGACCATCTGTTATTAAAAATTGTTTTATAATAAAGGTTTTCAGAGGTGTCCAAAGATTCTTTAAAAAGCACCAAGCGACCTCTCCACCACTTCTATCTTGACAAAAAACTAGCAAATCAAAATCAACAATTGACACAAGCAGCAAAGAACACCAAGAGATCAAGACAAAAAAAATATCAATAGATACTTTATGGTGGACTACCAACTTACCAATCTTTACTCATCTACAAAGATTCTTCCCAAAATGTACACATAAGAAAAAAATTCAAAACAGTTGTTTAAAAAATATTATCTTAGATAGAGTGGAGAAACACAACATGGACAAGGGAAGGCACAACTTACCACCCAAAGGAGCAAATGAGGCTTGCGAGTGGTAATATTATCTGTAACCAGCTTGAATCCTTTATATGCATCAACTATCTCAACTATAGTCATGGCACCAGAAGAACACAATTGACTCACTTCTGCATCCTTTATATGCATCAACTATCTCAACTATAGTCATGGTACCAAGCAAGAAGAACACAAAAGAACACAATCTGACTCACTTCTACAGATGTTTCACTCAATTCATGGACTGCTACATCAACTGATGGAGCCTGGCATGCCAAAAAAATTTGACAATAAGGATAAATTTGAAGTTAGATAATGCTAGACTTGCAATTTAGAACACAACCATACAAATTAAAGCACATTATCTTAAATACATAAGTAAATGTATCTGATGTCTCAATACTAGCATTTCCTATATCTTAAATACATAAGTAAATGTATCTGATGTCTCAATACTAGCATTTCCTATATTGTGCAAGATGACAAGCCTTATCTTAAACATAAGGGAATATGAATTGATTTCTCATTATTATTCTTTTCTTTATTTAACAGTTTGAATAAACTAACAACTGAATTAAGACTGAGGGCGTATTAACAGGACAAATGAATTGACAAATGACTAAAATTGGTGTTACTTTCAGGACAAATGAATTGTCAAATGACTGAAATTGGTGTTACTTTTGGAGTCTTGCAAACAAATACTAGCAAAAAGCAGTCATCAAAGACCAACTCCAAAATACTCATAACACAGTTTCCCTACACCCAGACCTGCTTAAGGCAGGGACTCCAGCTCACGCAGAGCGCTTGTTTTTAGAAGCTTTTTCAAAGTTAAATGTGATCCATTATTTTAGAGGAGGAGACCAAACTTTGGCATTATATTTTTCTTTTTTTATTTTTTGGTAAGGCTTGTTCAAAACTTTAATAAACTTTTTATTAATTTAATGAATTTTTCTCTTACAAATATACTTTTTTTTTCCGTGGGACTAGATCATACAAAAATAAGGATATGCATATGTGATTCCCATCCAATATTTTTTAATTAGATATTCATCACTTTAAAAAAATATATATTTTTCATTAACCATGACTTCTGAAAAATTCTAATAAGACTGATATGTTGGTGTGAACAAAGTTATTCTCAAATCTATTACCTTATTTATTTATTTTCATATCTAGTTAGTTAAGTATAATTAGGGCATTTACTTTTCATGTCTCGATTTATAAGCTTAAGAAAATTGGCATAAACTTATATGTCCTAGGTTTCTCCATTTCCAACATGGATATTATATATCATAATATCAATTATTTAAAATATAGCATTCTTCATTTCTTCTCTTTTTGTGAAAGGTTCATTGGTGTTTCCAAATATTCTTGGCTCCTATGGTTTCTTTTAGGGGCTTAACATTGTATTATAGCTATAGATCTATAAGCTTATTCTCTTGTTTGATCCTTTTATATGGTGTATGTTACAGAAAAATAAATGTTATCACTGAGTTTCAAAGAACGGATTAATACTAAACTTGATAGGGTTTTCTTGTTATGCTTGAAAATCAGTTTTTGAAGGGGATCCATTGGTAGACATATTAAATTATTTGTCATACATATCATCCATAATTTTATAGGACACTCATAATATACCTATTGCATCATACCATCCCTACACCATTATATTTCCTCAGGCATCAACATTGTTTAGATGTACATGTTAATATGGATTATTTTTTCTTTCAGTTTTTTAATTAAAAAATTATTTGTTTTCTATATGAACCCTATACAAGCCTTGTGCCCATACCCACTGGTGGTAGTAGTTATACTAGTAAATTCAAAAGCCTCATAGTCCAAACTAGTGTTGTTCAAATCCCTCGAGTGGTGGCCTTATATGCTTTACTACCCATTGGTGCTAGTATCAATATCAACAACCTCCTATATTTGATGCCACAATAAGACATTTGTAGCTACACAACTGAAATCTATCCCTATAGTTGGTAATAAAATGTTCTTAGAATATTATCATCAAAATATCCTTCGCCCTTAAAAACCACATTCTATGGTATAGACAATAGTTTATATTTTCTCAAAAATATTTATACATGTTAAATAATGGTTTTTTGAAAATGAGTCATTGTTTGGGAATATTCCTTAGATTTTTGTTATATTTTGGCCATAGAGAAATACTTTTATGATGAGATCATTATAAATCATCATTCTACCTTTGGATTCTTTTGCACTTGTGTTGTAGGAGTTTTCTATTTTGTTGTTGAATTTCAAATATCCTAAATTCTTTCTTATACAATATCTACTTGTCAAGGAATTTTTTAAGGAAAATTTTGAGATACAATTTCATGCTCTTTGTAATGTTGTAGATTATTTTTTGTTTGAGAATTAAAGAAATAATTTTTCATAATAATCTTGTCATGTATTACTCATTCTGAGAACTTTGAAGCTCTATAACTTTGTAGATATGGACTAATTTTTGGGTTGAATTTCTTGAAGTAAAGAATTTTTTAGGCACTTCATAATAACCCCTTCTTCTCGTCTCTTGAAGTAGAATAGATTTTTATAATATGGTCTTTTTTGAAAATTTTAAGGATAGATTATATGCACTTTAAGATTTATAAAAATATTGATATAAAATACAATAATTTATACATGTATTTTTTGGGATTCTACATATCATATTGTTCCATTCTTGTACTCATAATATTTGTAAAGTTTGATGGGGCCTTTGTTCTGTGTGGTTTGATTTAGCCATCACAACCTTTTCTATCTTTATGTGTGTATCTTTTGTATGATTATACCATTATAAAAGTGTCATGATATGTTGGTTGTGTGTTCCTTTCATTGACAACCTTGTCTATGTTCAAGTGAGTGTCGTGTATGAGCACACCTTTTTTTAGTTGTAGGTATACTAGCATATATATTTAAATTTTTTGTATAAAATATGTCGATCAATATCTTTGGATGGTTGGTTCATCTTGAAGCAGCAACTACCAACAACAATATCTTTTCTACCATGTTAATCCTCTCAGTTCCAAACAAACAACAAACCGATGGAAAAAGCCATACCTTCATAACTTGTCCCAAAGTCCCTGTTTCCAATACGGCCCTTGCACCCAGAATCAACCCCACCAAATGGTCTCCACACTCACATTTCAAACAATGCTCATCCCACCATCCAATGTCCCACAGTTCAGTACTGCTTCCTGAAACCATGGCAACCTCCTTCCCACCAGTCTCTAAAGTAGTCCCATGATTCAGCTGAAACACACAGTGCTCAGTCACCATGTGTCTCTCTGTGTTGCCAGCCAATGTCCATGCCCAAACCGAATCCACAAAATGCTGAAAATCCCAACCCCATTCTTTAATGTGGGAACCAATATTTAACAAGACTTTGATTGAGGTCGGCTTGTGAGCTGGTAACTTCTTTTGTGATCAACAAACGCTTTACAAAATTTCACTTTTTATTTAAACAATATAAGAATTCTGACTTATATTTACATGGGTTAAAAGCGTCTCTCATTTTTTCTTTTATTTAATATGGACTCGTCCAGCGGAATGGAAGCCGGCTTTTTTCTTTTAATAATATGGACTGGTTCATGGAATGTGGTTTGCAATTTGAGTTCCAGTCCTCCTAATATGAAAAGATTTGTACTCTCTCAATGATGTATGTTTATTTTCTGAATGGTTCTATTTCTTTCCAAGTTTTAACATTTATTAACGACGGTAATACCATATGAGGAATCCACCAAGCTCGACACTTTCTATCTCAACTATTGGTGTCTCTCTTATCCAACATCCGAATCATGCAGTCCAAGGTTATGATCTTGTATTGCTATAATCTTCTATAAAGTACTATTACTTTTTTGCTTGACAAGAAGCTTTGCAGGTTTTACCTATTTCATACTTTCTGTAAATTGTTTGAGGATTAAGAAATTTATGCTCAACTTTAAATTTCACTATAGCTTTTAAAAAAATGAACCTGCCTTTTTATACAAGATGGATCTTCCTTCAGCTTAGATGTCATAACCAAGGACCTATGTTTTCTATCAAATCAGAGAAATTGCACTTGCCTTAACTTCCTGAGTGCAGAATTCCTGATACTCCAATTTAGCAGTCAACCAGAGTGCAATACAGTTGTTAAAAAGATTACTTATTTTACGTCTGTATTGAGAGCTATAAAGCTGGTGAATGATCATGTGGCATGTAGCATGTTTCTGCTACTATGGCTAATTAATACTAATGAGCTGAAAATTTCAATGTTATGATATTCACTTGATACACATACTAGTTTTGCATTACAGAAACAATTATAAGTTGAGAAGAAAACTTGGGACTAAGCATTGACATGGAATCAATAGCATTCAAAATCTTCAGTGGAATGTAACAGCTCCTTCAGGATATGGGAGCTTTTCTGGTCTTATATAAAGAAATATCTTCTAGTTTACATCAGCTAGTGAAAAACACAGGAATGTTCAAGAACTTAGGCATGAACAAAATTAACAAACCACATATTTTGTAAAATGAACCTTAACTTTGTTGGAACATTTAAGGTTTACATTTTAATAAAGTCATTTAAGTTAGTAATTAGTTGGGATTTAGTTTCCTGTAGGGTAGTTTGTGAAGTTGTATGGGAATGCAATGCTTTATAAGAATTTGCACAATATTTTGTAGTCACCAAATGATTAATAATAATATTTTATATATTTTTACTGTACATATTATATGTAAGATTATTTTGAAATAGTTTTAACTTTTGCCTCCATTTTTCAACAAACTTTAAGTTTCAATGTCTAGAGGACATTTGCAATGAATCAATGAATAGAATTTCTGATGTTTTATAGGCAAAACAATTGTTTAAACCTGAAATTCTTATATTTGATAGAATTTTCTTTTATGATTCAAGTCTAGAATCACAAGGCTGTGAAATAGTTCTATGCAAACCCTAGAGAAACTGCCACTACTACTGGTGACGGTAGTCATACAGTAAGACCACGTCTTCTTGTAAGGAGGATAGTTTTACTTCCCTCCTGATTTGGAGAAGTTCGAGAAGAAATGAGTGCAGGAAAAACAATCCAAGTGAGGATGGAATCTACAAGTGAATTTCCACGGAATATAAAAGGAAGAAGAAAAAAAAAAACTAAATCTAAAGATGGTCAAATTAAAAAATCTATAGTGAAGAAGATGGAGAATAAGAGAAAGAAATAATGATTGTACAGATGCAACAGAAAAAAAATTCTATACAAGGCTAGAAACTGTGATAATTATACAGTATAAACTTCTCTTGAGAAAGTTTGTTTCAAAGGTACCAAAAACCTAACATAAAATAGTAATATTGTTAGTCATTGCCAGAATTTTACAAAGTTTTGTTCTTTGATTGTTTCAATGGCTGAACAGGGTTCTCTAAAGGAGGTTTAAGGCCTCTTAAAATGAGATAATGGATAAGAGGAAACTAACCAGACTAATAAGGATCATCTCAAGCACATCGTGGTAAAGTATTAAAAGAGCTAGCATGTGTCATCTAATATCTACACTATACACTTAAGGGGCAATGAATCCTATGTTGGAGTGAAACCTAATTAACTCAAGTTATAATGATCCTGTGGGGGGATTAAGGACCAGACCATGTTCTTAATTTTATTAAAGCTAGATAAGCTGGACAACCGTTTCACAATCATTATTATACTAGTCTTCACAAGATTAAGTGGAATTTTAACTTTTGAACTATTGCGATCTCTATTGCTTGGCACATGTGCATTGTTATGTATTTCAACCCAGGTTTGCTTATATACCTAAAACACAGTGTCACAGTTTCTTGTGTAATATGTTTACTAGCAGACTTATCATATATTATGATTATGGAAAATTCAAATAGACCACCTCTAAAGGTAAATGTAGGTTAAAACCTCAGCATGTAAGCTCCTGAAGTCTTATCATCCCCTGTAATTAAGCTATCTTATATTGGAAAGTGGTAATTTCAGGCTCCTCGGGATGAAAGATCTAGGTATACAAATCTTACCAAACTAAGTGTGCAAGCAAATCCATCCAGGTAATAAAACTAGCACAGCACTGTTACTTAAGTGGTGCAGACCTAGCTAGTGTAAGGACCAAGGTAAATCAAATATAGTTTGGGGATCTTTACAGTATTCACAATGCAGTGTTTCTCAAAGTTTCCAGGTTGGGAGAAAGTGAGGACATGGGGATGCACTTTCTGTGATAGCAAAACTATGCCAAATTTTGGCGATGGCTATTTAGAACTTAAATAACTGAATCAAGCTAAAAGCAGGTAAATGCAATATGCCATATTCGCCATGGCAATCCTCACCCTTTTACCATTCTAGGGGGTTTTAGCATATTTTTCCTTAAAAGATATATTTTCCTACTTTTATGCACCAAATAGTGTTGGCTGTCCAATTCTCAAAAAGGGGATGTCCTCACCAAGTCCCTAACTCCTCAGGATGTCCAGGCCATCAGAGATGTCACCTAGACCCTCAGGAACACATCCTCGTGGAACGTTGTAATAAATTCTTACTTCAATTGACCATATAAAAGTGCAAATAACTGAAGCTATCAGATGACAGAAACTAATAAAAAGATTATAATATAATTTAATTTTAGAAGCTTCAAACAGGGGACATTAAAAAATATACACAAAGATGTCATCTTTTGTTATAACAATTACTATACTGTTGCAAATTACTTGATTCAAGGCTTGACCTTCCAAAGGAATAGCTGGTGGATCATATTTGAAGCTTGATCGCTTCCTACCAGTTTTAAAAGACTGAATGGGCAGTATACAGGGGTTATAAATAGTTAAGGCCATATTAAAATCTAGGCATTTCAGATAGAGTCCTCTCCAAGAACAAATGTTCGGTATTTCTGTACATAGTCTCATTAATAAAAACTGAAATCAAGCCAAAGAAGAAAACTATCAACCTGAACCTGAGAATTAGATCATTTTAAACCGTTGCACTGTACAGAGGAATACCATAAACTAATGAAACAGATCTTGAAATGAAAAGCAATAGACCTGAAATTCAGTTACCGTTTGCTCCATAGTGATTCTTCATTAATTTTAGTTAACTCTTCATCATCCAGGCGCTTCCAAGTCCTTATATCTGTGACGCCCTGCCACATCTTTTGACCTTTTTCAAGAGTAGCCATGATCACTCTTGCTCGTCTTGACCATCCTGCTTTTCCATAGGCATGATATCCAAATCCACCCCCATAACACAGCCAAATTCCCTTGGATTTCCCACAAAAGTCATTAACATGATCATGACCCACAAATGCTGCTTTAACATCACCAGTACGGACAAAAGTGTTCAAGACACCTGAGTTCACAGAGGCACAACCCACCTGTTCCTGCTTCTCACCCACAATTTCTGAGGCTCTAAAGTACCCTACCTCAGGGAGGGGAATATGGAAAAAGGCAAGAGCTGGAGCCAGATTGGTCTGTGTTTTTGGTCCCATTCTATTTGTATCCTGTCAACATCCAAATTACAGATTATGCCATCCTTTCACAACCTTCATGTCCAAAATATAACATTTGCTTCAAGAGTCGGCTAAATAAATAGCGAAGATGGTGCAATGGAGAGCATAAACATTGTTTGCTTCAAAAGAAAAAGCTCATAGATTTTGTTGAGCAGGCTGCAACGCAGAAGTATAGATGATTTTCATAAATGCATGCCCTAATACACTATTTATAAAGAAAAAACAGTTGCAATATGTTTGAAAATTTTGTCCTACATATCCTATCAGTCTACCTGTAACACTGCAGAAACATCTTGGAGCCAGGCTTGCTGGCTTTCCTTAATCCACCCATAGCCAGGAATTCCAGGAACAACTGATCTGTCACCACTATCCAGAAAATAAAGATTGAAAATACTCTCATTCTCAAAATCTGACCCAACAGCTCTCTTTACTTCTATATTATAGTTTCCAAAACCATCAATTTGCACAAATCTTTGCCTCTGACTTGTGTTATGATTGTTCTGAAGAGGATTAACCTGTGAAACAGAATAATCCATAACAGATATATATGACATCAATTCTTCACGAGTCATAGTAGATTCCTGGTCATGATTACCCAACACTGCTGCCCAAGCAATCTTGGATTTCACTGCAGGAGCAAATGCAGCATCCATAGAATCTGCAGCATCAGCAGAATCTGGTCCGTAGATGTTGTCTCCTGATCAAGTATGTTTTATACTTTTTAAAGTTAAGTCCATCATAATTTCTACTGTACAATTGAGAATTCCAGGGCATCATTTTGTTTTGGTAGAATGAATTAAAAAAAAAAACAGAGATTGCAGGATAATAGATTACCTATGCTGATAAAGCAATTAATGCACAGCAAAGGAAACCAAGCAGAAAATTAACCATAAACCATCTACGATAACATCTAGTCAGTCATAACCTTTCCATTCTGACTTTCTGAATTTAGTTGATTTTCCAATGCCAAAAGAGGTATATTAAGATTATGTTTTTTCTTGTCCGGGAAGATACAAGTGTTTAGCCAGGCAGCAGTCAGCAGCCAAACGAACCATCATAATGCCTTCTGAATGGTGTTGCAGCAGTCGATGGTTTCATTTTATTATTATGCCTGACTACAAAGGGGATGGTGGCTCAGTAATAAAGTACCCAAGCATGTTAATGGGAGGTCCTATGTTTAAGTCCTGGCTGGGCCATGGAAAATAACAGAGTAACAGAGCCAAACAAGGAGGCCAAGAAATGAAGTGCGGTTTGGGGGAGGAGTAAAGCAATCCACACTCCATACTGCACAGCACAATGGTAGAGAATTCTAGATGCTAACACAGAAAATAAAACTACTGATTTGTTTTAAAGTTGTCTTCTCGTCAATGGCTTAAGTTTGTTTTTTGGTTTTTTCTCTAGTCATTATTGCCAGACATTTCTTATAAGAAATGATAATGTAGAACTAAAAAGCATGGACAAGAGAGTAAATCTGTACCTGTAAATACAATGAAATCAGGTTTCTCATATTGGATCATCCGATTAAGAAATGCAGAAGTGTTCCGGTCTGAACAAGTATGGAACTGAGAAGGAAGAACATCTTCACAGCTGCTGACTGCTCCATTTGCAAAATGCATATCAGCTACCTGCATACCTCAATAAAAAAATCAATGCAATAACCAGCTCTCTAATCCGAAGACTTAAATAATCCAAGATATTTTGAGGTTCTACCATGAATCCAGAATCGGTTATTAATTATTTGAATGAAGGGTTTGAATTAACAAAAACCCAGTAAATGAACTTAACTTCCAAATTAAGAAAAATATAAAAGAATCAAGAGTATTTTACTGGAACGAAATCCTAAATGAGATATGCTACTTGATATGGAAACTGATTGTAATTAGAAAATGCCTAACGTATTATCTAACTATTGATTTAGTCCAAGGCCTTGTGGTGTAATGATACTGGGGTCAACTGTACGTTGTAAGAGCATGATCCAGGCTGAAATCTGTCTGGTTGCAAAATGGTTTAAGCTAAAGCAAGATTTACCATTTTATTTTTTAGTGCGGTTGAAAATTTCTTGGGTATTAAAGAAAACAAAAGATGCACCTGGAGAATTTTGAACTGACCATCCTGATTGAAGCGAAGGGGCAAAGTAGGCAATTTCTTGGGAGCTGGCTTATGATACCCAAGTATCAGTCTTCCAAAGATGTGTTGCAGATAAAACACAGACAAGCTCAGAAGCATTAAATACAGTAGCAGGTATCCTACTGACTCGTAGTCCACTTCCCATTTCTTTGGCCTCGATCTATTCAAAATGGACAACCCCATGATGAATCTATCTTCAATACACGTTCAACATATGGTGAGACGACATTTGAAGAAGAATGTATATGGAATTCGTAATGGAGATGAGCTGTTCTGGACCGTCTTCCCTGACAATGGAGTTTTCTGGATGGGTAGTTGGGTTTGGTATCTGAATACAGGGGAGTGGAGCTAATAGTGGAGGGGATCTCGTACTCCGTTAAGATCATTTTTTTTTTCAACTTCCTTTTATAATTTTTTATTAAATAGATTATTTGACTTTCATGATTAATATTTAAATAATAATTTTTTAATTATTTTCAAAGGAATATATTCTATTTAGTTTTATTTAATAAAGGATAATAGTATAATATTTGTAAAAAGGGGTTGTAAAGAAGCACACCCACAACTTAATAGTTTGACATAAATATATATGTATGTGCATTAAAATCATATAACTTAATCAATTGGTTATAAATATTTGATTAATATACATTTGCAATACTGAAATTTGCATATTTATCAAATTATCATTCTTTTACAATCATGTACCCTCTTACATGTACCCTCACATTTTTATCATTTATCAATCATTATTTGCACACAATTTCATACACTTAATCTCTACTTCAATCTAATTGTTTCTTCCACCTAGTTCACATTTATGTCACTAGGGATTGAACTAAATTAATTCAATCGTGAAGCATGTATGATTGGACTTAAAATTCAAATTTTAAAATTCTTTTCTTTTTCAATAGTTATTGTGAGTCAACTTGGTACATACCTTTGTGAATTATTGTTATGTCTTGGCACTGTTTAAATACATTTATTTGTGTAATTAAGATACCAATAAAAGGGAATAAGGAAAGAACAAGGACAAAAAACTAGAGCACATTTCTTTTTTTTTTGGATGGAGAGTCTTAAGATATATTAAAATCATATACGTTGTTTGCATGTTTATGTGCATTATTGATGATCATTGCTCAAACTCATAAAGTCAATTTGTAAGAGGTTGATTGTAGGCAAGGAAACCTGCAAAACACAGAGTAGAAGAACTTACTACAAACCATTGCAAAGAGGTTGTAGAGCTCTTGGTTGACAAGTCAACTCCAAGAAGTATGATAGATTGTAAGGGACACATCATAGAATCTGTCATATGTCATAGATTCCAAGTGGGACGCGTATGTCCACTTGGGATGATGATGTGTCATCCAGTCACCTCCAAAGAGGATGCCACCCAATTGGTGGGTCCCAATCTGTTACATGACACCATAGGAAATTAAATAATACAAATAAATACATTATTTACATCAATTAAATCAATATTAGGACTCTAAGGTTGAGACACCTTAATCCCAACAATTATATAATTTTTATTTATTTTTAATCTACATTGTAATTGGTGTTATTTCAATTGCTTCGGTTTTCCTATAAATCTTAATAGATTTGATGAATTTAAAATTGGATGAAATTTTAAGGGTAGTTGATGAAGATTAATTAATTAATTGATCAAGACCTAAGAAGAATTAGTGAACAGTATTATGGTTAAATTAATTTAATTTTAATTAATTAACCTTAGAAGAAGTGGGAGAGAATAATTGATTAAATAATATGTTATTTAATTAATTGTAGGAATGGATATTAACTAAATAATAAATTATTTAATTAATTGTGGGAATAAGGAAAAGTGATTAATTACATAAATAAATAATTAAATATTTGATTAATTAATTAATTATATGAGTTGGAAGAGAGTGATTGATTTAGGGGTATCTACAGTTCTAAATTCATGTAAACTCTA
>VDFB02353493.1:97944452-97996508 GCA_007258455.2 Sequoia sempervirens | reverse complement strand
ATTATGTTGTGCATGATATGCATTGCCTCCATTGTGAAAATTCCCAATTGTACTATCAGGTATTTGAGGAGTCCAATTCTTGTCTGCATTTGTGTATTCATTCATTCCATATACAAATTCCATTCTTCATCAAGCTTTTTCAGAGTCGCCACCTACTTTTCCAAAAGTAGGAAAATTATTATTTCTGATCTCCTCCCCAGTAGAATCACTCTTTCTGAATCTTCTCAAATTACAACCTTTTCTTTAGTGACTCTATATGATGGTCTTCAACCAAATTTTCTGATGTAATCCCCAACAGAGTCGCCAATTTTTTAGCTCTCAAAAACATAGGCGGAATGCCTCAAGAGGCTACCAATCTCTTGATATGCTTTAGGGCAACAAACAAGGTCAAAAACTTTCAACCTTCTACTCTTTAGGTGCTGCTAGACCTAGGCGGGTGTACCTATCTAAATGAAGTAGACTTGACTTATGATTATCCTTCTTGCAATGATTTGTCCACAATGGCAAATGGAAGTGAACAAATGAAATCAAACTTGGTACAAATAGCAATAGCAATCTTCCTAATCTAAATCCTAAAATGCTCAATTAACAGATATAAAGAAACTGGATGAATTCAAATGATGAAACTACAAAGACCAATGCCTTATTGGGTATGTGGAGTCGAATGAAACAGAAGTGGGCAACTTATTCTGGCAGAAACTAAAATTGTCAGCATATGATCTATTTATAACTTGTATAAACATGCAGGATTATGACTACTAAGCTCTACTTTAATAATCCAGATGAATCTCCCTGATTACTGTGATCAACCAAAAGGATTTAATCTCTCCTTGAGAGAACCAGTTAATTAACCACACAAATACAACAAATGTGCATTGATAAACTGAAAGTAAACTTGTTACATCAATTTAAACAACCAGAAAGAATCAATCATGGAGACAGCTTAGCAATACTTTTCAATAAACTCAACAGACAATTGATACCAAAAATAACCTACCACATCAACTGACTTTCATTGAAATCACCATTTGAAAACATGCAACATAGCCTCTAATTTGAGAAATTTATTCTACTGTATCCATCTCTACCTACTGTATCTAATCTAAAATCTGATCTCATCCATTCATTCACAATTGGGAGTGAATATTTATACACCAGCATCTGAACAAACACATCGTTTTGAAATTCCATGTCGGCCAAAACCCATGTTGGCCAACCATTACAATTGGGCATATTCATGTCATCCTACAACAGTAATTTAGGAACTCACACGTCAACCACAATGTTTGAGTCTTTGTTTAATCATTCGCCAAGGCAGTCGCCAAGACATCTCTGTGAGCTATGCCAAAGGAAATTCAATCGTTTGTCATCCCCTTGGTTATATTCACCTTCGCTGTGACCTCGCAGAGTCGGGGAAACATCATGCAAATAATGGTTCATTATACCGGAAGTCACCCCAAACGCCATCTCCAAGTCCCTAAGACATAAGAAATTATCTTACCGAGATGCACCTAACATATGCCTTCGCCAAGACAATAGATAGTTGGAGATATGTTATATAGATTTCTCCATGTTTCACTGAGAGTACACATGATACATATTGGTCGCCATGACATATGATTTTTCTCGCCGATGAGTTCATCTATCTCATGTATATCGCTGTAACTTCCAACTATCGGGGAGATCTCACGTAGACAATATTATGCTTCACCGAAAGTCCCTGAACTCACACCTTCATTTCATTAAGACAATACCAACCTCTTGCCGAAAGCCACTCATTGGAATTTGTCGGCAAGACCCAACAGGTTCGCTATGACTTTATATCAATATCATTTTGTCTGACCGAAACAACCTTTGTTCGCTTAGTCTGTAAGACATTTAAAACTCGGTAAGACATTCCCCCAACATCCCTTTGGTTTAGCTAAAAAGAAACCTTGCAAGACAATCGGTAAAAAATAAAGAGTTCGTCATGACCTACTCCGATGCAAAGATTCACACCGATAGGCATCATCATTTACTAGTCGGTAAGACAAAACAATCTCGCCATGACATTACATCGACGCCCAAACTCTTGCCGATATATGTATCCTCATGTCACTAAAACAATGAAACTGTCATATCGAAAGCTGCCTGCATGTAAACCTCAATCGATGTGACACCAAATGAGTCTTACCGATAGGCAACACAGACTCATACAAGCATAAATACAATATGAAATGGGAAACCCTTGACCAACACAAGCCAATATGAGCCAGAATGTGAAAAATGTAGACAGATGATTTTATGGGAAAAATATGGGAAAAATATGGAAATTGATGAGCATGATCAATATGTAAAAACATCAGAATTTAATAGTTCCAACAAGTCGCTGGGACTTCATACCAAGTGTTCATGTCACCCCGAAGACCCTAGTCGCTATGAATCTCCCTGACACCCGATAAGAACATTTTGTTAGCCAGAGGTCTTCACTCGGCAAAAGGTCATACCAAACACACCAGGTCACAACGATAGGCTTCATTCGGCAAGACATCAACATTGTCTCAACGACCAGAACTTTTCACAAGGATTTAGAACAGCTAGTCAGCCAGACATCAATAATGTCACACCAACTTTTCCCTTCAGGAGTTACATGCCAGTAAGAGTTGAGGCACATTTTCCAAAAATCTCCCACTTGACGAAGATCTTACTGACACCTCCAGAGCATAATAAAACTACTAAAATTCATGGGCCAAGAGGCCCATCGAACTAGCACACCACCTGTACTTGTCTGTGCTCACAAGCTTCGTCAATGCATCTGCAACATTCTCTAAAGTATCCACTTTCTCCAAAGAGACCTTCCCATCCTCCACCATATCTCATACAAAGTGATACTGTACATCTATATGTTTCGTCCTGGCATGGAAAGTAAGATTTTTCACCAAACATATAGCACTCTGACTGTCACAATAAATAGTAATTTTTCCTGCATCAAAACCAATGTTAGAACACAAATTTTTTAACCAGATTGCTTCTTTACAGGCATGTGTAGCTTCCATGTATTCTGCCTCTATAGTGGACAAAGCGACTACAGCCTGCCGCTTGCTCATCCAACTTACTGCACCACCATTCATCATGAAAATATATCCATTAGTGGATCTCCTACTATCAATGTCTCCTGCCCAATCAAAATCCACATAACCTTGAATGCTGAGAGTCCTATGTGATTCAACCAAGTTGCCATGGTAACACAAAGCATAGTATGAAGTGCCCTTCAGATATCTAAACACTCTCTTCACAGCATCCCAATGTGTCCTTCCAGGATTAGCCATAAAATGACTAAGAACTCCCACTGCTTGGGCAATGTTTAGCCTTGTACAGACCATTGCATACATTAGATTGCCAACTGCACTAGCACACAACACACTGGTCATGTCCTCCATCTCAGTAGGAGATTTTGGACAATCCTCAATAGATAGCTTTGTTCCCTGCATAACTGGAACAACTAGTTACTTGCAATCAGTCATACAAAATCTCTCTAGAACAGTCTTGATGTACTTACTCTGACTGAGCCAAAGTTTTTTATTTTTCCTATCCCTGGTTATTTCCATTCCTAGAATATACCTTTTTGCACCAAGATCTTTCATTTCAAACTTTGCAGACAACTGAGACTTAAGATCAAAAATCATTAGGTTACTATTGCCTATGAACAACATATCATCAACATAGAGAGCAATAATAAGGACTTGAACACTTTTAGCTTTGTAATATACACAATGATCAGATTTTGATCTTACAAATCCCAATGACAAAACAAATTTGTCAAAATTTTGGTACCACATTCTAGGAGACTGTTTTAACTCATACAAAGATTTCTTCAACTTGCAAACCAGTCTTTCTTTACCTTTTTCCACAAAGGGCTCCGGCTAGGACATATAAATTTCTTCTTCAAGATCACCATGAAGAAACGTTGTCTTCACATCCATCTGTTCAATATCTAAGTCATACGCTGCTGCAAGTGACAAAAGAAATCTAGTAGATGTCAGCTTAGCTATAGGAGAAAAGATTTCTCCATAATCAATTCCCTCTACCTGGGAATAACCTTTTGCAACCAGCCTCGCTTTATATTTTTCTACACTGCCATCCAGACCAATTTTCTTTTTAAATACTACAGCCCACTACTTTTCTTCCTTTAAGCCATGGCACCAAACTCCAAGTATCATTCTTTTCTAATGATGTCATTTCTTCATTCATGGCTTCCAACCAAGAGTTTGAATCAGACATTTTAAATGCCTCTTTCACAGTCCTAGGTTCATCAGTGCTAGAAATTAAAGCATAGGCACAAGTAGACTCTATCAAAGAAAACCCATACCTATCAGGTTGTTTCCTTTCATGAGTTGACCTCCTCATAGGCTGAGGATGAGGTGGTTCTTCATCTTCTTCAGAACTTTCAGAGCTACTTGAGCTTTCCTCAGTATCAAGTACATTTTATTTTTCCAATTCCTCTTTATCTGGTGTCGGAGGAATTTTTGCTACATCCTCTTTATCTCTTGATTTCTTTTCTAACTGCAGATCCAATGTAGAAGGTTTTAGCTCACCAAAGATAATGCTTCTACTTTACAAAACCTTCTTAGTCTCAGGATTCCAAAGCTTGTAGAGACTGCTTCAGCCCAGAACTTCTCCTCCAAGCCAGCGCTGCTCAACATACTTCGTGCTCTTACCATTACTGCCCTGTTGAACCTTTCAGTAACTCCATTTTGCTATGGAGTGTAAGGTGTAGTCTTATGTCTTTTAGTCCCATGATCTTTACAGTACCTTTTGAATTCATCTGAACAAAACTCATCACCATTGTCAGTCCTTAAACATTTTATTTTCCTACCAATCCAATTTTCAACAAGGTTTTTAAATTCCTTAAAACAACTAAACACTTCTGATTTACTTTTCAGAAAATATACAAATGCTCTTCTTGAATAATCATCAATAAATGACATATAGTATCTTGATTTAGAAAAAGAAGGAACATTCACTATACCAAACACATTAGAATGAATATAATCAAGCAAACTAGAAGATTTGTGAGGACTGGAATAAAATGAAACACAGTGCTATTTTTCATATATGCAATGTTCACAAAATTCAAACTCAAGATTACAATCTTCAAGCCCTTCTACCAAGTTTTTATTTTTCAAGGTTTTTAAACCTTTCTCACCAATGTTTCCAAGCCTATGATGCTAGAGCATAGTCTTTTCTGCTGGAAGTTTAACCTCCATGGAGTTTACACCATCAGGAACATTTTCCTTCTTATTTTCATGAGTAGCCTTAAGTGACTTTGTAGAGACACTATTACATTGGATAGCCAGTGCATCTAGCTTATACAAGGTACCAATTCGAGCACCCCTAGCTAGCACCATTGCACCTCTAGTCATCTTGCAACCATCTCCAAAGAATGTGACATGCACTCCAATATCATTCAGCTTACTTACAGAAAGTAGATTTCGAGCCAGACCTGGTATATGCATCACATCATTGATTCCCTTCAATCTTCCATCAAGGAATTTGATTCTGACTCTTCCACGGCCAACAATATCCAAAGATGAATCACTTGCCAAATACACTTTTCCACCATTGTATTCTTCATACTTCGTGAACCAATCTCTATGAGATGTCATGTGGAAAAATGCTCCAGAATCAATCAGCCAGACATCCTCTGATGCTCGTGTAGCCAAGGTTGCAATGAAGGCATCTGCATCACTCTGAGAAGAATCAATGTCAGAAGAGTTCTTCTTCTTCTTTTTCTCCTCTTTACAATCCTTTTGGACATGACCAGGTTGCCCACAATTCCAGCATTTCACCTTGGACTTCTTGCCAAGAGACTTTGATCTCCCTTCTGATTTTAATCTAGATTTCTTATCCTTCTTCTTGCCTTTTTCTTTCAATCTGCCTCTAACAGCCAGAGCCTCCTTCGCCATCTCAGAAGATTTCCTTCTCATCTCTTCTGACAACAAAGAAGCAACAACATCTTCCATCTTAAAAGTGGATGTCGTACTCCCAATAGCCATCACCAGATGATCCCAAGAATCTAGCAAAGAACACAATAAGAGCATACAACAATCTTCATCTTCAATCTTCACACCAACAAATGTTAACTACGCAATCAGCATGTTGAATGTGTTCAAATGATCAGCAACAGATCCTCCCTCCTACATTCTCAAAGAGTACAGCTTCTTCCTCAAGAACAACTTGTTCACCAAGGACTTGCCCTGATAAATAGAAGCAAGTCTTTTCCACAAGGAAGATGCAGTCTTTTCTTCATGCACATTCAGAAGAATAAAATCTACCAAACAGAGCCTTATCAGCCCTTTTGATTTTCTATCTGTTAGGTCCCAATCCTCTTGCTTCATGTCTTGAGGTTTCGTTCTAGACACAACATTCCAAAGATCTCGGTCCACTAACAGATCTTCCATTTTGAGTTTCCACAACTCAAAATTGCTACCATTGAATTTCTTTATTTCAATGTTTCTGGATGTGCTTGCCATCTTAATCTGTAATTAAATTATCAAACCTCTACCAAACTCCCACTGAAAAAAATTGGCACAAAAAACCCAACCCACTCACAAGGATAGCACAACTGGTCAGGCTCTAATACCACTTGTAAGGAAAGCATAGGTGCATAAACAACTTTCCTAACATCAAAACCACAGGGAAGAATGCAGACAGTACTTTTAATTTCCAAATTAAAATCTAATTAAGACACACATGAAAGATTTACAAAAAACAAAAAAATACACAAAGACAAATGAACACCAGATTTATGTGGGAAACCCTTTTGTGAAAAAACCCACCACACCAAGCTGAATCTCTTTGTATTTTAGTAACCAAAAAAATACATACAATGCAGAGACACAACTCTCTAGTATCAATGTTTTATTCATTGTTATATCTGTTACAAAAAAAAGCTCTCACAGATTCGATGATCCTCCAACTTAGAATGATTATCCTGAATATTACCACATGCAGATCTTTATCCTCTGTTCATCCTTATCTGCAATTTCCCATCGCAGAAAGTTTCCATGCCAGTGTATATTTTTCCTTGCAAACAGTTTGGTTCAAATGTTGCAACTGCTACAAAAATCCAACCGCCAACCATTTGAATTTCGCTTCCTCTGATTGGTCCATGAGACACCACATAGGATAGTCATCAATTGGTCAAGGGCGTTCAACCTATGTTGGCATGTCGGTGAGACACTAACCGTGTCTCCCTGATGCCAACACAACCAGCATTCGATATCGCCAAGAGTCGTCCCCATCGGCAAGAGGTTACACTGAGCCCACACGTTGCATCAACTTCAGCATTCACATCGGTGAGACTATCGCTATCGCCAGGAGATCATACCGAGGTTCCAAAGTTATACCAAAACCACTGATGTCCATTGCATTCCTATCGACATCCATCTATCGGAAAGACCTCTCACCGACCTCCAGTTGAACACATCTTCCATTGCTATCGCTAAGACATCCAACTATCGTCAAGACTTTCGCCGAGACTTCAAGTCATACTGAAACATCCAATAGTTAGCAAGAATTACCGCTATTGCCAAGAGGTCATAGTGAATACATCATGTCACCCCGAGGACCATTTACTATCAGCGAGACTTCACTTAGTCACTAAGAGTTCTTCTCGAGACCTTTGTGTTACCCTGATGACCATGTGCCATCGGTGAGACTCTCTTTAGTCACTGGGACTTCATACTGAGTGTTCATGTCACCCCGAAGACCCCAGTCGCTATGAATCTCCCCAACACCCAATAAGAACATTTTTTTGGCCAGAGGCCTTCACTCGGCAAAAGGTCATACAGAACACACCAGGTCACAGTGATAGGCTTCATTCGGCAAGACATCAACATTGTCTCGACAACCAGAACTTTTCACAAGGATTCAGAACAATTAGTCGGCCAGACATCAATAATGTCACTCTGACTTTTCCCTTCAGGAGTTACATGCCAATAAGAGTTGAGGCACATTTTCCAACAATTATGAGTGAAAGAACCTTGTATTTATACTCAATTATGCAAGAATTCCATAAATTGCAACACTAAAAGCCAACATTAGATCTTGGAGAATAAAATTGCACCAAATATTTAAATTTAATTTAATTTTAAGTTAAACGTGACTCATTTTCCACTCTGGGTGAATGGGTCCCACCTAAGGGAACTCATTCACCCAGAATGGCGTATGAGTCCTACCTTAGGAATTTGAGGTGGTTTCTTGGGGTTTTAGAGTTTTAAATGCTTTTGTTAGGATTATCCTCAAAAATACACATCAATAAAGCTTGTGGATGCAAAATGGGGCCAATTAAAGCATAATAAAGCCCAATATTTAATGACAGGCCTAGAAAAGTGTGAAAGTGTCTTACAACACTTTACAACACTTTAAAATAAGGTAAGATTAATGATAACAGGGGTTATTTAGGTGTAATTCATTAACAAGACCTTAGAAAAGTGTGGAAGTGAGTTACAACACTTCACAACACTTAAGTAAGGTACCATTGAAATCCATTTAGTTCACAAGGGCCCAAGACCTAATTTGAATATGTTAGGCATATTGCAACACTAAATCAAGGCCAAGTTTTTTCCATCATTACACTAACATGGCCTAGTAGCTGGGACCCATCATATTGCATTATTTGAATCATAACTACACTCCCAAGTTGCACTTATGGGGGGCTGTTAGTGTGAATGGGGATATTTCCTGACTATATATTAGTGAGGACCTATTCACATTATTAATAAGTTTACTAAGGAGTTAGTTTCCTAGGTGGAAATCTAGAAACTAGTATTTAATGGGACCATATCTCATTATATCTCATTCATAGGCATGTGGTTATCTAGCCATTTAATATTTCACTCATGCATTTATAGTTGTGCATTAGGCACTTAATGATTGCAACCAAGGTGGTTATCCAAATACCTCTATCATTTCCTATATAAGGAAGGCTCTTGTACATTTGTAAATAATTCTAGATCAATTCATCATAGATCACCATTTGATCAAGTTCCCTTATTGCTCTTGTTGCAACACTTCTTTATTTGTGTGGATGGTTTTCTTCTTGGTGATGATCTATTGAAGACTGTAGCTTCAAGTAGGTTATTGCTTCATATTTCCAACAATAATGAATTCAATTTGAGTTATTTATGATCTAATTTGAATATTAGAATCTAATATAGTTGTTCTTGAAATAATAGTGTTAAAGGATTAAGGCTAGATTCATATAATTATTTTGACTAGGACATTAGAATATACCATATTAGAGCCTTGTCATGAACTTTACCCTTAGCCATATTATCTTACTTTTGTTACAATATGCATGAAAAGATAACATATCAATAGTGAATTTGGTCTTTTATAGGATGAATATCTAGTCATTCTTGTTGGGCATTTACAAATTTTTGGTGTGAATAAATTTCTTGTAGCTAGCTAATTCACTCATGCTAGGTAATTAGGGGACATATTCACATGTTAATTTTACTTAGGATATAAGATTTTTTCTAGAAGTCTTAGTTGGCTTTTCTAGAACTTATCTTATCTAGCTATATTGCATGATTCCTAGGTAGTTAGTTGTCTCATGTCATAGGATTAAGACACTTGTCAAATCTTTTCTAATCCTATCTCTCATCCTTTCCTTTATAAGAAAGGCATCTCATGTACATTTGCATTGAATCAATTCAACCATTAGTCAATCTTACATAGTGAAGCAAGCTTTCTTTCCATTCTCTATCTTGTGGAAGTGGTTTTGGTATAGCAACTGTTCCTGAGGGTGTTGGGGAGTCACCATTTACTCCCACATGGTATCAGAGCTCCAAGTGTTGCAAATTCCTTCCTAGATCCGAGAGCATTGTGTTGGCTTGAAGTTTTTTTGCTAGGTGCATATTGGGGTTTCAAGAGCCTCACGGTTGAAATCAAAAGGCTCTGTAGATGAATTTTGACTGTAAATTTGTCTATTTTGGGTAAAGTTGTTTTTGAGGCAAAAAAAAAATTGCTGGGACAGCATAAGCGGAACATTTTCCTATTTTCGCAAAAAAATATTTTTGAAAAATATTTTTTGCAATATATTATCAAAATATTTTGGGCAAATATTATTAAATTTTAGGCAATTTAATGTATTTGGTGGGTTAATATTATTCATTGGTGGCATTTTTCAATTTTTGTGGACTGTTATAAGCTTGTGGCAAAGGAATTAATTTTATTGGGAGGGCACATTGTACTCTAGTCGGCCCATTTGTTGTCTCGCCGATCACCGTGCTTATTCTCGTCGGTCAATCTTGCTTCTCCCACCCGCCGACATTGACTATTCATCCTTCTCCAATGTAATCTACAGATCGTATATGTCTACAGGCCTTATTAGATCTGAATCGACATTCATCCCGGTGTCAATCAATCGACATATTCCTCCATCGCAGTCGGGTACATCACTATATAACTCGTTGGTGTCCTTTGTTGTGTTTGGGCTGGTCAAAGTACATGTCCGTAGGGTACGAAGGCTTGATCCTTTTTTTTAAATATGGTCGATGTTTCTTTTTTAATATATTCAAAGTCTTAAGTCTTTGGCCGACCATCTTGTATAGTGGGTATTTTATTTTTCCTTTGTGAAGCCCGTGGTCATATGAATGACCAGGAGCCCACTGACAAGTGCCCATTTTTTGCTCTGATTTAGCCTTCTCATGTCCTCATTTTTCCCCCCATAGTGCCTTTTACAGGCCTTTTTTTTCATTTTATCATAACTTTTGTAAACAGAGGCCATTTTTCAGAAACGAGATATTGTCAGAAATATGGAAGTGTAAATTTTTCAGTGGTGCAAATATTTTGCAAATATTTTGTAGTTTTGTACCATTTTTTTTAGATTGAAGACAAATCTCCATTTTTGGCCTTCGGAGCTCATATCTTTGTAAATGGGTTTCTTAATTACTTTGGAGAAAGGGAACTATAGGAAATGGAGTAATTTAATTCTCACTCATCTTAGTGAGTGGAATCTATTGTCATATTTGTTTAATAAAGTTCCTTGTCCTAGCACAAATGAAGAGTATTGCATTTGGAAAGGCTTTAGGGCTAGAGTCTTTAGAGTTATTTTTGAAAAAGTAAATGATGACATTTTGGAGACACTTATTCACGTTGAATTTCCTCATGCTCTTTGGACTCACATTAGAGAGGTATATGGAGACCATGATTCTTCTCCATCTCTTGAAGATCCTCTTTCCATCTCCAATGTGCTTCTTCATTCTTCAGAGTTGATAACCCATGCTTGTGATCCTTTGGAGGAGATTGTAGACGCTTCAGAGGTTTCTAATTCTTCATCTTCTATTGTCAAGTCATTGATTACATCTAGTGATTCATTGCAACAGGTATCTAATAGTCTTCCTGATTAGGATTCCTATTTGACAATAATTGCTTCTTTGTTTGTGGAGTCTCACATTTCAAATTTGGAGGACCAATTTGAGGGTTTATCTCTCCTGTTTGATGATAGTCATGGATCCACTATTATCACTTCATGTTTGTCTTTGGAGCTTGTTCAAGATCAGTTTGCACTTGTTCCTGGTTTGTCATAGTTTATTGTGATTGGGCATGTACCTGATTGGATTGAGGCATCATCATCATCCAAGAACCTTGCAACACATGAGAAAATTTCAAAGACACAATCTTCATACATTTGGATTCCTCTTCCTCCTAATTCCTATCCTGCATGGGAAGCTTTCCTGCATTTGTACTTGGTGTATCTTCTTCCTAAGGGGCGAAACATTTTTTGTAGGCATTGGATTATGTTTTGTCTTTAGACATTAACCATACTTGTAGGTGATCACACATTGTGGGTGGATATCTTATCTCTCTACTTCCCTCTTATGGGGGGGTCATTAATTGTATATACATGATGGATGTAGTCCTTGGGGGGTATCATTGAGTCCTCCATACATCATGTTTGTTTTTTGTTTTGTTTTCTCTCTTTTGGAGAGGATTTTTGTCCCACTTGGTTTTCTCCTTTTCTACGCTTGTGAGAGATTTCTTTGTCATTGCATTTGCATTGTAAATGGGTAACTAACATGGCCTAGTAGTCGGGACCCATAGTTATAGTTTGCATAATAATCTTCTCCCTAAGTTGCACTAAAGGGGGGGTGTTGGTGTGAATAAATGTCTTGTACCTAGCTAATTCACTCACTAGGTAATTAGGGGACATATTCATATGTTAAGTTTACTTAGGATATAAGATTCTTTCTAGAAGTCTTAGTTGGCTTTTCTAGAACTTATCTTATCTAGCTATATTGCATGATTCCTAGGTAGTTAGTTGTTTCATGTCATAGGATTAAGACACTTGTCATAATCTTGTCTAATCCTATCTCTCATCCTTTCCTTTATAAGCAAGGCATCTCATGTACATTTGCATTGAATCAATTCAATCATTAATCAATCTTGCATTGTGAAGCAAGCTTTCTTGCCATTCTCTCTCTTGTGGAAGTGGTTTTGGTCTAGCAACTGTTCCTGGGGGTGTTGGGGAGTCGCCATTTACTCCCACACAAATTAGATAGTAATGTATGTGAAAAACTTTAAAACCTTATGATGTAGATTCCTTTTATGTAGAAATTTTGTTATACTTAATTTTATTTTATTTTTATTAAATTAAAATAAATTTATTTAAGAAGGGTTAAACAGGTCATTATTATAAGGTAGCAAAAGATATTTAAGATAGAAAACTTATGCTAAATATAAATGAATGAGGAGTTAAAATTTCTCAATAAACTTGTTATATAATTTCACATTTGGAGGTAGATTAAGATCTTAATGATAATAAATTTCCACAATCTATATTGCTGCATGAATCTATTTCTAGATTTGATTATGTTAAAACTTTTTTCATCAATGTTTCGGATCACACTCCATGATCCATTATTAGGATGGTAGAGAGAAAGAGGAGAAATTATCCAAAATATTGATGAAAAAAGCTTTAACACAGTCAAATCGAAAAATAGATTCATGCAAATTAAGATCTTATAACATTATTCATCATGAAACAACCTCACATAAATTTGGAAAGATATTGTACAAAAAGAATAGATAAAATTAAGTATAAATTCATAGACATCTACTAGAGATCCAATATTATCACTGATATAATTAGAAGGAGAAATTTTCTAACTCCAAAATTTTATGACAATATTGAACTTCCATTCATATTTAAAAAGAATACTATTAATATTGTCCTCCAAATCATGAATAAGCATAGTAAACTAAATTATTTATCGCTTACCTTCATCTATTTCTTAAGCATTAAAAATATGAAAATGAAGGATAATTTTAACAATAGGATGTGCATCATTAGGAATAAATTGCATGGTTGAGATTAAACTCAACCCTTTTATTACCATCCATTTTGATACGAGGGTCAAAATGAAAAAAAATTGTGAGGTTTCTTTAAAGGTTTCAAATTTTTAAAAGTCACTTTATTTTTCATTTTGAACTAGAAGTAGAAGGTAATCAAGCATTCACATTTTGTAAAGTAGTTGAATGAAAAGGTATACCATATAATTTAACATAAATAAATCAACATTAATTCTATCACCTTTGAGATCAAACAAAAAATGATGCATAACATAATTTATTTTAGGAAGAGGAAAATAATGTCAAATAAATTTTGCAATGAGCAAGATTGAAATTGAATTCTAGCATTCAAGCCATTAGAAAGGGACAACAAAGAACTAGATAAACTTATCACTCCTTAGGAAAGGAAAAATAAAATAGTTGAATGTTAGATAAGGAAAATGCATCCCAAAAATATCTACATAAAATAACACTTAGCATACTAATAATCATGGACAATAGGATAGTCACTTAAATGCAAAGAACAATAATGAAGATAAAAAGATCTAAAGGACTTCCACGTGTATAGAATAAAGGGGAAAACATGTAGGAGATGCTCACAAAATTAGACCAGTTCAATATACGTACCACATCCATATGTCATTTACAATAGAGAAAGAAACCAAAATATTTAAGAAATAAAAATAAAACTCGATAATTAGAAAAATTGACCAAGTATTAATTTACAATGAAAAATAGCTTGGAAAAGAAAGCTAAAATAAAACAAAAGAAAGAAAAATTTATAAAGCTTATCTTAAGTAACTAGCCAAACAAATCCAAGCTACACTAAAAATAAATATTCTCAAATAGAAAATATTTTGTAGTTACCCAAGACTTATTAAGCACTAAGGTCCAAAATAAGAAGCATGAATAAATTGAAAAAATATTCAACTTTTAAAAATAATTAAAACCCTAATAAAGGCAAAGTAGCCAACTCATGCAATGTATTATATACACATGCCAAAAACAATAGAAAAAAATAAACCATTCTTTTGGAGAGGGCATATGGTACTGGAGCTAAATGCGTGGCACAATAAAATGTGGTTCACGTGCCTTGTCTGTGCTTCCACATTTTGCATTTCATGCATGCGAGAATAAACACCGAATAACCCACAAATTCCATTGACATTTTACCAAAGTTTTCTTTACAACTTATGTAGAAACACCTACAGTAAAGATCTGTGCGAGAGCAATATACCAATGGCGTCGAACAACAGACCATGGCATAAACAGAGATCCTATTGCTGCAGCAGCCCTTCTGCGTTTATCTTTTCATGATTGTCAAATAGATGTAATTTAATTGCAATCTTTTTCTTTTATTCAATCTTGTTCATAGAGACAGATTGATGGTACTATGTTTCTATAATGTATAGTAAGTGTTCTATTTTTTCAGGGCTGTGATGCATCTGTTTTGAAACATCAATGAGGAACACGTCTCTGTGTCGCTCATGGCACCGACCTCTACAATGCATAGCTTTTCCATGAACCAGAGGCTTCTGACAGTCCAGATTGTTGGGTTTGTGATCCTTCTGCTCTCCTACCAGCTCTCCGTCCGCATTCCTCCTCATAACTTGGCTCCTCCCGGTAATTATCTTCTCTTTGTGCTCTACCATGAAGTTCCTAGCATTGGTCAATGTGTGCGGCTTCATGGATGAAAATATTGGCAACATGCAAACATTTTCATTTCATTCATTCAAGATTTCAAGAACCCATGTCCATGGGTTGGAGAAAGAACATGTCAAGAAAATTTAGGTTCATGCTTAGAAACTTCCCAAATCATGAACTAGGTAGCAAGTTTTTTAAATTTAGGATTCCAATCTGAAAACTGCTTGAGACAGAACAATGTCTCTCGAGCTTCTTCCAACGATTGGAGATATATAAAGAAAAAAATGTATATTATGTATTCGCATATATTAAGATTTTTGTAAGGACATTTCTATGTCCAATCTTGTTTCTCCACTTTGATCTCTTGTAATTTAATTTATTATCAATATCAAATTTATTGACATTTCAATCCTCATGCTTTTTGTTCTTCATGATCTGCAATCGGTCCTATCTTTAATCCGCCTTCCATGGTACCTAATTTATTTGGGTAAATGAAAAACTACAAAGAGACGAAGTAGTTAATCAGAATATTATTACTCTTTGAGAATTTGAACTCCATGGATTCCTTCTGATATACCTAGTTGCACTTTTAGGTAGGTTGTGTAAGGTTTAGAATTTCAGAAAGAATAATTTTTTATATTTGGTAGGAAAAGTGCATTGAAATCCAAGGTTTGTTGAGCACCTAAAATGTCTGGCTGTGGTCATTGATTGATCTTTCAAAAGGAAACATTTATGGGTCCACAGGCTAATTAATGGCAATAGTTACCAAAATTCTGCTCTGTTCATTTTATAGATTTTTATTTTTATTTATGGGAAGGTTATGGAAAAGTTTTGCAAGTATTTAAGGATAACAAATTACAAAGCGGTAGTCATTGCTTATTTACCATCCTTCATTACTACTATTTTAACATTTTATATGATGCTTTCTAATCTGTAATTTGTTTCATTCCACGCAAAAGCTCGAAAGAAGAAATCCAAATTCACTGCCTTCTCTTGAAGAGGGTCAGTGTTATGATAGGTTGATAACTTATATCCTATGTGGTATTGTGCTTGCTTATTTTTTTGTTTTGTTATTAGAGATTAGAAGAGCTTTGCTAGTTTAACTATGTGCAAATTATCATATGGAAGTTGCCTGTTTGTGGTCATGCTTTATTTAGGCATTACACATAAGGGGATTGGCCATAAATGAGAGTAGTAATGATGATGGTTAGGCCAAATAAAATTACCTCTGCCCTTGCAAGTTTTTATGAGATTGCAAAGAAAACTATCATTGCATAATTTTCAGAAAAAAAGATCTAAAAAAATCTATTCAAGTACATCAAAACTCTAGGCCCTATTTACAACACCCTCACAAACTTTTCTCCGATAAAATGGCTGCTCTGATTATTTGAGGTCAATAGTCTGATATTTCTTTCCAGATACAATTCAAAATCTTGTAAGAAACCACCCGCGCATTAAAAATAGGAGTTGCACCCCCCTCCTTGGAACTCCCTTCTTGGAGTTGCTAACTCAATATCATATGGTCTGAAACCTAAAATTATTATCTTAAATGCTCTGAAAGCTTAACAATATGCAAGGGGTGCAAAGGTCTCTTGCTAGTCTACCCCTTCCTATTGAGCATGTCCTTATCCATGGTGTAGACACAAGTCTGTTATATTGAAAAGGCCAGACCATCTGTTATTAAAAATTGTTTTATAATAAAGGTTTTCAGAGGTGTCCAAAGATTCGTTAAAAAGCACCAAGTGGCCTCTCCACCACTTCTATCTTGACAAAAAACTAGCAAATGAAAATCAACAATTGACACAAACAGCAAAGAACACCAAGAGATCAAGACAAAAAGATATCAATAGATACTTATGGTGGACTACTAGCTTACCAATCTTTACTCATCTACAAAGATTCTTCCCAAAATGTACACATAAGAAAAAAATTCAAAATAGTTGTTTACAAAATATTATCTTAGATAGAGTGGAGAAGCACAAAAACATGGACAAGGGAAGGCACAACTTAACACCCAAAGGAGCAAATGAGGCTTGCGAGTGGTAATATTATCTGTAACCAGCTTGAATCCTTTATATGCATCAACTATCTCAACTATAGTCATGGCACCAAGCAAGAAGAACACAAAAGAACACAATCTGACTCGATACTTATGGTGGACTACCAGCTTACCAATCTTTACTCATCTACAAAGATTCTTCCCAAAATGTACACATAAGAAAAAAATTCAAAATAGTTGTTTACAAAATATTATCTTAGATAGAGTGGAGAAGCACAAAAACATGGACAAGGGAAGGCACAACTTAACACCCAAAGGAGAAAATGAGGCTTGCGAGTGGTAATATTATCTATAACCAGCTTGAATCCTTTATATGCATCAACTATCTCAACTATAGTCATGGTACCAAGCAAGAAGAACACAAAAGAACACAATCTGACTCACTTCTACAGATGTTTCACTCAATTCATGGACTGCTACATCAACTGATGGAGCCTGGCATGCCAAAAAAATTTGACAATAAGGATAAATTTGAAGTTAGATAATGCTAGACTTGCAATTTAGAACACAACCATACAAATTAAAGCACATTATCTTAAATACATAAGTAAATGTATCTGATGTCTCAATACTAGCATTTCCTATATCTTAAATACATAAGTAAATGTATCTGATGTCTCAATACTAGCATTTCCTATATTGTGCAAGATGACAAGCCTTATCTTAAACATAAGGGAATATGAATTGATTTCTCATTATTATTCTTTTCTTTATTTAACAGTTTGAATAAACTAACAACTGAATTAAGACTGAGGGCGTATTAACAGGACAAATGAATTGACAAATGACTAAAATTGGTGTTACTTTCAGGACAAATGAATTGTCAAATGACTGAAATTGGTGTTACTTTTGGAGTCTTGCAAACAAATACTAGCAAAAAGCAGTCATCAAAGACCAACTCCAAAATACTCATAACACAGTTTCCCTACACCCAGACCTGCTTAAGGCAGGGACTCCAGCTCACGCAGAGCGCTTGTTTTTAGAAGCTTTTTCAAAGTTAAATGTGATCCATTATTTTAGAGGAGGAGACCAAACTTTGGCATTATATTTTTCTTTTTTTATTTTTTGGTAAGGCTTGTTCAAAACTTTAATAAACTTTTTATTAATTTAATGAATTTTTCTCTTACAAATATACTTTTTTTTTCCGTGGGACTAGATCATACAAAAATAAGGATATGCATATGTGATTCCCATCCAATATTTTTTAATTAGATATTCATCACTTTAAAAAAATATATATTTTTCATTAACCATGACTTCTGAAAAATTCTAATAAGACTGATATGTTGGTGTGAACAAAGTTATTCTCAAATCTATTACCTTATTTATTTATTTTCATATCTAGTTAGTTAAGTATAATTAGGGCATTTACTTTTCATGTCTCGATTTATAAGCTTAAGAAAATTGGCATAAACTTATATGTCCTAGGTTTCTCCATTTCCAACATGGATATTATATATCATAATATCAATTATTTAAAATATAGCATTCTTCATTTCTTCTCTTTTTGTGAAAGGTTCATTGGTGTTTCCAAATATTCTTGGCTCCTATGGTTTCTTTTAGGGGCTTAACATTGTATTATAGCTATAGATCTATAAGCTTATTCTCTTGTTTGATCCTTTTATATGGTGTATGTTACAGAAAAATAAATGTTATCACTGAGTTTCAAAGAACGGATTAATACTAAACTTGATAGGGTTTTCTTGTTATGCTTGAAAATCAGTTTTTGAAGGGGATCCATTGGTAGACATATTAAATTATTTGTCATACATATCATCCATAATTTTATAGGACACTCATAATATACCTATTGCATCATACCATCCCTACACCATTATATTTCCTCAGGCATCAACATTGTTTAGATGTACATGTTAATATGGATTATTTTTTCTTTCAGTTTTTTAATTAAAAAATTATTTGTTTTCTATATGAACCCTATACAAGCCTTGTGCCCATACCCACTGGTGGTAGTAGTTATACTAGTAAATTCAAAAGCCTCATAGTCCAAACTAGTGTTGTTCAAATCCCTCGAGTGGTGGCCTTATATGCTTTACTACCCATTGGTGCTAGTATCAATATCAACAACCTCCTATATTTGATGCCACAATAAGACATTTGTAGCTACACAACTGAAATCTATCCCTATAGTTGGTAATAAAATGTTCTTAGAATATTATCATCAAAATATCCTTCGCCCTTAAAAACCACATTCTATGGTATAGACAATAGTTTATATTTTCTCAAAAATATTTATACATGTTAAATAATGGTTTTTTGAAAATGAGTCATTGTTTGGGAATATTCCTTAGATTTTTGTTATATTTTGGCCATAGAGAAATACTTTTATGATGAGATCATTATAAATCATCATTCTACCTTTGGATTCTTTTGCACTTGTGTTGTAGGAGTTTTCTATTTTGTTGTTGAATTTCAAATATCCTAAATTCTTTCTTATACAATATCTACTTGTCAAGGAATTTTTTAAGGAAAATTTTGAGATACAATTTCATGCTCTTTGTAATGTTGTAGATTATTTTTTGTTTGAGAATTAAAGAAATAATTTTTCATAATAATCTTGTCATGTATTACTCATTCTGAGAACTTTGAAGCTCTATAACTTTGTAGATATGGACTAATTTTTGGGTTGAATTTCTTGAAGTAAAGAATTTTTTAGGCACTTCATAATAACCCCTTCTTCTCGTCTCTTGAAGTAGAATAGATTTTTATAATATGGTCTTTTTTGAAAATTTTAAGGATAGATTATATGCACTTTAAGATTTATAAAAATATTGATATAAAATACAATAATTTATACATGTATTTTTTGGGATTCTACATATCATATTGTTCCATTCTTGTACTCATAATATTTGTAAAGTTTGATGGGGCCTTTGTTCTGTGTGGTTTGATTTAGCCATCACAACCTTTTCTATCTTTATGTGTGTATCTTTTGTATGATTATACCATTATAAAAGTGTCATGATATGTTGGTTGTGTGTTCCTTTCATTGACAACCTTGTCTATGTTCAAGTGAGTGTCGTGTATGAGCACACCTTTTTTTAGTTGTAGGTATACTAGCATATATATTTAAATTTTTTGTATAAAATATGTCGATCAATATCTTTGGATGTTTCTATTCTATTTTTATATGTTAAATCACTAAATAACACATTTTTTCAATTTATGATAACTTTTTAAAAGTTCCAAACAAATGACACAACTTGATGGAAAAAAGTTACAAATTATAACTATCCCTAGCAACCTTGCTCAACAATACAATTTTGGAATTCTATAGAGCTCAAATCTACTATAAATATTTTATTGACCACATTTTCAAACATGTACAAAAATACATTCCAACATAAGACTAGTAGATAATAAAGACCCTTGAGTTAATATTGTATTTGGTTTCCTTAAGCCATTGAAAACCATATGAATCCCCCTTCTCCAAAGAACATCAATTCTTCAAAGAACTAATGATTCAAATGTTCATGTGCTCAAGCACTACACCTTAGAAAAGGTTTATTAAATAACAAAACTAAATAAAAATTTAATCCACCTGAATATGTGAAACGCCAAATTTTCTTGGAGCAAAATTCCAACCCCATCTCTTTTAATGTGGAACCAATACATTTAACAAGATTCGATTGTGAGGGGCTCACTGTGAGCCAAGTAACTTCCTTTGTAGATCAACAAACGCTTTACAAAATTTCAATTTTTATTTAAACAATATAAGAATTCTGACTTTATAATTACATGGTTAGAAAAGTTTCTCTTCATGCTTTTTTCTTTTAATAATATGGACTGGTTCATGGAGTGTGGTTTGCAATTTGAGTTCCAGTCCTCCTAATATGAAAAGATTTGTACTCTCTCAATGATGTATGTTTATTTTCTGAATTGTTCTATTTCTTTCCAAGTTTTAACATTTTTTAACGACGGTAATACCATATGAGGAATCCACCAAGCTCGACACTTTCTATCTCAACTATTGGTGTCTCTCTTATCCAACATCCGAATCATGCAGTCCAAGGTTATGATCTTGTATTGCTATAATCTTCTATAAAGTACTATTACTTTTTTGCTTGACAAGAAGCTTTGCAGGTTTTACCTATTTCATATTTTCTGTAAATTGTTTGAAGATTAAGAAATTTATGCTCAACTTTAAATTTCACTATAGCTTTTAAAAAAATGAACCTGCCTTTTTATGCAAGATGGATCTTCCTTCAGCTTAGATGTCATAACCAAGGACCTATGTTTTCTATCAAATCAGAGAAATTGCACTTGCCTTAACTTCCTGAGTGCAGAATTCCTGATACTTCAATTTAGCAGTCAACCAGAGTGCAATACAGTTGTTAAAAAGATTACTTATTTTACGTCTGTATTGAGAGCTATAAAGCTGGTGAATGATCGTGTGGCATGTAGCATGTTTCTGCTACTATGGCTAATTAATACTAATGAGCTGCAAACTTCAATGTTGTGATATTCACTTGATACACGTACTAGTTTTGCATTACAGAAACAATTATAAGTTGAGAAGAAAACTTGGGACTAAGCATTGACATGGAATCAATAGCATTCAAAATCTTCAGTGGAATGTAACAACTCCTTCAGGATATGGGAGCTTTTCTGGTCTTATATAAAGAAATATCTTCTAGTTTACATCAGCTAGTGAAAAACACAGGAATGTTCAAGAACTTAGGCATGAACAAAATTAACAAACCACATATTTTGTAAAATGAACCTTAACTTTGTTGGAACATTTAAGGTTTACATTTTAATAAAGTCATTTAAGTTAGTAATTAGTTGGGATTTAGTTTCCTGTAGGGCAGTTTGTGAAGTTGTATGGGAATGCAATGCTTTATAAGAATTTGCACAATATTTTGTAGTCACCAAATGATTAATAATAATATTTTATATATTTTTACTGTACACATTATATGTTAGATTATTTTGAAATAGTTTTAACTTTTGCCTCCATTTTTCAACAAACTTTAAGTTTCAATGTCTAGAGGACATTTGCAATGAATCAATGAATAGAATTTCTGATGTTTTATGGGCAAAACAATTGTTTAAACCTGAAATTCTTATATTTGATAGGATTTTCTTTTATGATTCAAGTCTAGAATCACAAGGCTGTGAAATAGTTCTATGCAAACCCTAGAGAAACTGCCACTACTACTGGTGACGGTAGTCATACAGTAAGACCACGTCTTCTTGTAAGGAGGATAGTTTTACTTCCCTCCTGATTTGGAGAAGTTCGAGAAGAAATGAGTGCAGGAAAAACAATCCAAGTGAGGATGGAATCTACAAGTGAATTTCCACGGAATATAAAAGGAAGAAGAAAAACAAAAAACTACATCTAAAGATGGTCAAATTAAAAAATCTATAGTGAAGAAGATGGAGAATAAGAGAAAGAAATAATGATTGTACAGATGCAACAGAAAAAAAATTCTATACAAGGCTAGAAACTGTGATAATTATACAGTATAAACTTCTCTTGAGAAAGTTTGTTTCAAAGGTACCAAAAACCTAACATAAAATAGTAATATTGTTAGTCATTGCCAGAATTTTACAAAGTTTTGTTCTTTGATTGTTTCAATGGCTGAACAGGGTTCTCTAAAGGAGGTTTAAGGCCTCTTAAAATGAGATAATGGATAAGAGGAAACTAACCAGACTAATAAGGATCATCTCAAGCACATCGTGGTAAAGTATTAAAAGAGCTAGCATGTGTCATCTAATATCTACACTATACACTTAAGGGGCAATGAATCCTATGTTGGAGTGAAACCTAATTAACTCAAGTTATAATGATCCTGTGGGGGGATTAAGGACCAGACCATGTTCTTAATTTTATTAAAGCTAGATAAGCTGGACAACCGTTTCACAATCATTATTATACTAGTCTTCACAAGATTAAGTGGAATTTTAACTTTTGAACTATTGCGATCTCTATTGCTTGGCACATGTGCATTGTTATGTATTTCAACCCAGGTTTGCTTATATACCTAAAACACAGTGTCACAGTTTCTTGTGTAATATGTTTACTAGCAGACTTATCATATATTATGATTATGGAAAATTCAAATAGACCACCTCTAAAGGTAAATGTAGGTTAAAACCTCAGCATGTAAGCTCCTGAAGTCTTATCATCCCCTGTAATTAAGCTATCTTATATTGGAAAGTGGTAATTTCAGGCTCCTCGGGATGAAAGATCTAGGTATACAAATCTTACCAAACTAAGTGTGCAAGCAAATCCATCCAGGTAATAAAACTAGCACAGCACTGTTACTTAAGTGGTGCAGACCTAGCTAGTGTAAGGACCAAGGTAAATCAAATATAGTTTGGGGATCTTTACAGTATTCACAATGCAGTGTTTCTCAAAGTTTCCAGGTTGGGAGAAAGTGAGGACATGGGGATGCACTTTCTGTGATAGCAAAACTATGCCAAATTTTGGCGATGGCTATTTAGAACTTAAATAACTGAATCAAGCTAAAAGCAGGTAAATGCAATATGCCATATTCGCCATGGCAATCCTCACCCTTTTACCATTCTAGGGGGTTTTAGCATATTTTTCCTTAAAAGATATATTTTCCTACTTTTATGCACCAAATAGTGTTGGCTGTCCAATTCTCAAAAAGGGGATGTCCTCACCAAGTCCCTAACTCCTCAGGATGTCCAGGCCATCAGAGATGTCACCTAGACCCTCAGGAACACATCCTCGTGGAACGTTGTAATAAATTCTTACTTCAATTGACCATATAAAAGTGCAAATAACTGAAGCTATCAGATGACAGAAACTAATAAAAAGATTATAATATAATTTAATTTTAGAAGCTTCAAACAGGGGACATTAAAAAATATACACAAAGATGTCATCTTTTGTTATAACAATTACTATACTGTTGCAAATTACTTGATTCAAGGCTTGACCTTCCAAAGGAATAGCTGGTGGATCATATTTGAAGCTTGATCGCTTCCTACCAGTTTTAAAAGACTGAATGGGCAGTATACAGGGGTTATAAATAGTTAAGGCCATATTAAAATCTAGGCATTTCAGATAGAGTCCTCTCCAAGAACAAATGTTCGGTATTTCTGTACATAGTCTCATTAATAAAAACTGAAATCAAGCCAAAGAAGAAAACTATCAACCTGAACCTGAGAATTAGATCATTTTAAACCGTTGCACTGTACAGAGGAATACCATAAACTAATGAAACAGATCTTGAAATGAAAAGCAATAGACCTGAAATTCAGTTACCGTTTGCTCCATAGTGATTCTTCATTAATTTTAGTTAACTCTTCATCATCCAGGCGCTTCCAAGTCCTTATATCTGTGACGCCCTGCCACATCTTTTGACCTTTTTCAAGAGTAGCCATGATCACTCTTGCTCGTCTTGACCATCCTGCTTTTCCATAGGCATGATATCCAAATCCACCCCCATAACACAGCCAAATTCCCTTGGATTTCCCACAAAAGTCATTAACATGATCATGACCCACAAATGCTGCTTTAACATCACCAGTACGGACAAAAGTGTTCAAGACACCTGAGTTCACAGAGGCACAACCCACCTGTTCCTGCTTCTCACCCACAATTTCTGAGGCTCTAAAGTACCCTACCTCAGGGAGGGGAATATGGAAAAAGGCAAGAGCTGGAGCCAGATTGGTCTGTGTTTTTGGTCCCATTCTATTTGTATCCTGTCAACATCCAAATTACAGATTATGCCATCCTTTCACAACCTTCATGTCCAAAATATAACATTTGCTTCAAGAGTCGGCTAAATAAATAGCGAAGATGGTGCAATGGAGAGCATAAACATTGTTTGCTTCAAAAGAAAAAGCTCATAGATTTTGTTGAGCAGGCTGCAACGCAGAAGTATAGATGATTTTCATAAATGCATGCCCTAATACACTATTTATAAAGAAAAAACAGTTGCAATATGTTTGAAAATTTTGTCCTACATATCCTATCAGTCTACCTGTAACACTGCAGAAACATCTTGGAGCCAGGCTTGCTGGCTTTCCTTAATCCACCCATAGCCAGGAATTCCAGGAACAACTGATCTGTCACCACTATCCAGAAAATAAAGATTGAAAATACTCTCATTCTCAAAATCTGACCCAACAGCTCTCTTTACTTCTATATTATAGTTTCCAAAACCATCAATTTGCACAAATCTTTGCCTCTGACTTGTGTTATGATTGTTCTGAAGAGGATTAACCTGTGAAACAGAATAATCCATAACAGATATATATGACATCAATTCTTCACGAGTCATAGTAGATTCCTGGTCATGATTACCCAACACTGCTGCCCAAGCAATCTTGGATTTCACTGCAGGAGCAAATGCAGCATCCATAGAATCTGCAGCATCAGCAGAATCTGGTCCGTAGATGTTGTCTCCTGATCAAGTATGTTTTATACTTTTTAAAGTTAAGTCCATCATAATTTCTACTGTACAATTGAGAATTCCAGGGCATCATTTTGTTTTGGTAGAATGAATTAAAAAAAAAAACAGAGATTGCAGGATAATAGATTACCTATGCTGATAAAGCAATTAATGCACAGCAAAGGAAACCAAGCAGAAAATTAACCATAAACCATCTACGATAACATCTAGTCAGTCATAACCTTTCCATTCTGACTTTCTGAATTTAGTTGATTTTCCAATGCCAAAAGAGGTATATTAAGATTATGTTTTTTCTTGTCCGGGAAGATACAAGTGTTTAGCCAGGCAGCAGTCAGCAGCCAAACGAACCATCATAATGCCTTCTGAATGGTGTTGCAGCAGTCGATGGTTTCATTTTATTATTATGCCTGACTACAAAGGGGATGGTGGCTCAGTAATAAAGTACCCAAGCATGTTAATGGGAGGTCCTATGTTTAAGTCCTGGCTGGGCCATGGAAAATAACAGAGTAACAGAGCCAAACAAGGAGGCCAAGAAATGAAGTGCGGTTTGGGGGAGGAGTAAAGCAATCCACACTCCATACTGCACAGCACAATGGTAGAGAATTCTAGATGCTAACACAGAAAATAAAACTACTGATTTGTTTTAAAGTTGTCTTCTCGTCAATGGCTTAAGTTTGTTTTTTGGTTTTTTCTCTAGTCATTATTGCCAGACATTTCTTATAAGAAATGATAATGTAGAACTAAAAAGCATGGACAAGAGAGTAAATCTGTACCTGTAAATACAATGAAATCAGGTTTCTCATATTGGATCATCCGATTAAGAAATGCAGAAGTGTTCCGGTCTGAACAAGTATGGAACTGAGAAGGAAGAACATCTTCACAGCTGCTGACTGCTCCATTTGCAAAATGCATATCAGCTACCTGCATACCTCAATAAAAAAATCAATGCAATAACCAGCTCTCTAATCCGAAGACTTAAATAATCCAAGATATTTTGAGGTTCTACCATGAATCCAGAATCGGTTATTAATTATTTGAATGAAGGGTTTGAATTAACAAAAACCCAGTAAATGAACTTAACTTCCAAATTAAGAAAAATATAAAAGAATCAAGAGTATTTTACTGGAACGAAATCCTAAATGAGATATGCTACTTGATATGGAAACTGATTGTAATTAGAAAATGCCTAACGTATTATCTAACTATTGATTTAGTCCAAGGCCTTGTGGTGTAATGATACTGGGGTCAACTGTACGTTGTAAGAGCATGATCCAGGCTGAAATCTGTCTGGTTGCAAAATGGTTTAAGCTAAAGCAAGATTTACCATTTTATTTTTTAGTGCGGTTGAAAATTTCTTGGGTATTAAAGAAAACAAAAGATGCACCTGGAGAATTTTGAACTGACCATCCTGATTGAAGCGAAGGGGCAAAGTAGGCAATTTCTTGGGAGCTGGCTTATGATACCCAAGTATCAGTCTTCCAAAGATGTGTTGCAGATAAAACACAGACAAGCTCAGAAGCATTAAATACAGTAGCAGGTATCCTACTGACTCGTAGTCCACTTCCCATTTCTTTGGCCTCGATCTATTCAAAATGGACAACCCCATGATGAATCTATCTTCAATACACGTTCAACATATGGTGAGACGACATTTGAAGAAGAATGTATATGGAATTCGTAATGGAGATGAGCTGTTCTGGACCGTCTTCCCTGACAATGGAGTTTTCTGGATGGGTAGTTGGGTTTGGTATCTGAATACAGGGGAGTGGAGCTAATAGTGGAGGGGATCTCGTACTCCGTTAAGATCATTTTTTTTTTCAACTTCCTTTTATAATTTTTTATTAAATAGATTATTTGACTTTCATGATTAATATTTAAATAATAATTTTTTAATTATTTTCAAAGGAATATATTCTATTTAGTTTTATTTAATAAAGGATAATAGTATAATATTTGTAAAAAGGGGTTGTAAAGAAGCACACCCACAACTTAATAGTTTGACATAAATATATATGTATGTGCATTAAAATCATATAACTTAATCAATTGGTTATAAATATTTGATTAATATACATTTGCAATACTGAAATTTGCATATTTATCAAATTATCATTCTTTTACAATCATGTACCCTCTTACATGTACCCTCACATTTTTATCATTTATCAATCATTATTTGCACACAATTTCATACACTTAATCTCTACTTCAATCTAATTGTTTCTTCCACCTAGTTCACATTTATGTCACTAGGGATTGAACTAAATTAATTCAATCGTGAAGCATGTATGATTGGACTTAAAATTCAAATTTTAAAATTCTTTTCTTTTTCAATAGTTATTGTGAGTCAACTTGGTACATACCTTTGTGAATTATTGTTATGTCTTGGCACTGTTTAAATACATTTATTTGTGTAATTAAGATACCAATAAAAGGGAATAAGGAAAGAACAAGGACAAAAAACTAGAGCACATTTCTTTTTTTTTTGGATGGAGAGTCTTAAGATATATTAAAATCATATACGTTGTTTGCATGTTTATGTGCATTATTGATGATCATTGCTCAAACTCATAAAGTCAATTTGTAAGAGGTTGATTGTAGGCAAGGAAACCTGCAAAACACAGAGTAGAAGAACTTACTACAAACCATTGCAAAGAGGTTGTAGAGCTCTTGGTTGACAAGTCAACTCCAAGAAGTATGATAGATTGTAAGGGACACATCATAGAATCTGTCATATGTCATAGATTCCAAGTGGGACGCGTATGTCCACTTGGGATGATGATGTGTCATCCAGTCACCTCCAAAGAGGATGCCACCCAATTGGTGGGTCCCAATCTGTTACATGACACCATAGGAAATTAAATAATACAAATAAATACATTATTTACATCAATTAAATCAATATTAGGACTCTAAGGTTGAGACACCTTAATCCCAACAATTATATAATTTTTATTTATTTTTAATCTACATTGTAATTGGTGTTATTTCAATTGCTTCGGTTTTCCTATAAATCTTAATAGATTTGATGAATTTAAAATTGGATGAAATTTTAAGGGTAGTTGATGAAGATTAATTAATTAATTGATCAAGACCTAAGAAGAATTAGTGAACAGTATTATGGTTAAATTAATTTAATTTTAATTAATTAACCTTAGAAGAAGTGGGAGAGAATAATTGATTAAATAATATGTTATTTAATTAATTGTAGGAATGGATATTAACTAAATAATAAATTATTTAATTAATTGTGGGAATAAGGAAAAGTGATTAATTACATAAATAAATAATTAAATATTTGATTAATTAATTAATTATATGAGTTGGAAGAGAGTGATTGATTTAGGGGTATCTACAGTTCTAAATTCATGTAAACTCTAATTTCTTTGTTATAAGCCAGATCTAATGGATTTCTTTTAGATTTTATAGGATTTGAGTAGGAAAAGATGATTTCCCAAGCACATGAATGTGTCATTACTATGATAGTTGTGAGAGTCATTTAAAAGAGAACCAAAACATATTTATATTAGATTTGACCCCTACAACTATCAAAGAATATGTTCTCACCTTTAAAAGCCATTTTCCACATCCAAAAATGTGGATTTCATATTGCTCATTCCAAAACACAGAACAAAATCCATGTCACCATTAATGCAATGGAATATTTTAGCTACTAGAAGGAATTTCATGCTACTCCAAGAACTCAAATGTGTAGATCTTGTGGGATTGTTCCACACCTTGCACACCACCTTTCCAGAGCTATCCACCATGATGGATATTTCTAAAATCTACATCATTCATGATAATATATATATATACCTCCTTGGTTGGAGATACCTCCTAAATATATATATAAGTCATTAGAGGGTATGTGTAGGATCATCATGGAAAAAAAGGCCCTTAAGTGGCAAAAAATTTAGAAAAATGAGAGTTAAGCAACTTGACGTAAAAATTTGAATAAGTTATCTATATTATTTCAAAAATACGTAAGAATAGAATCTATAGAAAATTGAATGTAGTTTCTAAACTACTAGGTTTATTTTAAAAATCTATTTGGTGAAAATTTGAAATTTCAATCAGAGTACTTAAATTGGAAAAATAAGAAGTAGGTGTCATTACCCTAACCACAATAAAATGATAATATTTTTATAATATTTTAAATATAAGTAGAGGACTCATGTCCTGATGTGATGCATATTTTTTGTAATTTTTTTCCAAGTAAATAATTAATTATGATTTTTTTATTACAAATTTTAAAAAATATAAAAAACTTGTATGTCTAACCACCTTAACTTGGTCAAAACTTCATGAAATTATTTTTTAATCCTATAGTATGTGAATCATAGAATGTGACACATGTTTTTAGATTCAAAAATGTGATACCATTTGAAAGCTATAGATGTTTTTCAATCACCCTATCAATTAGGACTTTAGTCATAATTCAAATAGAAAATGAATAATAATTATTATTAAATTCAAATTAAAGCATAATTTATATTTTGAAAAGCTAAGAATCTCCTTTAAAACCCTTTTCGTTTCATCAATTTTGGGTAAAAAAAGTTGTCAACCACATACCCATCATATCGCCACTTTTTGGCCCATCATTATCCTGTGCATACCCTAGATCGTGTTGAGGATGTCATATTCCTCTATAAAGGTAATACATTCCTCTTTATATAGGGTTGGATATCATTTTATTTGACCAAGAATTGTTGGATTCTCTTTCTTGAATCCAAGGGCTTGAAATTTCATTCCAAATTGTTCTAGAAATTATTGATTTAAACATTCAAACTAAATAATTAGAAAATATCATTAAGTATATTCTAATAAATCTCTCTAAAAAATGTTCAAACATTTTCTAGGGAAAAGTTATAATTTCAAGCATGTTGAAAAGTAAATATTTTACAATATGGATTAAAAATTATAACATTGTAAATAAATACATTATTAAACCATAAGGTCTTCTAAACCACCATTAATCAGAGATGGAAAATGATAATATTATTTGTCACCCCAACTCCCTCTAGTGGGATTTTTTGGTCTATTAAATGATCATAACATTCTTAGACTTCAATATTCACATTTGTACTTTAAAATTTTATTTTCTTGAGTGGTGAAATTTTGTGCAAAATTTCACCTAAAAAACTTATTTTGAAGTGGTATTACCATGACATTAGTTCTAGCACTACCATTCCCATAAAAAAATCACACCCATTTCCATTGCATTTGGAGAACACAACCTTGAATATTATGACCTATTGAAAGAGATATTTCATCATATATCCCCATGGCCACACCCTTGAGGAGGATTGTGATGGTGGGAAGAATCAAGATAAACATATGTAACAACACACATGACAGTTTCCTAGTGGTCAAGAATAGTTTATAAATAATCAACTTCCACCATTATCTTTTTAATTTAAACTTGAAATACATAATATTGAAAATCACTGGTACTTTGTTAACCACTAAATTTTTTATTAGAGGGTTGAAAATGGGGGCTTGAAAGGTCCTAAAATAATTTACAACATCACAAAGTAGATAAAAATATCAAAACTCTATTAAAGTTTATAGCATAAAGAGACAAGGTTTGAGCCTACTCCATCTCATAAAAACAATGAAAAAAATAAAAAAATAATACCCAATAGCCAAACAACAAAAAATAAAAAACATAGAACATCCCCAGGCAATAAGAATGGTTGTTGTCCGCACAAATGTGCCGAGCTAAAAGCAAAGGGACCCCAGGCAAAGCAACAACAAACAAAAAGCAAATGAAAGCAAACGAAAGGAAAACACCTAAACTAACCAAAGAGAGACAGCGAAAGCAAACAACAAAGAAACTACTCTAAAGCAAACAACCCACAACAAACCAAGTAACCTAAGGAAAGAAGGAAAGTGGAGTATTTACAAGAAACCTACACTACTCAAAATAGGCTATGCACAAAGATATTTATAGGGCACTATGTTCAGGCAAGGCAAACTGACACTCACGCCCATTGCATTTCATGATGCATGCACAAGTAATAGGGAAATCATTATAGTTCTAAGCCATGCAGATTTATCTTTATACCCAGAAAAAATTTGTTCAACATTAAAACATTCAAATTCAATCATGTCATCATGAAAAATAAGCAATTGTGGTGATTCATTGAACCCATGGTTGATCCACAAGCAAGCTTTCCTTCCCTTACTCCCGTAATCGAAATGATAAGTGAAGCTATGACAATTAACATGAGCAAGGAAGGATAGAACCTAGATGTCGTTGTGCAATCATGGCAGCGTTTGACAGTCAAGAGCAAGCACTGCATCGTTGATAGGTGCATTGGCAGCTTCGGATGGAGGCATCGGGTGGTGCAGAACTTCAAGCATTAGGCTTGCATAAGGTTGGGAGAACGGGGCAGCAAGCACCTCTTCCAATCCTCGTGTGGGATCAACACTCCCTATTGGTTGTTCCTCGAGGAGATAGACTTCATCTCATTGATTTTTCGCAAACTTGGTGCCTACTTGATTGTTGTCTTCAAGGGGCAACACGTTGTCCCATCTCCTTCCCCAAGTATTAACCTCATTTTTATGATGTTCAATGCCATGGGATGATAACATGCACGAATATGTCCTATTGTAGCTCCTTGAATATGAAGGAGGATCAACAATGGTCATGGCGGAAGGACTTCTAGTTGCGTCTTGGCGTCTTGTACATGGTCAATTCTGTCATACTTGTTGGCAGCCATCAGAACACCCCCACCTTTGTCTTCTCTTTCCCAGTCATGCATCTCATCATGACGTCCATTCATTTCCTCTTTTTCAATTTATGGATATTATATATCATAATATCAATTATTTAAAATATAGCATTCTTCATTTCTTCTCTTTTTGTGAAAGGTTCATTGGTGTTTCCAAATATTCTTGGCTCCTATGGTTTCTTTTAGGGGCTTTAACATTGTATTATAGCTATAGATCTATAAGCTTATTCTCTTGTTTGATCCTTTTATATGGTGTATGTTACAGAAAAATAAATGTTATCATTGAGTTTCAAAGATCTAAAAACCTACAGATTAATACTAAACTTGATAGGGTTTTCTTGTTATGCTTGAAAATCAGTTTTTGAAGGGGATCCATTGGTAGACATATTAAATTATTTGTCATACATATATCCATAATTTTATAGGACACTCATAATATACCTATTGCATCATACCATCCCTACACCATTATATTTCCTCATAGGCATCAACATTGTTTAGATGTACATGTTAATATGGATTATTTTTTCTTTCAGTTTTTTAATTAAAAAATTATTTGTTTTTTATATCAACCCTATACAAGCCTTGTTGGGCCCATACACACTGGTGGTAGTAGTTAGACTAGTAAATTCAAAACCCTCATAGCCCAAACTAGTGTTGTTCAAAGCCCTCGAGTGGTGGCCTTATATGCTTTACTACCCATTGGTGCTAGTATCAATATCAACAACCTCCTATATTTGATGCCACAATAAGACATTTGCAGCTACACAACTGAAATCTATCCCTATAGTTGGTAATAAAATATTCTTAGAATATTATCATCAAAATATCCTTCTCCCTTAAAAACCACATTCTAAGGTATAAACAATAGTTTATATTTTCTCAAAAATATTTCTACATGTTAAACAATGGTTTTTTGAAAATGAGTCGTTGTTTGGGAATATTCCTTAGATTTTTGTTATATTTTGGCCATAGAGAAATACTTTTATGATGAGATCATTATAAATCATCATTCTACCTTTGGATTCTTTTGCACTTGGTTGTAGGAGTTTTCTATTTTGTTGTTGAACTTCAAATATCCTAAATTCTTTCTCATACAATATCTACTTGTCAAGGAATTTTTTAAGGAAAATTTTGAGATACAATTTCATGATCTTTGTAATGTTGTAGATTATTTTTTGTTTGAGAATTAAAGAAATAATTTTTCATAATAATCTTGTCATGTATTACTCATTCTGAGAACTTTGAAGCTCTATAACTTTGTAGATATGGACTAATTTTTGGGTTGAATTTCTTGAAGTAAAGAATTTTTTAGGCACTTCATAATAACCCCTTCTTTCTCTCCTCTTGAAGTAGAATAGATTTTTATAATATGGTCCTTTTTGAAAATTTTAAGGATAGATTATATGCACTTTATGATTTATAAAAATATTGATATAAAATACCATTTTTTATACATGTATTTTTTGGGATTTTGCATATCATATTGTTCCATTCTTGTACTCACAATATTTGTAAAGTTTGATGGGGCCTTTGTTCTATGTGGTTTGATTTAGCCATCACAACATTTTATATCTTTATGTGTTTATCTTTTGTATGATTATACCATTATAAAAGTGTCATGATATGTTGGTTGTGTGTTCCTTTCATTCACAACCTTGTCTATGTTCAAGTGAGTGTCGTGTATGAGCACACCTTTTTTTAGTTGTAGGTATACTAGCATATATATTTAAATTTTTTGTATAAAATATGTTAATCAATATCTTTGGATGTTTCTATTCTATTTTGATATGTTAAATCACTAAATAACACATTTTTTCTATTTATGATAACTTTTTAAAAGTTCCAAACAAACGACACAACTTGATGGAAAAAAGTTACAAATTATAACTATCCCTAGCAACCTTGCTCAACAATACAATTTTGGAATTCTATAGAACTCAAATCTACTATAAATATTTTATTGACCACATTTTTAAACATGTACAAAAATGCATTCCAACATAAGACTAATAGATAATAAAGACCCTTGAGTTAATATTGTATTTGGTTTCCTTAAGCCATTGAAAACCATATGAATCACCCTTCTACAAATAACATCAATTCTTCAAAGAACTAATGATTCAAATCTTCATGTGCTCAAGCACTACACCTTAGAAAAGGTTTATTAAATAAAAAAACTAAATAAAAATTTAATCCAACTGAATATGTGAACACTACTAGCCAAATCTAATTACACTTGAAAATTTTATTTGAAATTAGCAAAAATCAATGAGCTAAAGGGGCTCTATTATGAATGGTTCATAAGGCACAACACTTGCTGAAGGTTTTGCAAATGGGGTAACAACTCAAGCGGGCTTAACCTTGGAGAAAACTCCTTGGTTAAGCGCGCTTGAGCTGGAGCAGTCTGGGATGGGTGACCTCCCGGGACGGACCAGTGCTTCACCTCTGTGAGCATCACCTAGATGCAATGAGTGCTAAGTGGACCATTTGATATCATGAGAGATGGGTTCTTGTTGAACCACTACTCATGAAACATGGGTCAATGAGTTTGACTCAAAACTACACGGTTGAATCCTGATAGCAATATCATAATTTGACACGCTGTGGAAAAATACCTCCTACTTATCAAAAATCAATGAATTTACCTATAAATTCAACATGAACAAAGACAACAAATTAAGAAGCATAGATGAAATGATTTAAGAGAGGTGGTTCCATTAATTCAAAGGGTAAACTAATTAGTATTTTTTTTTAACATTTTCACTCTGTATATAGTAATGAGATATAACCACAAGAACAATCGACCACGAATCATGGGTTTTTATGTACACAGTTGTGTTGACCCCTTATAATATGATTGTGTTGACCCCTTATAATATGATTGTAGATGCCTATTGACGTAATTATATTGGTCCTTCTAATATTGCTTATTCATCTTCTCACACTACTTTGTGAAACATATTTTGTACATTCACTACACATTTTTCATAGTAACATTATGAAATGTATTGTACTATTAATAATAATATTTAATTACTTTTTTTGATATACTAGAAAGGAGTAATTGGTTATCCATACATTTTGATGTGACTTAACACATGTTATATAGAAACTTCCACATACCTATCTAGGGAGACCACCAGTTATCTTCTTAAGTTGATCATTGGTTGATCATTTTTTTTATATATATTTAATGTTCAATTTATGTTTCTTCCTTAAGTTGATCACTTTTTTTTTCTTATATTTCATGTTCAATTTATTTTTCTTCCTGGTCGTTCTAGTCGTTCTTACGTAGCTTCTACGATTCCTGTCAATTATGGTTTGGATTTGTATCGCTCAAGGGATCATGCGCAGAAGACCCTATTCAGTACGATTCTGACGCTAGGGTGACATAAATTACAACGAGTCCAGGCACGACAGAAGACCTGGTCACAAGAAATCAATTATTTCATTTAGAAAATAGTAATGGTATGCTGATTGTCAAAAAGCACGCTTAAATTAAACAGAAAAAGATGGTTAGAGAGAGTCCTGTCAAATCTGGAGAGGGCAAGCGTGGCTGTTCTAGTTCATCTTTATCCCTGGACAAATAAATAAAAACAGAAAAGTCGCTGGCCATATGGCATGCGTTCAATTTTCAAGTTTTTTTCCCTTCTGTTGGAGACTTTACCCGTAACTCGAATGGAGGCATTACGATAATTCGAATAAGTTATTTAAAAAGAGTTTAAAATATGGAGAATTATTATTGTTTGGGAATGACAGTGGACGAGGAGTTGAGCTGGAGGAAGAACATGTGCATGAAGAATTTCCGGAACTATTTGTTCGAATGACGTTAAAACGAATTAGGTAGGTGGCAGTCGCTGTATAATGATATGTTTATTTCACCAGTACTCTAACCAGCTGCAGGCTCCCCTTTTCTATTACTTTTACTTGCCAACTTTTTTCTATATTATCTCCACTTTGCTTATGTTGTTATAGTCTCAGTTCTACTGTCTACACAGTTTAATTTCTCAAGGATATCGCAATCACTTATGATACCGATTTCTATTACATTGGCTTTTCCGGCTAAGTGATGAAACTATATAAATACAGTTGCACAATAAATCAAGAATTGGTCTCACAGACCAGATACAAAACTGTACATAAACTATGGTATCTAATTATAGACAGCCAAATTTTCACTCGCATCAGACACTAGGAAACCAATTTCATAAAGAAGGTGCGAAAATCTCAAACCACGCAAGCCAGATATAGTTCACATGCCAGATATATTGTAATAAAATCTTATTGGGTTCAATCTGAACTTAAAAATCTAGTGTAGGTTTGAAACATTAGCCTATTGTTGTTCATATAGTCATTTCACTAAGACATTAGGCTATACAAGCCTTGTTGGGCCCATACTTGCTAGTGATAGTAGTTATATTAGTAAATTCAAAGTCTTAATAGTGTAAATTAGTGTGGTTCAAAACTCTTGATTGTTGGGCTTATAGGCTCTACCACCCATACTTGTTAGTTGTAGTAATTATTATACTTGTAATGCCAAAGCCTTAATATCATAAATTAGTGTGCTTCAAAACACTTGATTGGTGTCTTTATCGATTCAACCACCCATACCTGTTAGTTGTAGTAGTTATACTAGTAAAGTGAAAGCCCTAATAGCCTAAACTAGTGTGGTTCAAAACCCTTGATTGGTGGTGCTACCAATAAGGACTACCACCTCTATCCACACCAAGTAGACATTCATAGCAACACAACCTAAATCTAGCCCTAAAGTTGATTACAAAATATTCATAGAATATTCATCTCAAAATAGCCTTCACTCTAAAAAACCACCTTCTATGGTATAAATATTATTTTTAATTTTTTAAAACAATAATTCTAGATGTAAAATAATGGTACTCATATTACCTAGATTTTGAGTACATATTCTTGCCATAGAGGAAGATTTTTATGGTGAATTCATTATAATGTCATTCTAAATCATCAAGCCCTTTGGATTTTTTTGCACTTGCATAGTTGGACTCTTTTATTTTATTGTTCAACTTCAAATATCCTATTCTTGTTCATATGGTGTTTATTTTTAAAGATGTTTTTTCAAATTGGGATATAATTTCATGCTATTTTTAATGTTAAAGATGATTTTTAGTTTGGAATTTTCGTTTCTATAGAAATCACTTTTCATAGTAATTTTTATATGTAGTTCTCATTTTGAAATGTTTGAAGGGCTATAACTTGTAGATATGGACTACTTTTTAGGTTGATTTTTTTTTGGAAGTACTTAAGTTTTTGTTCCATCCTTCCATGAAGTAGAATAGTGTTTTTATAATATGGTCCTTTTCGACATTCTAAGAATCCATTATGTACACTTTAAGATTTATAAAATTATTGATATAAAGTACCACACTTAATACAAGTTCTATTTTTATAGATTTTACACACCATGTATTCCATCATTGTATTCACAATATTGGTAAAGTTCCATGGGGTATTTTTTAATTGTGGTTTGAGTTATCCATTATAACTTTATCTACCTTTATGTGTGTCTTTTGTACAATTATGTAATTCTAAAAGTGTAATGAGATTTTGGTTATGTGTTCCTTGCATTCACAACCTTGTCTATGCTCATGTGTTCATGTCACATATGAGAACACCTTGTTTTAGTTGTAGGTATATTATATTGGACCTTCTACTTGAACAAAAGGGAAATGGGTGTCCATCTGTTAGGAGATAGAACTCAACCTATTTCACACTTTAGTTCATTAGGAAACCAAGATCCCTCAACTAAGTGACTCAATTGAGGGATGGACTAGGGGTTTCTTTGTCTGATTGGATGGGGTTTCACCATTAAATGAAGCTTCAAAGGAAAAATGAAAACACCTATGCATAAAACCATAGAAACTTGAAGGCATAAAATCAAATAGATAAATTGGAATCAAATAGAAAAGTACCTAGAAGAATGATGGAGTCAAAGGAAGGTCTGGAACTCTCAAAATATGTTTTTTGAAGTACACTAAGATTGATACACCAGATTGGGTGATTTAGTCTTGATATAGGGTTTCTAGGAAGAATCTTGAATCTTTTGGTGGCTAAGCAGGATTTGTAGAAAGGTGGCAAAAGGGATATACTAGGACTAATACACCCAGTAGGTCAATTTATTCCTATTATCAGGGTTTGGTTGATACTTCTATAGCCTCTAGTGATCTTCGATAGCTTCCTTCTTATCTAATCTTCAAGTCCTAAATTTTGAATTCTAGCCTGTAGGTGAGTTTCCATGAAGATGACAACTTATTGACAACTTTGACAACTTTTGTAACTTTGTCTTCAAAGGATCTTCAAGCTCCTATTCACCTATATTTTCAAACACACATCAAGAGGGGAAAATGTTGTTTTGTTAGGGAATAGGGGTTTGTCTTGGTCAAACCCCATTTTGGTAATTAAACCTTGAAATGTAATAGAAAAGCATGAAGGAATGATGAATGAACAAATGCAATGTTGCAACTCACCAAACCCTTGAAATGAAGGTTGTAAACTTATGTGAAATGGTTCAATGGATATGGATCTTGACTCTTGATTGAATGCTTGAAACTTTGTCTTGAATGCTTGCCTGAATCATGAAACCTATATTATAAATGTTAGCTCACAAACACACATGATGCATGAGGGATTTGACATGATGTTTGAATATTGAATGTAGCTCCAAATTCTTGATGATCTATTCTTGAATGCTCTTGATCTCATAAACTTTCCTTAGGAATGACTTGAAAACTTTCTAGCTTGTTAGGATTGCTTAGATAAAACTATGTGAAATAACCTTGCATTTATACTTGTTTATGCATAATTTCTCAAACTTACAACACTTCAAGCTAACATTCAAAATTTGAATCTAAGGATGATAAAATCCCTCTAGGAATTTGAATTAAAAAGGTCCTAAGTTAAAGCGGGACTCATACAGCAAGTTCGGTGTATAAGTCTTAGACGCTTAAACTTGGGACATAGATTTCAAGAAGTGTCTTGTTTAATGAGACATTTGAAATCAGGTCCCAAGACACAGGGAGGACCCATACGCCCAATTGGGAATGAGTTCTAGATCCCTAAATCTAGAACACATAGCCAAAAACATTAAATTATGATTTTTTATTTATGATATGTCAGGATTTTCCCTAGAAAAATGCATTTAATTAGGCTTGTGGATGCAAAATAGGACCAATTAAGGGAAAAATAAACTTAATTTCAAGAGGAAGGACCTAAAAAAGAGTGAAAATGTAAAGGGATAAATTTTTCTACACTACATTTAGCCCTCACTTTAGTGAGAGGATGACCTTGTGTCAAACTCACACTAAAGTAGAAAAATTTGCATCAAGAGGGGTCCAAGTGTACCAATGCTAATGATATAGGATGGCAATGATCAAGAGGGATGATCAAGCCCCTAGGATCGAGATCCTATGCCAAACCAACATAGTCACAAAAGAACACGCATGTGAATGATGTATGAAGTAACAACAAGATACAAACATACATTGCCAAAGACATAAGGTGTTGGAATCAAGCAACATTGAGACGGGGGGTGAATCAGTGTTGTGTAATTTTTAACTTTATTAATCTATTCTCTCAAGTTCCTATAACATTCAATCAAAATAAAGTTGCATGAACATAAAAAAATAAGCCACAACACCATAACAAAAGGATTTTTACGCGGAAACACTGTTAGGGGAAAAACCATGGTGGAGGTCAATCCACAATTTGAGTACTCAAATATAAATGATTTACAAAGTGGGTGTGCACTTGCATTTAGGCACATTGCCTAGAGCTCACTACTCAAAATCAGGAAGGCTCACTTCCTTACAAAAGATTTGGATTACATAAAAAAGTTGAACTAAGAAAATAACATCTACAAATGCCTAATTACAGTTCCAGTTAGGCTCATAGATCAGATTCTGGACCTTCTATCTAATTATGCACTTCGCTTTGTTATGCCTCAATTCACTTCACAAAATCCTCTACTACACAAGTGAAATCGCTCAACTACTCTTTTGAAATTCACAACACATACCAAACACACCATGAACACCATACAAAATGAATTAACCAATCTCTTATATATATCCGCTATTAAAGATTCAATCGCTCCATGTCGACTTCAATAAAATAAGAAATATTTACCAACTGTCAGCTCAAATCATGAATAACATTTAATGCGCATCCACCAAAGTCGGCCATAGCATAGTTAGGACCTAAAACAAAATCTTCAATATGAAGATACTCCAAACAATTTCACCTTGAACATCTATAACACCCAACATTCACGTAGTCGGCATTCATACACTAAAAATCAAACGACCGAATCTCCTAACTCATACACCTCTCAATGCAACAACACAAAACTTGAGACTAAGACATTTCAAATACCCAACGACCTTTCCTGAGATCCATAACCAAAAACTGATAAACTGATAATGCAAACCACTTGACAGATTCAACTTCAGTCGGATACCCTGTTCTTTATTTTGTCTTCCAATATGGTCATATACTGAAGTGTGGACTGGATCAATGACTTGGGTGAGCCCTTTGGAATTGATGGCAAAACTTAGTGAAAAATGACTAAGTGTAGAAACCTTCAAAACTTCACAACACCATAGCTGACAAAACTTGACAAAACTCCCCCTAAATTTGATAAGGAATTTTTCACTGCTCTCTCTCCCCCTTTGACATCAATGACAAAAAGATAATAAAATATTTTCTTTCTCCGCCTATGAAGTGAAACCAAAAACTTACTTATTCAAAAACTGATTCAAAAATTTGAAGAAATAAACTACTATTTGAAGATTATTTTGTACTTTTCCTTCATCTCTGAAAGAAACTTCTTCCATGCTTCCACTGCAATCCTGGTGATTATGATTGTGTTGTTGTTTTCAGATGTTCGATTGATAATCTTGATGAGGGATTCTAGAATGTTGAAGGCTTCTTATAATACTTCTCCTTTCCTCAGTATCTCAATCAATTGTTTGAGGTTGCATTTGGTTATTTCCTTCACTTTCCAAAAGGTGTCAACAATCCTGTTCCTGGTGTTCTGAACATTTGTTTGCTCTGTCTGTAATTCCTGAACCCTTTTCTTGATTGCACCATCATGATCATGAGACATGTTAAAAAAATTCCAATACTGCTCAATTTTGTTTCAATTTGTTGTAGCTTTTCCTTGTACTTGATAATTGCATGAGGCCATCGAAGATAGTAGTTATAGATGTTGTTTGTTGTGCTTATGCATTTCCTTAGTTGTTTCATGTACCTTTTCAGCTTGGTAAGTGACAATCTATACTACTTCTTTAGGTGTAGGATCACTTCTTCTTATTCCTTGTTTTGAGACTCAAAGTCCATGATTTCCTTTATGCATTCAATCATCTCTTCTGGGAAGGTATTCTGCAAACTCTCCAATTTGATATGGTTATGCACAAGATGAGCACTTAGTATGCTTAAGATCATGTCCTGCTCATATGAAGGTTTGATAGACCATATGCTCCCAATTTTTTGCATTCCATTTTCCTCATGAATAAGCTACATTAGCTCTTCCTTGGTTAAATCACATTCTTCTTCACTTCCTATTGTAATTTCCTTTTCTTGTTCTGGTTCAGCTATTTCTAGTTCTTTTCCTAGGGTGTCCTCGGTTTCCTTATTAGATTCCTCATTTGGTACATGTCCACAATCACTTGTTCTTTTCCTTTCCCTTCAACTCTTGGAGTATTCCATGCTGGTGGAGTACAAACAACAATTTATTTTACTCTTTACTTCTTTCTCTCTATCTCACTGGAGGAGGAACCAAATTCAAGTGCCCTTACCAGAATGGGAATACCAAATGACCCAAACTTCCTTAGCAAACCCTTAAAGAAACATTCATATACTTGATCACAATTTCCAAATTGTTAGAGTATATCTAAATCTTCCTGCAAATTGGTTCACTCTCTTTCCATATTACGTTGTTGTTCAGGGGTAAGCAATTCGTAAAATACATCACAAGGAAAATAACAAAAGTACCAAACCTGAAAGGGTAATCTATCTTCTTTGTCAATTGCACATTCTCCATTAGTTGATCTTTCAGTAATCCACAAAGATCAAAATCTTGATCTTCCATTATCATCTTGTGTGAAATGTAAACAACACCTGCCGAAGTTGCACCTTTTGTATTTTTGAAAAAGACTTTGTAGGATATTCCATGCGCTATGTACCTTGTCACTAAATCTTTAATTATGGATATTATCAATGTCCTTTGGTTTCCAATAACTCCAGTTAGGGTTTTGACTTCTTTATTTCGAATTGGCTTCTTCCTCAGCACATCCCCAACTTTGCATAACCCAGTTAGAATTCCAATCACTTCTCTTGAGATATGGTAGGGTTTATCTAGATTCAGAATATCGTCATTCAATCTGTCTAGAATAAACTCAACAATTTTTGTGTTTACGAAATAGGGGAATTCACTCCAAATATCCAAGCTTTTGTGTTTTGCTTCTTTCATCCATTTCAATTCATCATGCGACAACATGTTTCTTTCAGTTCTAATCTTCTCACTACTATACTCATATAGTTTTATCATTTCTTTGATTTTCTCCATTTTACCTTTTGTACTCATGACTTGAAAATAAGTTTTTCAACCGCACATCAAATTAGACTGAAATTTCTCAATATAATAGAAGTACCTAATAGATTAGGGTTCCGCCACCAAATAAACTTTTGAAATTCTGATGCAGAGTGTTCTCCTTCTTCTTTTCTTGGACACAAAGTGGAAAATGAGAGTTTCAAGTTGCTTTTTATAACTTGCACACTTAACTTTTGTTGTAATAAATGCTTTTGCCCTAACTCATCCAGATACCATGTTTTCTTAGTTATCAAACAAAAAATTATGCGGACCTTCAACTCAGCATAATACTCTTTTCCAACTATTTCAATAGCATCTGGGTATGTGTAGGATCATGGTGGGCCAAAAAGTGGCAATGAGGAAAAAAACACGTCTTTCACCAACCGAAAAATGCAAAAAGAACGCGTTGACTTGTTTTAGGCTCGAGTGTCACCATACCAAACACCAAACCTAGTTTTACAAATCAGATATCCGATTTGTAAAAAGCATATATAAAGAAAGTCAGTCACTGTTTTGAAGTCATTTGACATTGAAGAACCCGTGGGTGCACAGTGCATTGCTTCTTCACGTAATGAATATCCGATTTGGGAAAAATCTTATTTGGAAAGGTAAGTTTTTTTATTTTTATTTGATTTGATTCAATTTTGATTTACATTTGAATAATTTCATATGGTTTTTTGTGGATTTTTTTTAAAAATAGGGTTTTTGATTGAATTTTTGTGAAAAATTTGAGTTTAGAATGGATTTTGATAAAAAAAATGAATGTTTTTTGTGGATTTGTTTTCACAATAGGGTCTTTAATTGAATTTTTATGAAAAAAATGAATTTAGAATGGATTTTGATAAACAAATGAATGTTTTTTGTGGATTTTTTTTCAAAATAGGGTTTTTGATTGAATTTTTATGAAACAATTGAGTTTAGAATGAGTTTTGATAAAAAAAAATGAATGTTTTTAATGGATTTTGATTTAAAAATAGTGTTTCATTTATATTGTCTAATTTTATATTAATTATTTTTAACTTTAATTAGGCATTATGGCTGCCGAGAATGAGAATGCACAAATTCCACTAGTTGAGAATGAAAATCCACCAACTAAGAATCAAAATGTAGAAATGCCAAATGCTCCACCACCTCCGCAGCCATCAATTGAAGACTTAATTCATGAAAAATTGGAGAAATTGAGGGGCATTTGTGATGTTTATAAGAAAATCCCTCGATTACCCCATATGCCAACCACATTGACATGAATAATTACAAATGTAGAAACCCTCTCCACCCAACATAATGCATTTCATTTGTGGCGAGAAACCATGAGGCAATATTATGCATGTGGATTGTCTTATGATGATGTGAAAGATCTCCAAATAACAAAAGCCCAAATAGCCTCTTTATTTATTAACCGGGCAGCACTGGTTTGCCAGTTAATGTTAACAAACCAAAAATTTCTATAAAATGGTGCACGCATAGGGGCATAGTAGATAACTTTTGGGATTGTTGGTGTATGGTTTTTGATAAACCACCCAACAATAATCTTGATGTACCTTTTTACTTTATTAAAAAATTATATGCTGAGTTTTTGTTAGGGCATCATGTCAATTACTTTGACATTAAACCCTTCCAGGGCGTTGGTGGAGGTATGCCCCAGGATAGGCTAGGGGTAGCTAGAGTAGTTAGGCACCCACATGTTTCTCGTCCTCCCCTTCCTCCACCACCTCTAGTACAACATCCAAATATTATGGAGGATGCAGCCACACAAATGATCCAGGCCATTCACTCTTTGAGTGGTCTTTTGGTTTCCCGTGCTTCTTCAGTAGCTCAGCCACAGTCTGGTGATCTTGGCGATGGATCTAATGCTGCTGCATCATCCTCCTCGGGTCCACATATTTGTGTGCCACATATTTGTAATGTTTGGGTCCTATTGTACAGCCCCCTGAGCAGCCATTAGATACTTCTGATTATGACATCTAGGATGTGGAGATTATAGCAGATCACATGCAGGGGAGTGGAGCACACCCTACAGAGTCCTCTCCTACTAGAGAGGTGGACATTGGAGTAGTTACACAAGTAACATTTAAGGTGTAAATTCATAATTTGCATTTTTTTTAAATGAATATTAATAAGAGATAGTATCAAGTACTAATATTTATTTACATGGTCTATTTAACAGTTAATTTCTGAGGAGGAGCTCACACGGGTGACTGATAGCACCCTTAGGGCCATTTCATTTGGCCTCGAGATGCACACAGTATGTATTTTCGCACTCACTCATTTACATTTTTTTACTGTATACTTGTTTTTCATTAATGAAATTATATATTAACTTATATGTTTATCTTATTCTCTGCTTGTAGGAAACACCTAGTGTGAGTGAGGTGTGACGCTCTCCAGACTATGGATGCACAATGTTAGATAAGGGAAAGGTAATTGAACTTAAATTTGATTGAATTAATATTTATAAGATATTTTATTGATTATGCATACATTGACATAGATTTGTAGTTTCATATGTACTTGTCATTTTTATGTACAGGAGGTTGTGAGCTATACATCATTGTTGATAAGTGCCACAACACCTGAAGGAGTAGGTATTCGAACACCTGAAGGAGGAGGTGTTGAAACACCTCAAGGAGGAGGTGTCAAAACACCTAAAGGAGATACAGAAAAAGATCAGCCTAAAGAGGTATGTGTTTATTTTATTTTGTGCTCAGTAAATATGTTCTTATTACTGGCAATTCTATGCTAACTTGGATCAATTTCATGTTTTTGTTCACATATATAGATTGACGTTACAAAAGTTGGTTTTGTTAGTTCTTTGAGAGGGGTATATTAAAAGACTCCTGACCCTTCGAAGAGACGTATATTTTAGGTAATCAAGATTTCAATTTTAGAGTTCAATTATAATTCAATGTGTATTGATTTTTATGTTAATTATTCAATTTTAAATTATATAGTATAACTAATCTCAATTGTGGTTTGAATTTTTCTTGTGCAGCTACCTTCAGAGCCAATGAGTGCTTCAAAGAGGCTCCATTTTGATGATCCACTAGTAGTTTAGGATGAGATAAAATTTTGGCATGTAAATATTGAATAGATACCGAGATGGCATATGCCACATATTGTAAAACTTTGTTTGAGTTGGCGTTGATGCCATTTTTGTATATGGACATACACATGATTATTGGATAATTTGATATATATAGAAGTTGACAATCGAAATTTAATTTCCTCATGTGCATGATTAAACTCTTTGAAAATTTAATCAAGTGAGCAATGGTTAAATTTCAATGTACAATAGCATAAAAAGAATGGTTAAATATTATGTAGTTTATATTCATATTGTTGATTACATCGCATTGCACATCTTTCAAACTCAAAGCATTACTTCACATTGCATAAGTAACAACTAGATGCTGATAGATGAAAAAAATTCAATAACAATATAGTTTTTACAAAGTCAACCTAAGCAGTTATGCAATTACTTCACATTACATAACTAATAACTAGGAGAAGCTATCAATTGCATTAGCTTGTCATGGAATTCTATGAGACCACATTTCTTTAAGGAAACTTGGCACAAAACTCACAAAAAATGAAAAGAAAGCACTCAAACAAACTTTAAAGGGGTCTGAGGCCTGCTGCCCCCTCATTCCACATGCTATGGAGCCATTTACTTACATGTTAGTTTTATGATCAGATTTAATGCACAGAAAATTAATTCTAAATCAAACACAATAACACAGCAAATACCCTAGGAAAACTGTCCTCCTGAGGGAGAAAAACAAGTCAATAATATCACTTATATTATTGAATCACAATAGAAATTCCTTTAGAATGAAGGCCAATAATGAGGCCTAATAATATGCACCATAGACTGATGCCAACACAACAATACAATGATGTAATTCTCAAATGATAATCCTCAGCCTTCTCACAATAACTCGATCTGCACTTGAAGAGTTTCTCACTAACTTGCACTTGATATGAAATGGAATGTATGAAAAATGTATGTCTCAAAACAATGAAATGTATCTAATATATATACAAGCTGAGAGAGATGTGACTCTTCACAATATAGGTCGGCCTCCAAAAAGAATGTGCCTCCTCAAAGATTGCGCCTCCAAGATAGAAGTTGGCCTTCATAAAATAATAAATATTATTTGACATAAATTGTGCCTCAAGCATGTCGGCCTCTTCATAAATGCACCTCTTCATTAACTCGTATCTCTTGATGAACTAGCATTAATCACAAATCGATATATATAAATTAAATAGCTTTGGCTATATTTAATTTATTCTTATGTAGAGGAGATCGCTGGAAGGATATGACTGACGCTGCAATAATCATCAACACTCCCTCTCAGCTAGGGAGGATACTTCCAGCTGCACAAGGAAAATCACCTCATTGTGATGCCTAGTACTATGGCTACAACCATAAGTGAAAAGAAGAATATCATCTCATCGTGATATTAGATATTGCCTCAACATGATATCAACCATAATGGCTACAACTATACTATGGTGTGTACAAGTGTTCATCGCAGACCTCAATTGAAACAACATCCAGAGGTGCTCTTTCGGTCAGCAACACAACCATCTTCTTTAGGTTCAGTAGGCTCCCTCTAAATCTTTAAGTACTCTTCTGGTCAACAACACAACCATCCAGAGGTGCTCTTCCGGTCAACAACACAACCATCTTTTTCAGGTTCAGTAGGTTTAGTTCCATGGCTGCAAGTTGTGACTTCATGCTTGATCATTTCTTTGGTTGGCATGACTTCCTCATAAGATGCCTCAAGCTTTTCATCGCTAAGCAATCTCTCATCACCTTCCTGTAGTAGAGTTATCAGCATTCTTCAAAAATCATAAGAATTCTTTTAGTACACTCAAGAGTTATCAGATGTCTTCTTGCAATCTCAAAAGTTATTTTGTATCATTGTTACATTGGTACTTGAGAGTGGTAGCTTAATATAGGTCCACAATACAAAACCTAGTTTACCTGTGTAGTGTAACAGTGGCATAGGAAGATTTTTCTTTGAAAGCAAAAATGAAAGCTCAACCTCTTGGAATGAAAATGCTTGTTTGCAAAACAAATGAATAAGAATGAGGTAGTTAAGGTGTTTGAAGTGATTTAGAGGTCTCTTTTAGGGTAGCTAAGGTGTTTGAAGTGATTTAGAGGTCACTTTTAGAGAAGAGAGATGTTGAAGAGTACATCAACTTAGTCAGAACCGAAGTGTAATGTGTTTTATTTTGTGGTACTCCTTTGTTTCTCAACAGATGTGTGATAAATTCTTAGTTCAATGATGTTGAACAATTTTTGAAAAAATAAAGTTGTGTCACAGTCCGCATTCAATCCAACAAGCAAAAATGAAAGCTCGGCCTCTTGGAATGAAAATGCTTGTTTGCAAAACAAATGAATAAGAATGAGGTAGTTAGGGTGTTTGAAGTTATTTAGAGGTCACTTTTAGGGTGGAAGGCTTAAAATTCCATTTTAAATGCAAATGAACCAAGTTTGTGAAGAAGTTAAACTATGTTGCCCACTAGTTTCCTCGGCATTCCAAAGTGCTAAAAAGAACAATCTTAGTCTATTTCAGTGAGACCACATGTGATGCGAGTAGACTCCTCTCATTCCAAGGGCTATGGATCATGTTGGGACTACAACAACCTCTCAGTTTTTTCTATCTCGTGAGGCATTTTCCTATGGTGATGACTTTTCAGCAGAGGGGAAAAGTTGCCGATGCAAGCAAAGCAAAGTTGCGCAGCTTATTCCGCGAACTCAGACAAATCCAACAGACTGCTCCAACACGCCCGTATGGCACAATACCGCGCATAGGGATGGCCCCCTTGCACCTAAATATGTCGAATCACTCTGAAAGCATTAACCAACGATTTCCTTTAAGAAAGTCCAAAGTGCCAAAGCACAATCTTGAAGGTATATTTCTCGTGAGACCGTGGATGCTTACAAACTCTCCGGGCTTAAGGCTATGGGATCGTGGTGGGACCATCTACAAAAATCTCTCTCGGTTTTTTCTATCTCGGAGGCGTTTTCCTGTGGTGATGACTTTTCAGTGGAGGGAAAAAGTTGCCAGATGCAAGTAATGTAAAGTTGCAAAGTGGTGCAAATTTCATCTCGCAACCTCGCAGACGCACTAAATGGAATGCCCAACATCGGCCCTGATGGGTATCGCTTACGCCAGGGATGGTCCGGTCTTTTTGCACCAAAATACACCGAATCACTCGAAGCTACATTGGACTAGCGATTTCCCCTTTAAGAGTCCAAAGTGCTAAAAGGGAAGCAATCTTTTGAAGGTTCGGCTTCTCAAGACTGCAGATGCTTGCTGTGACTCCATCTAAGGCTATGGAATCATGTTGGGACCCTCTTCAATAAATTCTCAAATTTTTCTATCTTGGAGGCGTTTCCCTGTGGTGATGAGTTTTCAGTTGAGGGAAAGTTGTCAAATGTAAGCAGTGTAAAGTTACAAAGTGGTGCAACTTTCATTCCGCTAGAACTCATACATAATGCATCACCTCAAATGAACTATTTCAACACATCTAGATGGGTACGTTTACATTAGGGATGGTCCTCTCTTGCACCCAAATATTCCAAATCACTGTGAGCTACATTGTACTGAATATTTCCCTTAATAGTCCAAAGTATTAAAAGATAGCAATCTTTGAAGGTCTATTTCTTGGAGACCGTGATGCTTACAGACTCTTCGTCTAAGGCTATGGGATCATGTTGTGACCATCTACAAAAACCTCTCTCGTTTTTTTCTATCTCGGAGGCATTTTCCTGTGGTGATGACTTTTTAGTGAAGGGAAAAGTTGCCAGATGCAAGCAGTGTAAAGTTGCAAAGTGGTGCAACTTTCATTCTGCAACTCATACGACCAAACGGACTGTTCCAACACGTCCGTATGGGTACGTTTACGCTAGGTATGGTCCTCTCTTGCACCCAAATATGTTGAATCACTTCGAGCTACATTGGACCGACGATTTCCCTTAAGAGTCCAAAGTGCTAAAAGGAAGCAATCTTTGAAGGGCTATTTCTCAAAGACTGTGATGCTTACATACTCTTCGTATGAGGCTATGGGATCGTGTTGGGACCATCTACAAAAACCTCTCTCATTTTTTTCTATCTCGAAGGTGTTTTCCTATGGTGATGACTTTTCATTGGAGGGAAAAATTGCCAAATGCAAGCAGTGTAAAGTTGCAAAGTGGCGCAACTTTCATTCCACAACTCATACGACCAAATGGACTGTTCCAACACGTCTGGATGGGTACGTTTGTGCTAGGGATGGTCCTCTCTTGCACCCAAATACGCCGAATCACTCCGAGCTATATTGGACCGAGTGAAATTAGGTGAAAAATTGATGCAGACACAAGGGCACAATCAAAAATTCTTTGCAACCTTCCTATTTGAGGCATATAACAAGATTATTCTGACCTCTTTGGACAATCCAAAACTCCCTTAAAACTTGACAAGAAACTAAATAAACATTTCCCTCTTTAACCCCCTTAAGCCCTTGTAATAGTGAGAAACTAGTTTTTGTCCAATTACTCCACAATCTTCCAAAACACTAGAAGAACACATAACTGATTCAAACACCCATATCCAAGTTACACAACATATATGAGAAACAACATAGACTCCTTTGGACCAGCGTTGACTTCCTATACATTCACCCTTCAACAGGCTACTCAATTAGCCCAAAAATGCAAAGCAACATACCTTCAAACAACACACAGACCCTTGAAACCTTGGGGCAAAAAATAAATTGCCAAGAAAACAAAGATTCTGCAATTGGATTCCATTTGTAAGGACCTGTAACCATTAAATAAAAAAACCCTTATTTTTAGTGTAATTCTTGAGGGTTTATTGGATGTAGCACTTCCACAAGCTTTCAAACTCTGCCACCACCTTAGACACCTTTATTTAGGCCCCAATATTCTTAGAAAATAAAGAAACTTCTAGTATCTCAGAGATTTTTGAAAACCCTAGAGTAAAAACTCTATTTTCAAGTGAAAAAAAACCACCATTTTTAGACCTTTAACTTTCATTTTATTTCAAAACCCAGTTCTCCACACCTACCACTCTTGAAATAATGTCAAGACATGTAATAACGTTTCTACATAAAGTTTTTATACAAAAATGCTAGAATGGCTTGTGCACAGGCAGAAAACACAAGAAAAATAGTGAAATATGAATTGAGCAATTGAAACTTTATTGATTCAAAGATAATGTATTTGACCAATAACTCATTGAGAGCATAAATTCCCAAAACTAGCCCTCCACTATGAACACATTAACTAAGTAGGAACCCATAACATTATGGAAAGATGATCCACTTCTCCCAATGTAACTCCCAAGCATTACATGCGAGAGATGGTCAATTTCATTGATGGCAACAATGGTCAACACCTCATGATCATTCAAGTAATCATTCTAACAATACAAGAGATTTACACATCCAATTGCAAGTGAATATAATTTACTATATCTTAACATAAAAAATGCAAAACCTAATAGAAAAATGTATCAATGATGTACAAGGATGTATAAGAAAGTTCAAATTTGAAAATAGAATGTAAACTTAGAAAACTGTAGATTTGAAAACCTTAATAATGTAAAACCCTAAAAAGAATGGATAAATGAGGGCATACCCATTGGTGAATGTGATAAATGGGAAAATAAGGTAAATGTATAGATGTGTGTGAATAAGAATAGGATAGGGCTAATTGTATAGTGATTTAAGTATGCAAATTGATAAAATGCTAGAGAGATGAGCTTGAATTTACATGTTGAGTCACTACGTACATGTATCAAGAAATTTCTTCAAAATAGACACAAAATTGTGTGGGAAATGACATGGTATGCACAAATTTTACTGTTACAATTACACACATATTGATTTACAAATGCTTTGCATATAGATTAAATTTACTTCAAAATTAATACCTATTAATACTTCTTCTTTAAGAAAACATGATTATGTATTCTCTAATAAAACTTTCACCATAACAAGACTTCTTGCAATTACTTCAATTGTAGCATACATAATTTCATATTGCACCTATCAATGTGCCCATTACATCCTCACATGTGATTGCTAGTATATGTATGTCTCTTCAAAAAACATAGATGGGTTAAGCTCTCTCCTTACTCTTTGAGTAAGACATAGTAGGGGAGAGGACTAGATAGTATTACAAAACCTGGTTCAAACAAGCATATCGACAGGAAAGAA
>VDFB02353493.1:97926216-97944352 GCA_007258455.2 Sequoia sempervirens | reverse complement strand
AACGAAAAGGGTTTGTAGAGGAGACTCAACTTTCCACCAATATAAATTGTTCTTTACTTTGAATTTAATAAATAATTATTATTCATTTTCTATTAGAATTACAACTAAAGTCTTGATTGATAGGCTGATTGAAAAATATCTATAACTTTCAAACGGTATCATATGTTTTGAATCCAAAATATGTGTCACATTCTATGCTTCGTATAATATAGGATTAAAAAAAAAAATTGAATTTCATGAAGTTTTGACCAAGTTAAGGTGGTCAGACCTACGATTTTTTATATTTTTTTAAAAGTTGTATAAAAAAATCATAATTAATTATTTACCTAGAAAAAGATTACAAAAAATGTGCTTCACATCCATGAGTCCCCACTTATATCTAAAATCTAATATTATCATTTTATTGTGGTTAGGTGGTCAAAACGAATCTTCTTATTTTTTCCCTGAAATTTAAGTACTCATGCATTGAAATTTCAAATTTTCACCAAATAGGCTTTTTAAAAATAAAATAAACTTAGTAGTTTAGAAACTACATTCAATTTTCCACAGATTCTATTTTTACATATTTTTGAAATAATATAGATAACTTATTCAAATTTTTATGTCAAGTTGCCTAACTCTAATTTTTCTGAATTTTCATTGCCACTTAAGGGCCTATTTTTTCCATGATGATCCTGCACATACCCATATGTAGATCATCATTGCAACCACAACACTCATCCACATCCCAGTGTCAATTACCAACAAGGGGTTTTAAATATTTTCTTGATAGCTCCCCCTAGGACAGAGGCCCAAAACTAATTCCTGGAGGAATTACCAGAAGTAGGTTCTGGTGCTAGCTCATTTCCTACAACAGAGGAACTCTTCTTCACCCATTTCTTCTTCATCCGATCTCTTATTTCATCCATAGTCACTTTCCCTTTTCCTTTATCATTTTTTTGCATATTTCTGCCCTTATATGTCAGACCTCTTCTATACATATTCTTGTTTTTGCAAAATCTTGCATTGTGACCATACTTGTTGCAATTGAAAAACACAACATTTCCTTGTCCAAACCAGTCATTCCATTGATTTCTTCTCAATCTGAATTGGTTAGCAATATGCCTAGATCTTCCATGGGTATAACATTTAACATTCCTTCTATTGACAAAGTTGTTTGACATATTTTTGCATTCAATTGACTTATGAAATTATTGCAATTGAAACACTGACTGGAGAATGATGGATCACTTGATTTGATTGTAATTCTACATTGAGCAGCCATATGACCAAATTTATTGCAAGCAAAACAATATCCATTAAAATTTTGAGCATTAGGTTGTCTTACCGAATGTCTTTTTTCTTTGTTCATCAGATTTCCTTGCCTGGAATTCCTTTTTCTAGATCCAGAACTTTCTCCTCTCTCATATCCAAGACCTTGCTTGTCATTTCCATTCTTCTGTCCTTGAGTCAGCTCATGAAGGTTAACTGAGCTAATTTTGAACTTTTCTTTGTATTCATTTATAGTAGTAAGTTCATCTCTAGGAATAACAATTTGTTTTCCAAGCTCTTCTTCATTGTTTCTGTATTTTTGCAATTCAATCTCTAACTAAATTAATTCTCCATTAATTTTTCTACATTCATCAAATCTTTCTTTTAGGGACCGGGCAAGTTTTCCCTCATTCTTCTTGCTTTCTTCAATCTCCTTAGTCATCTTCATCGCCATAGATTACATCTCATGCTTTAAGGTAGCATTGTCTCTGGCAAGATTTTTACATTCTTTAGTTTTTTCCTTCAAGGTTTGATTCAAGTGTTCAAACATCATCCATTCTTTTCCTCTCTTTTTGCTTAATCTAGTCACAAAGATCATTTCTCTTCTCCCTGGACTTAACAATCCGATCCTTCAACTTTTGAATGAATTTATTAGCATCTTAAGATTTTATTTCAATTCCTGAACTTCTTCTTTAGACTGATCAAGCTCATCAAGTTCCACCAAAAGTTACTGTTGAAGACTACCAGAGTCCTTTACATTCCAAGATCCACCTCAAGTTGTTTAACTTCTTCCAAGGAACTTAGCTCTAATACCAATTGTTGGAATCAAGCAACACTGAGAGGGGGGGTGAATCAATGTTGTGCAATTTTTAACTTTATTAATCTATTCTCTCAAGTGCCTATAACATTCAATCAAAAGAAATTTGCATGAACATAAAAAAATAAGCCACAACACCATAACACAAGGATTTTTACGTGGAAACCCTATTAGGGGAAAAACCATGGTGGAGGTCAATCCACAATTTGAGTACTCAAATATAAATGATTTACAAAGTGGGAATGCACTTGCATTCATGCACACTGCCTAGAGCTCACTGCTCAAAATTATGAAGGCTCACTGCCTTACAAAAGATTTGGATTACATCAAAAAGTTTAACTGAGAAAATAGCATCTACAAATGCCTAATTATAGTTCCGATTAGGTTCATAGATCAGATTTTGGACCTTCTGTCTGATTTTGCACTTTGCTCTATTCTGCCTCAATTTTCTTCACAAAATCCTCTACTACACAAGTGAAATCTTTCAACTACTCTTCTAAAATTCACAACACATACTGAACACACATTGAACACACCATGAACACCATACAAAATGAATTAACTGATCTCTTATATATATCTGCTATCAAGGATTCAATCGCTCCATGTCAGCTTCAATAAAATAAGAAATATTTACCAACTGTCTGCTCAAATCATGAATAACATTTAATGCACATCCACCAAAGTCAGCCATAGCATTGTTAGGACCTAAAACAAAATATTCAATATGAAGATACTCCAAAAAAATATTCCTCAAACATCTGCAACACCCAACATTCAATTAGTCGGCCTTCATACACTAAAAATCAAATGAATGGATCTCCTAACTCATACACCACTCAATGTGAAAGCACAAAACTTGAGACTAAGACATTTCAGATACCCAACGGCCTTCCCTGAGATCCACAACCAAAACTGAGAAACTGATAATACAAACCACTTGACAGATTCAACTTCAGTCAAATACCCTGTTCTTTATTTTGTCTTCCAGTATGGTCAAATACTGAAGTACAAACTAAATCAATGACTTGGGTTGCCATCAATGACAACACCAGAAGCCATATGCCAACATAAGGAATAGAAATAAATAAAGAAAATGGTGGATCAAGCCTCGACTATTTTTCTAACTCGATGTGGATCAAGCCTTAGATGTTTGACCAAAAAAACATTAACAAGTGGAACACTATGTCCACTATGCAAAAAAATGCACACCCACACAAGCTAGTGGAATCCAATATAAACTAGGTGAGACACACATGCACGTAGTTGGTATGCACCCACACACACAAGCAAGTGGCTATGGGAAAGTCATGCCTATGGTCATCACTCATACGTACTAACCATACCAATACTATAGCTCCTGATAACTTTGATAAGGTGCCACACAAAATGAACGGGATTCATGAGGTAATCAAAACTTCGTATGCTAACACACCATGAACAAACAAGATTGCTCCATAGGAAAGCAAGGTGTGTTATGCAAGGTGGCCATATGATAGTTATTGTAAATGTGAAATATGTAAGGTATGTCCAAAGGGGTTTTGCTTAGTTCATGTAAGGTCTCAATCAAGGGAACACTATGCCTAATGTCTCCAAGAGAGGACCAACCAAATAATAGAAGATTCACAACTTAGGGAATGCAATCCACTTAGAATTTCCACTAAGAGGAATATACTATGTTAAGAGAGATCACACTCTTGAAGGACATCATGCCCAATGTCATGTCACAAAGAGAAAGATACATTGCATGAAGTAAGAAGACTACACAATGAAACATGAGTTGTAATATGAAAAAGAATAATGCCAACGTATGCCCCCACTTTAAAGAAATTGCTAAACACCATACTATGAGATATTACATTAAAGTAGAAAATTATGAATACTAACCATAAATAGGACATGAGAGCTTATTTGGAAAGCCCTATGTCAAACATATGTTTCCAAATAAAGCTACATCATGAAAAGGGGTTTCCCCCAAAATGAAATCCCAAAATCACATAAGGTATCCATGGATTCAAGGTTAGTATGTCTTTGCTAAAATGTTGTAAGAGAGCTCAAAAATGTCATCATTCCCCAAATTCTCATGGAATGGGAAGAATGACACAAAGGGAGTGAAAACAAAGAAAAGGTTTTAGGTCAACATGGAAGAGACCTAAATGTCTGTATGCCTTGCATTATTCCTAAAAGGAAAACACAAGAAAAATAAAATATAAAAGGTTTACAACATTGTTACCCCACGCTTTTCCTCAGTCCATGAGAGTCCTTTGTTTACTTAGAATCAGCATGGTCATTTCCCATGTGGTATTCATTCTAGTCCCGCGAACTCAGGAAACATCTTATGAAGTTCATGTATCTTCCCACTTTACCGTTTAGACTTGTTTTCATCAATACTTTTGTTCTTTCATTCAAGAGGTATCTTGAAGTGAAACTTGAACTTAGGTGCACTTTTATGGAGTTCGTCGAACACTCCACTTTTCCACTTCTAGAAAAAAAAATTCAATTTTTGAAAAGTGGTTATAATGAATGATGAAGTGATTGCTGCCACGTACCGTATTGTAAGGGGTGTTAAATGCTTATCTTCTCTCCTGCCTTCTTTGTGGTTTTTAAGAAAAATTTCCAAAGTGCCAGATAAACATTCCCATTGTGACATTGTTTCTTAAGGGAAAGTTGGATGAGAGGAAGGATTTCAGCTACTGAATTCATAGTTGAAGGTATTTATAATATCCCCTACTTCAAGTTTGTCTTCCTATGATATTTGTGTTCCCATTTTACAATTTTTTGGGTAATTTTTGGCTCAAGCCCTAAATTCTTAGTCATGGAAAAAGTTAAATACATGGGTTATGAGTACGTGTCTAGGCCGACTTATGAGGGACCAAAAATTAGGGACACCTATTTTGGACCTATAAATTCGGATGATATAAGAAGTAAATTTAATAAACTAAACCCACCACCCATCACTGCACGAGTAATTGATAGTAGGCTAGTTGAAAATGTTGCATTTCCTATAGCAATACAATACATTGAACTCATTTTGGAGTGTATTAGGCACTATAATTCACAAACACAAGAGATCAAGAAAAAATATATTTGATTGATACTCAAGATTCAAAGATCCACCTTTGCATCCTAACTAAAATCCCAAACAGAGATGATTATTCACCCATGACTGTAACACATTCCCAAATTGAGTTTTCATAGAAAAAGGGGCTCTATAGAAATGAAATGGCAAAGCATTGGTTGGCTAAACCTAAATAGGGCAAGTCCCAATTACCTCGAAAATTGCACATGACCCATTTTGTAGAAGAGGTTACCGACATTGTGGTATTACTACATAGACAAAGAGGAAATGAAGATGTGCACGGGTTTGAAAAGTGGATGTATTTCTTCATCCAAATTATGTTAGCCAGACAATATTTTCTTGATTGGGCATGAATTATAAGTGATCGTCTACATCAGTTGATGACTTTCTTTACTCTCAACAGATTCTTCTATATGTCCTCATCCCTAATTTATGTTGTTGCTAGTACAAGGCCCTAGCCCAGTTTAAGACCAAATGACCTAACTCTAGGGAAGGTACCTATCTACGACTATTTCAATAAATTATAACTTCATAAATTTTTTTAGCATTTTAGGAGGATAATTGAGGCTTTCACTATGAGGATGGTCAAAGAGTTATAGGGACGTCCTGCGATGCGATTTCCACCTAAGGTAATGCAATTTTTAGGTTTCTATGGTAGTCACTTCATTCAATTTCAAAGATTTTCCTATATAAGAGTTGGCGGATATGCTATTTTTCCAATCAAATTACCTAAGTATCCTTAAGACAAGTGGGTTGTGGTTGAAGTGTGTAGAAAATTAGCAAATTTAAATAGGTTGTGTCAACGTAGAGAAAGGGTGACTATCAATTTTCCTATTGGATTTGGTTCTTACAGTTGCCTATCTATGTATAATGCCCTAAATATTGTGAGGGAATTGTCTAAGTATAATTTACTTTCATTTGACGAATGGTTTCCTTTTGATTTGAAATATTATGTTCAGAAAAATTTGAAGCTAATCCCTAACCTCTTTCACCAACCTAGCGTTGAGGACTTTTGGGACAACTATTTTTATGAATATGAAGTGAGAAGAAGAAGTTGGATGAGATTGTCTATAGATCAGATTGTCAGTTTTAGATTAGAATGGGATCTGCATGGAATTATAGAGGATGGGTCTGACATAATAGATCTAATTTATATAGAGTTAATAGAAAATCACCCTATTCCTGCCATGGATTGGAGTATCAAGGAAAATGAGACCATTGAAGCAAAAAATGTCGATGTTCTAGCTAGAACAAAAGAATGGATGACTAAGAAAAGGATAGACTAGTATCGCCCTCACACTAGGTCACGAAGTACTCAACCTTCTGAGGGTACTTCTCAAACTTATGTGAGCATACACTCAGTCAACACTACCTCTCAGTCACTACCATTGAGGACTCAAGGAGATGGTGTTGATGATCCACCTGATAGAAATGTGTTCTCACAATCGTGTGGAGAGGAATTTCTTAGTCTGCCCTTTCTAGGAAAAGAGAAGGAAGGAGAGGAAGAAGATGAAGGTTTGGGAGCTTTCCATATAAAATCTTCCCCTTCTCAAGATGAATCACCTGTCAAAGAAGTGAATGCATCTTAGAAGTCACAAAAAATTGTACCCACTGAGGAAACCCCTACTGTTACTAGAACATTATTTGAATCTCCAGGTTTTAGGGAAACTGAAGTCTCAATTAATCCATCCTTGTTGGAGGATACTTTATCAAGGAAAAGAATGGTTGTGCAACTTATTTTACTTAAGCAAGATATGGTAGGCCAATTGCTACAAAGAACTCCAACTCCAAAACTAAAGAGGTTAAAGAATACAACTAGGTTGATAGATGATGAAGAATCAAGAAGCCTCTAGTTAGAGATTGTGCACCCTTCAATGCAAAAGGATGTCACTTAGGAAACAACAAGTGATTTCAAGGTGAATAGAATAAACCTTGGCCCCCTACCAGAGAAGGAGACGTTCAGATTTTCCAGGTGTCTGCAACCAGAATGGTTAAATGATCAAAAAAGGATAAAGAGAGTAAGAATAAACTAAAATACTATGTCTGAGACTTGACTGAATGTCTAAGGTCCATTTTTAATCTTTTTCCTCAACCCCTCTCCCAGGTTGATTCCTCTATGCAATCCTTAACTGTGGTTGGAAAGGAAGTGATGAGGGCGCAGCCCGAGATACAGAAAATAACCCACAAACAAGAGAATAATTTTATTAATCTAAAAATGGAGCTTTTACATGAGAGGATCTCAAATTTTTTCTTTACAAAATGAAAGAGACTACTACAGGAGGAGCTTTTACAATAAAGAAAAGTTATGGAACAATTACCAAACTGAATTAAAATTAATGTTAAGATGGGATATGGAGAAACTAGTTGCAGAGAAAATTATACCTAATGCTTTAGAAACCCATTGCTTGGTATGGAACAAGGACATGGAGTGGAAGTTACAGATTGCTAAACAAAGTTTATAGAAGCTTAGGGAAATCGTAGATGAGTGCACCATTGTTTCAGAAGAAGCATTGGGTACATTAGTGGCTCTTGGGTTACAACAAGATAAAAGTGAGATTGGGGATGACACAAACATCAAGGGTCTAATAGGTAGTTTCTACGGAATGATTAGGGAAACACTTGATTCACCTTCACTCAATGTTGAGCATCTGAAGAAGCTTAGTAAATTACATTTGGTCACATCTCAAGTGATCGATCTCATGAAAGTATATGAATGACGCTTTGAGACAACTAAAGATAAACATCTAATGTGGAAGGTTTGAATGACAAGTGTCACCATTCCTCAGCATAAAGAACTATTGCATATCCTTAAAGCTTTCCAAGCCTGGTGAAAGAAAATTGTGGTGACTTTAGAAGCTAGAAATGAAGCGACACCATCGTAACGAATCAAATTATTTACTTTTATGTTTGCCTTTCAATTTAGTGGGTTATGAACAATAGAAAGAGGCAGTTACTCATCTACCTATTTAATTGTATTTATTTTCATATGGGTATGTGCAAGATCATCATGGAAAAAATAGGCCCTTAAGTGGCAAAAAATTTAGAAAAATCAGAGTTAGGCAACTTGACATAAAAATTTGAATAAGTTATCTATATTATTTCAAAAATATGTAAGAATAGAATCTGTAGAAAATCAATTTAGTTTCTAAACTACTAGGTTTTTTTGAAAAATCTATTTGGTGAAAATTTGAAATTTCAATGCTGTATGTAAATTTCAAGATAAAAAATAACAAGTAGATGTTTGTTTTACCCTAACCACAATAAAATGATAATATTTTTTACAAGATTCTAGATATAAGTAGTAGAAGTCATGTCCCGATGTGATGCATATTTTTTTGTAATTTTTTTTAAAGTAAATAATTAATTATGATTTTTTTATTATAACTTTTAAAAAATATAAAAACTTGTATGTCTAAAAATCTTAACTTGGTCAAAAATTCATGAAATTCATTTTTTTTAATCCTATAGTATGTGAAGCATAGAATGTGACACATGTTTTAGATTCAAAAAATGTGATACCGTTTGAGAGCTATAGATGTTTTTCAATTAGCCTATCAATCAAGACTTTAGTTGTAATTCAAATAGAAAATGAATGATAATTATTTATTAAATTCAAAGTAAAGTATAATTTATATTGGTGGAAAGCTAAGAATCTCCTTTAAAAACCCTTTTCATTTCATCAATTTTGGGTAAAAAAAATTTCATCAACCACATACCCTACACATACCCATCATATTGCCACTTTTTGGCCCATCATGATTCTGGACATACCCATATGTTAGCTCTCTCTAGACTCTCTTTGAACTCTCGATATTACATTTTTGTTGTGAATGCAATTACTATTTGTCCTGGTGCATACAATTTATGAAGATAATTTGGTGTTCTTGAATCTTTGTGTTTGAGGATGTATTAATGTCATACTTCATCTTTGTGTGGGTTATGCAATTTTCTTCATGATCAATTTCATTCCTTAGAAAGTATCGAGTGCATAGTTTACTTCTTAAGGTCATTTGAATGAATTGGTCTTTGAACTAGGTTTCTATTTACTAAATCTTGCATATGATATTTGGGATCCTTCCTAGTATTGGGTTTTCCTTTACTGCTTTCTGGATAAAAGCAAACATAGTGCTTATTTTAGTGTTTCAATTCATTGAAAATCTAGTGAGGGAGTTGTACCTCAATAAAATTAAGAGGATGTATGCTCTTGTTTAAGAGTAAATATCCAAAGTTGTTGGTTTTCTTGGTACCTTTCCTAGGCATAGGGCTATATTACCTCAAGGTGCCCAATTGTTAGCCAACAAATTTTTGGCGATTCTGCTAGGGAAAATTTGGTTTACTCTGTCTGGGTATAATACATAAGTAACTCAATTAATTTTGGATTCTTAGAGATTTACTAGGGGACAAAGGAGTAGGGGAATTTTTTATTCCATTTTTGAAACCCTACAAATAAGTAATTTTTCCTATATTATTCCCTTTAGGCGAAGGGCTAGGGCTAGAAGTAGACCTGCTTCACCGATTAGATCACCTTCAAATCACTCTATCTCCTACTCACTCATTTTTACACGAATTTTTTTTACCAGTTGCAGTAAATTTTTCCCTTAATATGGCTCATCAACAACCACAACAACCTATTCGCTAGGGTGCTACTGTTGGCCCCTTAAAGTTAGGAAATAACCTACATGATTTACCCAAGGGTTCTCGCAAGAACTTACCTAAATTCTTAGGGGATCGAAATATTTCATGAAAGGAACACATCGATGTTTTTTTCATTGTGTGTGGTGTGCTTGCGATATAGGAAGAAGATGTAGCAGTTAGATTATTTGTAGAATCTTTAGCCAATGCAACAGTCGAATGGTTTTATCAATTGCCTCATGGATGCATTACTAATTGGGCCATAATGCATAGTAAATTTGAGGCAAGATTCAAGAGTACAGATGATGACCTAACATTAATAGGACAAGTTACTCAGATGAAGAAAGAAGCAAGTGCGTCCATGAGAGAATTTGTGACTATGTTCAAAAGGATAGTGAATCAAATTACGACTACCAAGAGACCCTCCCTAGAAATGAAAAAAAAATTCTTCATCAATGTCCAACACCCTAATATTGGTCTCCTCTTAAAGAGACAACTGGTAAATACTTTTGAAGCTACATAGGCACTGGTTGTTGAGTTGGAAGATGATTTTATCTCAGTGGGAAAATGGAAAAAGGAATTTTAAATGAACAAAGAACTTCCAACTACTTCCTCTGATCCTATGATCCAAATATTAGCTAATGATGTAATTTCTCCCAAGAGGAAAATGTTGAAAGGAAACTAGCCCTATCAGGACATCCCTAGGAGAGAAAATTTCTAACTAGGAAACAAGACACTACCCTTGCCTCCAACTCAATAGAGGTTAGCAATTGAGGCTCCTCATGCAAATAATAAAAATGTGTTTTTCACCTTACATCTCATCATGATGGTGTTGAATGTCCTAAGATGAATAGATTTATGCAATTGACAACCACCAAAGAGATTATTGAAGAAATCATAGAAGAAGGTGCTTCATCTAATCAATATTACAACTTTGAAAAATAGATATTTGGAATTCAAATCTAAAGATGATAGAGGAGGGGATGTTTAAATCACTCTAGATGATGCTACATGTGTCGCCATCATGCAAATTCAACAACACTCCAAACAAAAAGGTACTCCAAATTCTCCTAAAGCCTTACTTACACAAGATAGTGTGATTTCAAAGTGTGGAAATGCCTTGCAAAGTGTAGTTGATAATTCTCCTAAAAATTCAATTGCATAACCCATTGAAAATTCAATAGGGGCCTTTAATATTGTAAAGTTTTGCAAAAAGTCTTAAGTGCAAATTTCCCAAGGAGAATATTTAAGGATGAATCCTAAGGAGTTAAAAAGGTTAATTGAATATGTTAGGCCAGGGAATTCTGAATCCCATGTAGGCCTAGACGAAAGAATGATTGGTTCTTAGGATTTGGTTACCAACGTTGCATCTAACAATAAGGCAACATCACCATCCACCTCTGATGTAAAACCTAACCCCTTTTATGTATCACTTTTTGTGAATGGATTTATTGTAATTAATTGCATCATTAACTCATATGCCTCTAACAATGTCATACCTACACAAATTGCCAAAGCCCTAGGGCTTGAAATGACTAAGACCTTCAGAAAGTGCCACTCCATGGATTCTAAAGAGGTTCCCATACATGGGAAAATTAAAGATGCTCAAGTCTCATTTGCATCTCATCCAAGTAAGCAGCTCAAACTCACCATCTTGGTTGTAGACATATCGTCCAGTTATGGTATGCTTCTAAGCAGGAGCTTTTACAAAGAATTAGGAGGAGAAATACAATTAGACTGGTCATATGCTACTATACCAATTAGTAAAGAGAAGGTGTGCTTGGACCTTAAGTATAAAGCTAAGATAACCATTCTTAAGTCAAAAGACCCTAAAGCACAAATTTTATATGAGGAGAATGAGTTTGGGAACTATATGCTTTTCTCAAAAGAGGAGAAACAAGATAGTGTGCATGTTATAGATTCAAAACCTGAACTGTGTGTTGGCTTCCTACAATGATCTAACAACTAAGCCCTTATAGTTGTGATTCAGAGATTAGACATCTAATCTGAATAGCTATCTCAATCATCATGAAGGTGCATTTAACTTGTCAACCCAAGGATGTAGGCTTGAAATGTTTCAACATAGTATGTGCACTAGGAATCCAAAGTATCCATCCTCATTCTATAGCTAAGAAAGACGTAATACTAAAAGTAAATTGCTTGGAAATAAATAACACGAAGGTTGAGCATCAACCAATAACTATATACTAAGATGAAATGCATGAAAAAAATGAAAATATGAGCAAACAAACAAGAAACTACTCTGTCTACTTTGGCTATAGGAACAATCACAAAATGGAATTCTAGTGGCTATAGGAATAGACCGTGCCAGATTCTTAACTAATTACTAAGAAAAACGTAACTAAGCTAAAGGATGGAATTCTCACCAAGTGGGCCCCCTTATATGAGTATCCCTTAAGACAAATGTAAACTTAGATGCACAAACTTATAACTTCATTTTATTCATTGGAAAACAAAAGTACACTGGACCAACATAACTGTATTACTTGAAAACTAAGAATGCAAGTACATCATCAGATTAATCAACCTTCTGAGAAAGAGCATTTGAGTCTTATTTATAGGAAGAAAAACTACTAATTAACTACCTAGCAAGGCGACCAACTCCAACAGATTAGGACACCACTTTAGGGAAAGCATGAAAACTGGAGAGGAGGTTATGCATGCATGGAATCTAGTCAAGTATGTTTTCCTTAACACAAATCTAGCATAACAGTAACTCCTATATTTTCTCAACAAACAATTAAGATCATTTACAAGGTCATTACAATCCTTCGATTTAAACTAGAAATTTCCCTCTTGCTAAGAGTCTTACCTCCATTGACCTTTTAACAATCACTGTGTTGACCTTCATGATGAATGACTAGCTAGCAGAATATTCATCAATTTTGTAGGCTTCCAATTATATCTGCATAACAATATTAGTATGCACAATAATTGCATATTTGTAACTATCTTAAAGTAGCATTCATTAATCCATGTGTAAAATTAACATAGATAGTTCATATAGCATGTCAATGTCATTTAAAGCTTACAAAAGTAGCTTATTCCCAATGTCCATGGTTTTGAGGAAATATCATAAAAAGGTCAGCATCCAAGTATCAACGCCTATGACAACTACAACAAATGGATAATAAATGCTATCAAAATTGAGTTATAAACTAGACTCACCACTCCCCCCAACCTAAGACTTTGTTGGTCCTCCAGTTGAAGAAGAACAGTTGTTCTTTTACTTTGTTAATGCCCTGAAGTTTGCAACTACTAGTTGTCCTACATTAGTTCTTATAGTACGTGAATTAGGGTCCCAATAGAACCCCTTTTGTTTTTCCAATCTACTCCATCTATGTTTCTTTGCAGCTATATCATACTAATAATATCTGAAATTTGGCACAGGCCATAATAGGATAGGTGGCTGAAAAGTTAATGGAAGCCAGAATTGCCCCTTTTTCCTTCCAATATGTAGATATCTATTAACCTTCTTCAATGTTGCAACATAGTTCTGCAGAGAGTGAGGCTCATATTTTTTTAACTCATCAGTCAGATTGTTCCACCTTTGTGACAAATTTCCCATTATGACTTCCCCTGTGGTTTTTGCTATCTTCTCATATTCCTTATAAACTACTTCTCTCTTAGGAAAAATCCTACTTCCATAGCTTGATTTGTAAAGAATTTTGTGCCAATCCTAGAAAATGTCCCCCAGATTTCTAAATTCAGCCCTGATGGCCAGGGGAGTGTTGAATTCTATTTTCCTATAAGCCCTAAACTATTGTCCCCAACTAATCTCATTTTTTATCGAAGACATAAATGCCATTAATTGGACATCCCCAACATACAACAATGGATTCCAATCATGGTCTTGGGTCATAGCATAATTATACAAATAAAATTCACATAGTAAATTATTCATTTTAGGAGGAGCAATCTGATAAACATTGAAAAATTCAAGAGGAGTCTCAATGGAAGGATTCAAACCTGAGATAATCCTTGCTAGTTTAAAATAAATATGCTTCTCCTTCAGATACATATCATAGACCCTTGGAGGATTCCTACATTCTAATATTTGAGGTACTAAGGCAGCCATATTGTCCACCTTTTCCTTTAGAGCAGCAATTTTTGCATTCTTATCTTTAATCTCTTCATCTCTCTTTTGAATTTCCTTCTTCAGCCTATGTTTCTCCTCTTTCCATTCTTCTTCCCTCCTCTGTATCTCCTTCCATAAATTCATAGCTACCATATGCATTGAAAAATCGCAGGGCCTACGTATTCCTACCAAAAAATTCCTTGGCATTGATGCTTGATCTTCATGTAGCACTAGTTGTAAGGATTCTAATTGCTCAGCCAATTTTGGCTACAAGGGTGCTGACTCTTCTCCCAGTTCTGGCTGTAGGGCCTCTTTTTTTGGCTCTTTCTCTAGCTCTTGCTCTTGTTGCAAGAACTCTTGCTTTTTCTCTTGCTATAGGAGCTCCTAATTTTCCTCAAACTCTTGACTTTCAACTTGTTCAGCAATGGCAACAAGGTCTGCCAATGTTACATTTGCTACTTTCTCAACTATGTCCTTTTCTCCAACATTCACCTACCCCATTGGGGCCTCTATGTCCTCTTGTGATGTTTCTCTAGTCTTAGGGCTTCCCTGTAGAGACACACCAAAGGTTGACCCAGCTAGTCTTGATTTTCTAGGAGGTCTCTCATGTTTTTCTTCAGCTGCAAGAAGAACAGTGTCAACCTTTCATTTCTTAGAGCTTGGCACTTCCTTTCCTATAGTTTTCTTTTTATCTTTACCCTTCCTTATTTCGGCCTCTTTCTTCCATGCCCTAGTTTGAATTAGGATGCTGAGAGGAACATCATCATCATAATTTGAAGAGAAACTTTCTTTGTTTGAACGCTCTGCCTCAGAAGAACTAATCTCTATGATTTGTTCAATTGTAGGATAGTTTACACTAGGGCCTATGCTATAAGTTGAGACACCAAGAGTAGCTTCCACCATGCTCAATCTCCTACTAGCCTTGCGAGGTTGAGGAAAAATTCTAGGTCACAAATGCTTTGGTCTAATTTGATCAATTTTATGAATTCTTCCCAAGTCATTTCAAACACATCATGCAAATATTTTTCTACCAGTAATTTGATTAGAAAATGGTGGGAAAAAAAATATCCCTTCCTTTTTGGGTCTCGACTTCCATGATTGAGAGAAGGTGGCGTAGTACATTTGACACATTCATTCTCCTCCCATGCCTCATATTATTTAGGAGTTTGAAGTGTATAGAATGTAGGTTCGACTAACGACCTTCACAAGTAATGTACTTCACAACATAAAAAACTACCTTCTTCCATGGCTTGGGAAGAGAGGTTGTCTTTGCACCTTGCTTATCCACACTCAATGGAGGGTCACCAAATTCTATAAATTCAGTTGACCTAGCTCACTGGGGGGTAATTTTCACCATCTAGGAAACCCTATAACTTCTGCAATCCTTTCTTGGTAGCCATTACTTCCAACCCTTTCAGGGTGTGCCGGAGAGATTCCAATCAGCTTATCGAAACCATTGGCCGGGAAATAATCTAGCCACCCTACGTTTCCACCGGCTGGGTGGGCTTTGTGGGGTAGTGTACTGTTAATCGATCATGAACTGGGGTTTTTTCAAATTAACCGCCCTCCCATTGTTCAGCCATCTGCAATTAAATAATTAATTTGCAAGGTTTCTCTTCTTGCAATCCTCATCTAAAAGCCCAATTCTCTTCCCTACAATTTTGCTAAACTTCCAACGCCAATGTCGCCTAAATTTTTGGAAACTTAGGATTATGACAAGAACAATAAAGGTGGTAAAGGAGTAATAAATGAAGGCCATGATCGAGAAAAATGGTGGTGATGGATGTCATATCACACATGCAAGCCATCATCTCACTCATAATCCAAATTGGCTCAATTTAAACTTTGTTGATGTGAGCCAACATGGACTGACACGTGGACGTATGCACACTCCCCACAACCTAAATTGAGCATGTTTCACATAGTGGTAGTGATTTTATTATCTTTTGCTTTATGGCCTTAACTTCTACCCACTTGGTTACATAATAGTGCATACTAAGATATAGGACTTACCATTTGATGGAGGATCAATGGGTCCTACAAAGTCCAATCCCCACTTGTCAAATGGAGTGATTACACTGAGGGTAAAAGGGAATCTCATCAAATTTGGTTGTCCTACCCATCCTTTGGCATCTAGCACACTTTCTTGTATATCTCCTTGCATCCTTGTGGAGTGTTGGCCAATAATATCCTATATTCAAAATCTTTCTTGTTGTCCTTTTGGCTGTAAAATGTCCTCCACATGGTTCATTGTGACATGCATGCAAAATATAATGTCTCATCTTCCCTCACACATCCCCTCATGACATGGTCTGGTCCATTGTAAAACAAACATCTTGCAATCCATGAAAAAGGAAATGATTTTTCAATGAGAACCCTTCTCTCTTTTGGAGAGAAGTGAGGAGGGACTCTCCCTATGATGAAATAGTTAGCTATGTCAACATACTAGGGTGTATGTACACTGATGGAGAATAGATGTTCATCAAGGAAAGAGTCATCAATGACTTGGTTATCCTCTCGATGTAGTCAACCTTGAAAGAAAATTTGCAACATTGGCCTTCCCTGGCTTATACACAATGGTTATGTCAAACTCTTGCATCATCAACAACCACCTTGCTAACCTTCCTGAGATTAGGGGTTTATTCAAGAGATACCTAATGGCTACATGATCCGTGTGCATAGAGATCTGATATCATGTTATCTAGTGCCTAAATTTGTTGAGGGCATAGATTATTCCCAACATTTCCTTTTCTGTCACTGTATAATTGAATTCAAGTCCTTGCAAGTTTTTTCTAAAAAAATAAATAGCATTTTCAATTACTCCTTTCTTCCCAAGACTACTCCTATGGCATAGTCTGATGCATCGATATGGATTTGGAAAGGAAGCTCCCAATTAGGGCCTTTGATTATAGGAGCATGATTCAAAGTTGCCTTCAAATCAAAAAATGTCTTGTCACAATCTTCAGTCCACTAAAACTCAACATCTTTAGTGAGAAGAGTATACAATGGTGCTGCTATTTTGCTAAAATCTTTGATAAAATGCCTATAGTAGCCTGTATGGCCCAAGAAACTCATAACATCTTTTTTGCAAGTGTAGGAAGATTTGTGATCACCTCAATCTTTGTAGGATCAACTTGAATTCCTTTGTGGGAGATCTAGTGGCCAAGGACTACACCTTCCTGCATCATCATGAAGCACATTTCACTATTTAGAGATAGATTGTAATTTTCACATCTCTGTAAGACTCTCTTGAGATTCTCCAATGCTTCATTGAAATCAGCACCATAGGTGGTAAAATCTTCAATGGAGGACCCTTGCCAAGAAAGATAATCAACCACAAAGGAAAGTGTTGCAACAATGGAATGTTGAATAAAGATTCTATATTGATATGATATGATATGATATGATATGATGATATGTTACAAATGAAAAATGCCTTATTATATAGGTAAGAAAGAAACCACCTAAGATGTGCATGAAATGTTGTCATGTCATAATCTAAGAACATGTGACAACATGTGAACCCTATCTAGAAAATTATTAAATGTTGAGATAAGTTCTAGAAGGACAACTCATCTTCTAGAAGGAATCTTATCCCTAGAAACATGGAAGGAATATTACCTCATTTATTAAATGATTTATTAAATCTAACCTAGAACTAAATGATGCATGACCTAAGTTAACTTTATGCTAGTGTAATAATTAATTAATCCATCTAACACCCCCCCATAAGTTCAACTTAGGGAGGAAAATGCAATGATTATGAAGAGATGATCGATGATAATGATGGGTCATGGCTACGAGGCCATGTTAGGTACCCATGTACATGATAAAGATGCATAAAATCTCCCACAAATGGAGAAAAGGGAAAACCTAGTGGGAACAAAACCCCTCTCCAAAAAGGAGATGAAAATGCAAAAGGATGTGAGATAGGATGGGAAGGATGGAGGACTCCCAAATACCCCCAAAGGACACACCATCTCTCACATGGATACAATAAAATAGCCCCCCATAGGAGGGAGATAGAGAGACTATATAGCCCCCCAGAAGATGAGATCACCTACAAAGATGGTAAGTGTCTGAAGATAGAACATGATCCAATGTCGACAAACAACTTGTCTCCCTTTCGGAAGAAACAAAACGAAGTGCAAGTGTAGTGATGCTTCCCATTCCGGATAGGAATTGAAGGAAGGAAGGATGAAGGTGGATGATGATGTCTCTGAACTCTGCTCATGTGTCTCCTTGCCTGAAGATGAAA
>VDFB02353493.1:97884023-97926116 GCA_007258455.2 Sequoia sempervirens | reverse complement strand
AAGAATCTCCTTTAAAAACCCTTTTCATTTCATCAATTTTGGGTAAAAAAAATTTCATCAACCACATACCCTACACATACCCATCATATTGCCACTTTTTGGCCCATCATGATTCTGGACATACCCATATGTTAGCTCTCTCTAGACTCTCTTTGAACTCTCGATATTACATTTTTGTTGTGAATGCAATTACTATTTGTCCTGGTGCATACAATTTATGAAGATAATTTGGTGTTCTTGAATCTTTGTGTTTGAGGATGTATTAATGTCATACTTCATCTTTGTGTGGGTTATGCAATTTTCTTCATGATCAATTTCATTCCTTAGAAAGTATCGAGTGCATAGTTTACTTCTTAAGGTCATTTGAATGAATTGGTCTTTGAACTAGGTTTCTATTTACTAAATCTTGCATATGATATTTGGGATCCTTCCTAGTATTGGGTTTTCCTTTACTGCTTTCTGGATAAAAGCAAACATAGTGCTTATTTTAGTGTTTCAATTCATTGAAAATCTAGTGAGGGAGTTGTACCTCAATAAAATTAAGAGGATGTATGCTCTTGTTTAAGAGTAAATATCCAAAGTTGTTGGTTTTCTTGGTACCTTTCCTAGGCATAGGGCTATATTACCTCAAGGTGCCCAATTGTTAGCCAACAAATTTTTGGCGATTCTGCTAGGGAAAATTTGGTTTACTCTGTCTGGGTATAATACATAAGTAACTCAATTAATTTTGGATTCTTAGAGATTTACTAGGGGACAAAGGAGTAGGGGAATTTTTTATTCCATTTTTGAAACCCTACAAATAAGTAATTTTTCCTATATTATTCCCTTTAGGCGAAGGGCTAGGGCTAGAAGTAGACCTGCTTCACCGATTAGATCACCTTCAAATCACTCTATCTCCTACTCACTCATTTTTACACGAATTTTTTTTACCAGTTGCAGTAAATTTTTCCCTTAATATGGCTCATCAACAACCACAACAACCTATTCGCTAGGGTGCTACTGTTGGCCCCTTAAAGTTAGGAAATAACCTACATGATTTACCCAAGGGTTCTCGCAAGAACTTACCTAAATTCTTAGGGGATCGAAATATTTCATGAAAGGAACACATCGATGTTTTTTTCATTGTGTGTGGTGTGCTTGCGATATAGGAAGAAGATGTAGCAGTTAGATTATTTGTAGAATCTTTAGCCAATGCAACAGTCGAATGGTTTTATCAATTGCCTCATGGATGCATTACTAATTGGGCCATAATGCATAGTAAATTTGAGGCAAGATTCAAGAGTACAGATGATGACCTAACATTAATAGGACAAGTTACTCAGATGAAGAAAGAAGCAAGTGCGTCCATGAGAGAATTTGTGACTATGTTCAAAAGGATAGTGAATCAAATTACGACTACCAAGAGACCCTCCCTAGAAATGAAAAAAAAATTCTTCATCAATGTCCAACACCCTAATATTGGTCTCCTCTTAAAGAGACAACTGGTAAATACTTTTGAAGCTACATAGGCACTGGTTGTTGAGTTGGAAGATGATTTTATCTCAGTGGGAAAATGGAAAAAGGAATTTTAAATGAACAAAGAACTTCCAACTACTTCCTCTGATCCTATGATCCAAATATTAGCTAATGATGTAATTTCTCCCAAGAGGAAAATGTTGAAAGGAAACTAGCCCTATCAGGACATCCCTAGGAGAGAAAATTTCTAACTAGGAAACAAGACACTACCCTTGCCTCCAACTCAATAGAGGTTAGCAATTGAGGCTCCTCATGCAAATAATAAAAATGTGTTTTTCACCTTACATCTCATCATGATGGTGTTGAATGTCCTAAGATGAATAGATTTATGCAATTGACAACCACCAAAGAGATTATTGAAGAAATCATAGAAGAAGGTGCTTCATCTAATCAATATTACAACTTTGAAAAATAGATATTTGGAATTCAAATCTAAAGATGATAGAGGAGGGGATGTTTAAATCACTCTAGATGATGCTACATGTGTCGCCATCATGCAAATTCAACAACACTCCAAACAAAAAGGTACTCCAAATTCTCCTAAAGCCTTACTTACACAAGATAGTGTGATTTCAAAGTGTGGAAATGCCTTGCAAAGTGTAGTTGATAATTCTCCTAAAAATTCAATTGCATAACCCATTGAAAATTCAATAGGGGCCTTTAATATTGTAAAGTTTTGCAAAAAGTCTTAAGTGCAAATTTCCCAAGGAGAATATTTAAGGATGAATCCTAAGGAGTTAAAAAGGTTAATTGAATATGTTAGGCCAGGGAATTCTGAATCCCATGTAGGCCTAGACGAAAGAATGATTGGTTCTTAGGATTTGGTTACCAACGTTGCATCTAACAATAAGGCAACATCACCATCCACCTCTGATGTAAAACCTAACCCCTTTTATGTATCACTTTTTGTGAATGGATTTATTGTAATTAATTGCATCATTAACTCATATGCCTCTAACAATGTCATACCTACACAAATTGCCAAAGCCCTAGGGCTTGAAATGACTAAGACCTTCAGAAAGTGCCACTCCATGGATTCTAAAGAGGTTCCCATACATGGGAAAATTAAAGATGCTCAAGTCTCATTTGCATCTCATCCAAGTAAGCAGCTCAAACTCACCATCTTGGTTGTAGACATATCGTCCAGTTATGGTATGCTTCTAAGCAGGAGCTTTTACAAAGAATTAGGAGGAGAAATACAATTAGACTGGTCATATGCTACTATACCAATTAGTAAAGAGAAGGTGTGCTTGGACCTTAAGTATAAAGCTAAGATAACCATTCTTAAGTCAAAAGACCCTAAAGCACAAATTTTATATGAGGAGAATGAGTTTGGGAACTATATGCTTTTCTCAAAAGAGGAGAAACAAGATAGTGTGCATGTTATAGATTCAAAACCTGAACTGTGTGTTGGCTTCCTACAATGATCTAACAACTAAGCCCTTATAGTTGTGATTCAGAGATTAGACATCTAATCTGAATAGCTATCTCAATCATCATGAAGGTGCATTTAACTTGTCAACCCAAGGATGTAGGCTTGAAATGTTTCAACATAGTATGTGCACTAGGAATCCAAAGTATCCATCCTCATTCTATAGCTAAGAAAGACGTAATACTAAAAGTAAATTGCTTGGAAATAAATAACACGAAGGTTGAGCATCAACCAATAACTATATACTAAGATGAAATGCATGAAAAAAATGAAAATATGAGCAAACAAACAAGAAACTACTCTGTCTACTTTGGCTATAGGAACAATCACAAAATGGAATTCTAGTGGCTATAGGAATAGACCGTGCCAGATTCTTAACTAATTACTAAGAAAAACGTAACTAAGCTAAAGGATGGAATTCTCACCAAGTGGGCCCCCTTATATGAGTATCCCTTAAGACAAATGTAAACTTAGATGCACAAACTTATAACTTCATTTTATTCATTGGAAAACAAAAGTACACTGGACCAACATAACTGTATTACTTGAAAACTAAGAATGCAAGTACATCATCAGATTAATCAACCTTCTGAGAAAGAGCATTTGAGTCTTATTTATAGGAAGAAAAACTACTAATTAACTACCTAGCAAGGCGACCAACTCCAACAGATTAGGACACCACTTTAGGGAAAGCATGAAAACTGGAGAGGAGGTTATGCATGCATGGAATCTAGTCAAGTATGTTTTCCTTAACACAAATCTAGCATAACAGTAACTCCTATATTTTCTCAACAAACAATTAAGATCATTTACAAGGTCATTACAATCCTTCGATTTAAACTAGAAATTTCCCTCTTGCTAAGAGTCTTACCTCCATTGACCTTTTAACAATCACTGTGTTGACCTTCATGATGAATGACTAGCTAGCAGAATATTCATCAATTTTGTAGGCTTCCAATTATATCTGCATAACAATATTAGTATGCACAATAATTGCATATTTGTAACTATCTTAAAGTAGCATTCATTAATCCATGTGTAAAATTAACATAGATAGTTCATATAGCATGTCAATGTCATTTAAAGCTTACAAAAGTAGCTTATTCCCAATGTCCATGGTTTTGAGGAAATATCATAAAAAGGTCAGCATCCAAGTATCAACGCCTATGACAACTACAACAAATGGATAATAAATGCTATCAAAATTGAGTTATAAACTAGACTCACCACTCCCCCCAACCTAAGACTTTGTTGGTCCTCCAGTTGAAGAAGAACAGTTGTTCTTTTACTTTGTTAATGCCCTGAAGTTTGCAACTACTAGTTGTCCTACATTAGTTCTTATAGTACGTGAATTAGGGTCCCAATAGAACCCCTTTTGTTTTTCCAATCTACTCCATCTATGTTTCTTTGCAGCTATATCATACTAATAATATCTGAAATTTGGCACAGGCCATAATAGGATAGGTGGCTGAAAAGTTAATGGAAGCCAGAATTGCCCCTTTTTCCTTCCAATATGTAGATATCTATTAACCTTCTTCAATGTTGCAACATAGTTCTGCAGAGAGTGAGGCTCATATTTTTTTAACTCATCAGTCAGATTGTTCCACCTTTGTGACAAATTTCCCATTATGACTTCCCCTGTGGTTTTTGCTATCTTCTCATATTCCTTATAAACTACTTCTCTCTTAGGAAAAATCCTACTTCCATAGCTTGATTTGTAAAGAATTTTGTGCCAATCCTAGAAAATGTCCCCCAGATTTCTAAATTCAGCCCTGATGGCCAGGGGAGTGTTGAATTCTATTTTCCTATAAGCCCTAAACTATTGTCCCCAACTAATCTCATTTTTTATCGAAGACATAAATGCCATTAATTGGACATCCCCAACATACAACAATGGATTCCAATCATGGTCTTGGGTCATAGCATAATTATACAAATAAAATTCACATAGTAAATTATTCATTTTAGGAGGAGCAATCTGATAAACATTGAAAAATTCAAGAGGAGTCTCAATGGAAGGATTCAAACCTGAGATAATCCTTGCTAGTTTAAAATAAATATGCTTCTCCTTCAGATACATATCATAGACCCTTGGAGGATTCCTACATTCTAATATTTGAGGTACTAAGGCAGCCATATTGTCCACCTTTTCCTTTAGAGCAGCAATTTTTGCATTCTTATCTTTAATCTCTTCATCTCTCTTTTGAATTTCCTTCTTCAGCCTATGTTTCTCCTCTTTCCATTCTTCTTCCCTCCTCTGTATCTCCTTCCATAAATTCATAGCTACCATATGCATTGAAAAATCGCAGGGCCTACGTATTCCTAAAATTCCTTGGCATTGATGCTTGATCTTCATGTAGCACTAGTTGTAAGGATTCTAATTGCTCAGCCAATTTTGGCTACAAGGGTGCTGACTCTTCTCCCAGTTCTGGCTGTAGGGCCTCTTTTTTTGGCTCTTTCTCTAGCTCTTGCTCTTGTTGCAAGAACTCTTGCTTTTTCTCTTGCTATAGGAGCTCCTAATTTTCCTCAAACTCTTGACTTTCAACTTGTTCAGCAATGGCAACAAGGTCTGCCAATGTTACATTTGCTACTTTCTCAACTATGTCCTTTTCTCCAACATTCACCTACCCCATTGGGGCCTCTATGTCCTCTTGTGATGTTTCTCTAGTCTTAGGGCTTCCCTGTAGAGACACACCAAAGGTTGACCCAGCTAGTCTTGATTTTCTAGGAGGTCTCTCATGTTTTTCTTCAGCTGCAAGAAGAACAGTGTCAACCTTTCATTTCTTAGAGCTTGGCACTTCCTTTCCTATAGTTTTCTTTTTATCTTTACCCTTCCTTATTTCGGCCTCTTTCTTCCATGCCCTAGTTTGAATTAGGATGCTGAGAGGAACATCATCATCATAATTTGAAGAGAAACTTTCTTTGTTTGAACGCTCTGCCTCAGAAGAACTAATCTCTATGATTTGTTCAATTGTAGGATAGTTTACACTAGGGCCTATGCTATAAGTTGAGACACCAAGAGTAGCTTCCACCATGCTCAATCTCCTACTAGCCTTGCGAGGTTGAGGAAAAATTCTAGGTCACAAATGCTTTGGTCTAATTTGATCAATTTTATGAATTCTTCCCAAGTCATTTCAAACACATCATGCAAATATTTTTCTACCAGTAATTTGATTAGAAAATGGTGGGAAAAAAAATATCCCTTCCTTTTTGGGTCTCGACTTCCATGATTGAGAGAAGGTGGCGTAGTACATTTGACACATTCATTCTCCTCCCATGCCTCATATTATTTAGGAGTTTGAAGTGTATAGAATGTAGGTTCGACTAACGACCTTCACAAGTAATGTACTTCACAACATAAAAAACTACCTTCTTCCATGGCTTGGGAAGAGAGGTTGTCTTTGCACCTTGCTTGTCCACACTAAATGGAGGGTCACCAGGTTCTGTAAATTCAGCCCTAGCTGACCTAGCGTCTTTGGAAGTAGGGTAATTTTCACCATTGGTAGGAAACCCTGTAACTTCTACAATCCTTTCTTCAGTAGCCATTACTTCCAACCCTTTTACTGTGGACTTTCCTCGAGACAATGTCTGGGAAAATTCCAATGCAACATCTTCATCAAAACCATTAATCTTCAGGAAATAATCTAACCACCCGCAATTTCTGAACTCGGCCTGGTAAGGTGTGTCCTACAGTAATATGTCATGAACTGTGGGTTCTTTTCAAATTAACCGCCCTCCCATTGTTCAGCCATCTGCAATTAAATAATTAATTTGCAAGGTTTCTCTTCTTGCAATCCTCATCTAAAAGCCCAATTCTCTTCCCTACAATTTTGCTAAACTTCCAACGCCAATGTCGCCTAAATTTTTGGAAACTTAGGATTATGACAAGAACAATAAAGGTGGTAAAGGAGTAATAAATGAAGGCCATGATCGAGAAAAATGGTGGTGATGGATGTCATATCACACATGCAAGCCATCATCTCACTCATAATCCAAATTGGCTCAATTTAAACTTTGTTGATGTGAGCCAACATGGACTGACACGTGGACATGGTATGCACACTCCCCCCCAACCTAAATTTGAGCATGTGTCCTCACATGCATAGTGGTAATGATGATTTGACAAGGTAGGGAATAATGACATGCTATGGAGAACGTCTACATTAATTTACAACAATTAATTGAATTTACTAAAAGATAATTAAGAGATAACAATTTGATGTGCACGTACCTGAATTCTTGGAAGATTTGTTGCAAATATTATGGAGAAAGTACCAGTCATCTTTTAAAAAAATTATTTGATTAATTTATGAAAATGTGGCAGAATGAAGTGAAATGGAATGAAGTGAAGTTATGGCAGTGTGATGGAAGAGAGAGAAAGGTGGATATGGATGGGAAAATGGGTGAATGAATGAAGAAGTGGACTCCCATAAAAGTGGAAGTCTTTATTATGAAAAGTGACATACCTTAGTTAGCCAGAAGGAAGGACACTAGGTCTGCTTCCTTTGACTGCAAGAAGTTCAGGTGTTGCATGTTGAGTGAATTGCTACAAGAATTCCTCCTTGGAAGTTGGCTTGTGATACAACCTAAGGCGATGACCATTTACAAGTAGCTTAAATTTGACTGGTTCAATGGTAGTGAGGTGAACAACAACATTGGGGAAGACTTCAACAACCTCATATGGTCCTAGCCACCTTGTCTACAGTTTTCCTACATTATCTTGATACCTTGAGTCGTAGAGAAGTGCCCAATCACCTGGCTGGAATTTCTTGTCCTTAATGAATTTTTCATGCCACTTTATTCTTTGATTATGCACTACCTCTATGTGATGCAAGGTTTCCTTCCTCATCTCATCCAAAGCATTAAGCTGCATGATTCTTTCCTTTTGTGCCTCAGGGATATCTATCCCCAATTCTATTGTAGTCGAAAGAGTCTTATGCTCAAAGTCAATGGGCATCATAATAACTGTCTTTCCATACACCAAATCAAAAGGGGTGAAGCCTGTGGTCATTTTCCAGATTGTCCTATAGGCCCAGACAGCTTCTGGTAGCCTGTCTACCCAATCCTTCTTATGAATAGCCACTGTTTGGGTCAAAATGGCTTCAATTTCCCTATTATTCACCTCAACTTTTCCATTGGCCTGAGGGTGATAAGGAGTAGACTTTATGTTCCTTATGTTGCACTCATTGATTGGTGTTGCAACAAGGGTTGAGGTGAATTGAGCCCCTTGATCAGTCACTATCTCTCTCGAAACACCATACCATGTGAAAATATCCTCATAAAGAAATTCAACAACCTTATTATCTCTTGTATGCTTTATGGCCTTAACTTCTACCCAATTGGTTACATAATTAGTGCATACTAAGATATAGGACTTACCATTTGATGGAGGATCAATGGGTCCTACAAAGTCCAATCCCCACTTGTCAAATGGAGTGATTACTGGCTGAGGGTAAAGGGGAATCTCATCAAATTTGGTTGGCCTACCCATCATTTGGCATCTATCACACTTTCTTGTATATCTCCTTGCATCCTTGTGGAGTGTTGGCCAATAATATCTTGTATTCAGAATATTTCTTCTTGTCCTTTTGGCTGCAAAATGTCCTCCACATGGTTCATTGTGGCATGCATGCAAAAAATCATGTCTCATCTTCCCTCACACATCCCCTCATGACATGGTCTAGTCCATTGTAAAACAAACATCTTGCAATCCATGAAAAAGGAAATTATTTTTCAATGAGAACCCTTCTCTCTTTTGGAGAGAAGTGAGGAGGGACTCTCCCTATGATGAAATAGTTAGCTATGTCAACATACTAGGGTGTATGTACACTGATGGAGAATAGATGTTCATCAAGAAAAGAGTCATCAATGACTTGGTTATCCTCTGATTTAGTCAACCTTGAAAGAAAATTTGCAACATTGGCCTTCCCTGGCTTATACACAATGGTTATGTCAAACTCTTGCATCATCAACAACCACCTTGCTAACCTTCCTGAGATTAGGGGTTTATTCAAGAGATACCTAATGGCTACATGATCCGTGTGCATAGAGATCTGATATCATGTTATCTAGTGCCTAAATTTGTTGAGGGCATAGATTATTCCCAACATTTCCTTTTCTGTCACTGTATAATTGAATTCAAGTCCTTGCAAGTTTTTTCTAAAAAAATAAATAGCATTTTCAATTACTCCTTTCTTCCCAAGACTACTCCTATGGCATAGTCTGATGCATCGATATGGATTTGGAAAGGAAGCTCCCAATTAGGGCCTTTGATTATAGGAGCATGATTCAAAGTTGCCTTCAAATCAAAAAATGTCTTGTCACAATCTTCAGTCCACTAAAACTCAACATCTTTAGTGAGAAGAGTATACAATGGTGCTGCTATTTTGCTAAAATCTTTGATAAAATGCCTATAGTAGCCTGTATGGCCCAAGAAACTCCTAACATCTCACTATTTAGAGATAGATTGTTATTTTCACATCTCTGTAGGACTCTCTTGAGATTCTCCAATGCTTCATTGAAATCAGCACCATAGGTGGTAAAATCATCCATATAAATATCCATGCAATCATGAGAAATATCTAAAAATATGCTAATGATTTCCCTCTGAAAAGTTTCAGGTGCATTGCATTAGCAAAATGGAAGAACTGAGTAGGAATAAGTCCCTCATGGATAGGTAAAGGTGCTCTTCTCTTGGTCCTCAAGTGCAATTTGGATCTAGTTATAGCCGCTAAATCCATGTAGAAAATAAAAGTACTACTTTCCTGTAAGTGAATCTACAACTTGATCAATGAAAGATAGAGGAAAGTGGTATGTTTTGGTGGCAACATTGAGTTCCCTCTAATCAACATAAAAATCACCACTTCCCTCCATTTATGGGCACAATCACCAATGGAGAAACCCACTGGCTAAATGAGATGGGGTAAATAAATCCTGCATCTAGCAATTTATGTAGTTCCCTTTTTACAATTTCTTTTAATGCAAGGTTAATTCTTCTTTATGGCTACCACACTGGTGTACAATCATCTTTGATGTATATTCTATGAGTGCAAAGCTTAGGGTCCAATCTCTTCATATCATGATAGTCCCATTCAAATTCCTGTTGTTGGGTCTTCAGTAAGTTTTTCAATGACAACTGTTATTCTTCACTTAATTTATTGTTGATGTTTAGATACTTTCCTTTTGTCACTTGCACTTGTGTAGTTATCTCTACCATGGTTGTTTCACTAATGTTGGGTACCTTGAGTTCATGTGGTAGAAATGTATGAGACATACATGTTGTTGTAGGAAGTTATGTTGCAGGAAGAGTGGGCAGAAGTGTCTTTACTGGATCAGTAGAATGAGAGGATGATGCTTCCTCTACTTCACAATAATTCTGAATTATGTTGGACAATACTTCATCTTCCTCTTGAAGCTGGATGAAAGAGCTTATTCCTAACATCATAAGCTATCCCACATAATTAACTTCCTTGGCCTCTTCACCAACATGTGGCCATATGGAATTATCCATATCGTGGGATAGATGAGCAGGAGGGTAGAGTACAAGAGTTTGGTTCTCTTTCCATCAGAAATGGTCATTTCTCATGTCCTGCATCAAATATATGCATCTGATATTGCTAACCATGGTCTTCCTAGAATGATAGGGTACACGCCAAGTGTGGCTTTAAGAGAAAGATTCATGAAATATGCCAGGTACTCCCATGAGTCTAGAGTTACCACAAGGTCCTATACTATATCATCAGGTTTAACAGTTGAACTATCAGCAAGCTATAGGATAGTAGGAGTAGGTCTCATGCTTGCAACCTTTAGTTGTTGCAGGATATCCTTGGTCATTATGTTGAGATTATGGATGCACAGTCCCTAAAGCTCTAGAATCTTCAATGGAGGACCCTTGCCAAGAAAGATAATCAACCACAAAGGAAAGTGTTGCCACTATAGAATGCTAAATAAAGATTCTATATTGATATGATATGATATGATGATATGTTACAAATGAACAAAATGCCTAATTATATAGGCAAGAAAGAAAACCTAGGATGTGCATGAAATGTTGTCATGTGTCATGATCTAAGAACATGTGACAACATGTGAACCCTATCTAGAAAATTATTAAATGTTGAGATAAGTTCTAGAAGGACAACTCATCTTCTAGAAGGAATCTTATCCCTACAAACATGGAAGGGAATATTACCCCATTTATTAAATGATTTATTAAAATCTAACCTAGGACTAAATGATGCATGACCTAAGTTAACTCATGCTAGTGTAATAATTAATTAACTACACTAACACCCCCCCCATAAGTTCAACTTGGGGAGGAAAATGCAATGATTATGCAGAGATGATAAAAAAGATGGGTCCCGGCTATGAGGCCATGTTAGGTACCCATGTACATGATAAAGATGCATAAAATCTCCCACAACCAAAGAAAAGGGGAAAACCCAGTGGGAACAAAACCCCTCTCCAAAAAGGAGATGAAAATGCAAAAGGATGTGAGACAGGATGGGAAGGATGGAGGACTCCCAAATACCCCCCAAGTACACCATCCGTCACATGGATACGATACAATAACCCCCCCATAGGAGGGAGGTAGAGAGGCTATATAGCCCCCCTAGAAGATGTGATCACCTACAAAAATGGTAAGTGTTTGAAGACATAACAAGATCCAATGTCGACAAACAACTTGTCTCCCTTTCAGAAGAAATAGAACCAATGATGGTTCCCACTCTGGATAGGAATTGAAGGAAGAAAGGATGAAGGTGGATGATGATGTCTCTGAACTCTGCTCATGTGTCTCCTTGCCTGATGATTAAGATTCCATAGTTCCAAACAATGAAGAGGGTAACAAACCAGGAAAATGCAAAAACTGATGCTGAACAATATCCAAAGACTGAGATGTGATGAATGTGATGGAGAATTGATAGCCCCCCCTGAATGAAGTGTCCTCAAAACCACTAAAATAATTATGAAGAAAATCCAATGGTAGATGCTAAAGAAACCTCAAATCCTTAATGGAATGACAGGGAAGAAGTCTCAGATATGAAATCTTTGAAGAGAAAACAAGTGTCTCCAAGATAGTCTTTGGATTCCTAGTCAAGGTCGAGACAAAGGAATAAGAATACTCAATAAAACTCTCTAAAGGGGAGTCTGAATGGAGGAGTGATATCCCCTCAAGAATTTCCTCCAAACTTGTAGAAGTAGCCAAGTCAGTGATACCTGAAATGAAGCCATCCTATGATGCCAAGTCTAAAAAATTGAATTTTTCCTGATGAATGATGATGTGGAAGCCTCAATCTATGAATCCGGACAAGGAATCATTGATTTTGAAGGGATACTATATGTCTCTGATGAAGAAGAAGCATCTGAGGAAACCTTGTCAGCCTCTTCAGAAGATTCAAGGCAATCAACCTCCTACACAACAATATCATAATGGGGTACTTGATCTGAAGAATGACATTCTGAATCATGACCATAGAGGAATAGTGGAGTGTTAGAATATCCATAGATCTCCCAAAGATTAGTCCAAAGGATGTGAGGACATACACAATGATCAATAGTATTCAAAACACCACAATCAACTTGCATCTCAATGATCTCCAAAATGGTGTATCTACTACAACTCTAGGAAAGTTCATGAATACCTTCACTCGGATGGGAAACTATACCATACAGATGAGGAAATAGATCAAGTGATTGGAGATGGTGGCTGATCCCATCTCGCCATTGCTTATAGTTACCCTTATGCAACATAACCAAAGAAGGAGTATATGCAAGCCCCATAATGAACTTTCTCCAAAAAAAACACAGACACTGACCTTCAGTAGAAAATAAAGACTTCCAAATAGATATGCAACTGAAAATATGCCTCTGAGATCAAGAAATTCTTCTTCAAGCTTCAAGATGTCTCAGGAATCAGGAAAATGTACCGAATTGCAAAAAACCAATAAAAGATACCTAGAGCTGAAACCAAAGAAAGTGAGCGGACTGATGAAAAAAAGCACTGAAAAATCCCCTGAATGCCGCTGGAATCACTAGATTTCGACAATCTGATGTGAAGATATTGGCTATTGAGTCCAAAGTGGAGGGTTTACTTCAATTGATTTGAATTTTTTATGACAGTAGAATATTGAAAAAAAGAGTGCACCACTAAAAAGTAGATTCCAAGAGCTTTCTAACAATATATCGTTTGCAAATTTTTGATATCGTATGTGAAAGATACGACCTCTGGAAGATTATTGCTTGATTGGATCTGAGCTAGCTAACAAGGTGCAAAAATTAAGTACCTGGGGCTTAAAAAAAATAGGCCCTTGGTCACTGATATGACCGTGGGCTATGCTATCAGTTTAAAAAAAAAGCACCCCCGAATCAGCGACGTCGAAGCGGCGTTGTGGTGGCGAGATCCGATGGCAAGTCGGTGGCGCGGCTGGAGATAGTGGGGCCCTCGGTTCTGATGGGACCGGGAGTCAGATCGTAGTCGACGGTGGGGGCTTCGATTTTCGGTTGGGGCACGGTGTTGGCCAAAACAAATACCGGCAACAGAGAATGAGGGTTAGTGACCAAAGGATGACGCCGACAGTATGTGGAGATCCTGGTGATGGTTTGATGACGTAACCCTTGATGTGACAGGGCTAACGGGCTCTCCAGAGGTTGGTGTATGATGTCAAAGAATTTTTGAATTGCAATTAATTTGCAACATTCAAAAATTAAAAACAAAATACCAATAAAATATGCCGATAAAATTAAATCTATAGGTGAAAAATAAAAGCCGACGAACCAAAACTATAGCCCCTAAAAAAAATATTTATGCCGACTCTGTATTAAAATGCTAGTCACCCAGAAAATGAAATTTTTTCCATAACTATAAGAAAAAAATGCCCAAAAATAGCCAATTTTTTTTTATTTTTCTAAAAAAAAAATTCCTTTGAAGAGGACTGAGGGGAGATTTTTTCCTATAGATTTGTATAGATAGTACAAAAAATGCAAACCCTAGATTGTACCTCAAAGGCTATTGGATGATATAACTCTGATTTTGGAAAACAAGCAGGCGATCTATGGGTTTTGAGGCCTTCTGGATGCAATGGAGAGGTCGGAGAGAGCCTGATGTGCACCAGAAATTAGCTTGGATCCCTGGTAGAACCAACTAGCCTGCAACATAAAACTCCAAGCCTGCAAGAATCTTGGAATCCAACTTACTTGATCAAGGGTTGATGTTTCACTGGACAAGCTCTGATACCATGTTGAGGTTATGGATGCATAGTCCCTAAAGCTCTAGAATCTTCAATGGAGGACCCTTTCCAGGAAAGATAATCAACCACAAAGGAAAGTGTTGCAACTATGGAATGTTGAATAAAGATTCTATATTGATATGATATGATATGATGATATGTTACAAATGAACAAAATGCCTAATTATATAGGCAAGAAAGAAAACCTAAGATGCATGAGATGTTGCGAAGTGTCATGATCTAACAACATGTGGCAACATGTGAACCCTATCTAGAAAATCATTAAATGTTGGGATAAGTTCTAGAAGGACAACTCATCTTCTAGAAGGAATCTTATCCCCACAAACATGGAAGGGAATATTACCCCATTTATTAAATGATTTATTAAAATCCAACCTAGGACTAAATGATGCATGACCTAAGTTAACTTATGCTAGTGTAATAATTAATTAATTACACTAACACATTACATTTATTGTCGCTCCTAAATCAATCAGAGTATTTTCTATTTGGATCCCATTTATGACAACTCCTACCACAAGACTCCCTGGGTCATTGTATTTGGGAATACTCACTTTCCCAAGCATGATGTCAACCAACTGTTCCACCACATGAATCGTAGTGGGGTCTTTCTTCTTCCTGCCTGTCTTCTCAAGGAATGCTTCCTTAATTGTCTTTCCATAGATTGGAACATATTTTATGGATTGAAATAGAGGGATCTTGAAACATACATGCTTCAACTGGTCTAGAATTTCAAATTTTGGTTCTTCCTTCTCTTCTTTTTGTTCAGAAATTTCCAACCTCTGAGGAAATGATGGTTCTTGTTCATTCTGCTTAACTGGGAATGGTTTAGGATTTTTGGGTGCATTTGGCTAAATGGGGTCATTCAAATGCTCTTCTTCCACAGGAAGCTCAGTGATAATGGGTGTGGAAGGAGCTGGAAAGGTAGCTCCTGAACACAAGTGGATGTCACTTACACTCACAACATATATAGGGAATTGATTTGGATCAGTAGAGTATACTGGTTGTTGTTGTGGTTTGTTATTTGGGTTAGGTGTGGGATGAGTTGGTAGATGAGTAGGTTTGGGTGTGTTTGAAATTGAACTAGTAGGAGGAGGCATTATAGTAGGTTGGTGGGGTTGAGAAGGTGGCTGCATGTAACTGGTCTTTTGGTTTGGCCATTGTTGTCCTCCCCTCCATTGAGATGTTTGTTGCCAGTTTCCTGGAGGTGGCTTCCAATTTCCTTGAAACTACTGCCAATTTCCCTAAGGTTGTTGCCACTCAGGTGGATATTTTTGGTGATTAGTCTAGGCATTTTAAAGGTTACTCTAAGGTTGTGGTGGATATCCTCCATAATTGGATGGATATGCGGGTTACCATTGGTTACTTGATGCATAAGAATTAAAATAAGGCCCAACAAAAAATAGTGGATCCGGTGGCATACCTTGTCTTGGAACCCATGGCCTTCTTTGTGCAATATAGTAGACTTGGTCATCTTCACCTTGGATTGGCTTGAACTTGGGTGGAATTTTCTTACTATCAATATTAGCTACCATCTTGCATTTGCAACCCTTCTTCTTTTGTATGCAATGGGGGAAATACTCTACCAACATTTCCTCTACCTCCTCTTGTTTCTTCTTGGCCTGAAGTGTATCCAACTGAGTAGCTAGATTGTTTATAATTTCTTGCTTGAAGTCTTCTAGCAAGTGAGTAATCTCCATTCTTGAAACTCCACCGGTAGATGACTTACCCATAGAGGATTGGTAAGCTCTCCCTTTCTTTGAATTTGTCCTAGAGTAGTTCTGGCATATCTTCTTGATATCCTCCCAAGGGACTTGGGTGATATCTCCTCCTCCCATCAGGTCCAAGGCATCAGTGCAGTTGTCATTGATTCCTCTTAGGAAAAGTAGCTTTTGTGATTCTTCATTGATTGTATGGTGTGGATATTTCTATAGAAAAAACAAAAACCTTGCAATGTAATCCTCTAGGCCTTCATCTTCCTTTTGTTGCATCATAAAAATGTCATCTCCTCTCATGTCACTACCCCTACAATATTCCTTGTACTTCTCAAGGAACTTTATTTTCATGTCCTCCCAAATCTCCACAGTGTTTCTACCTATTCTCATGAACCATCTTAATGTAGCCTCTTTCAAGGTGGTAGGGAATAGCTTAAGCCAATGGGCATCAATGGTATAGTCATAACTCCTACAGAGTATTCCAAACTCGAACAAGAAAGTATTAGGATCTTCTGTGACTAGTCCATATAACTTAGGAAGGACTAAAGTAGGGATATTTTTGAGGTTGTCAACTTCATTCTGATGAGAAATGGGAAAAGTAAAAGGTGGTTGGTTAGGTCTTTTCCTATTTTCATCACCCATACCTGTCTGATGTAGTTCCAAAGCAAGGGGATTTTCAAGCTGATTTTAATCTTCAGACGAAATTTTAGAATTGGTCAGATCAAGAAATGCACCAGCAAAGTAGTGTGGCTCTTCTTCTTTCAAATGCTCATCTAGCTAGAATGGATTATGGTTATCAACTCACTATCAACCATCTCACACAAAGAATTGGCAAAAGAATGGTGGATCATTACTTTCCTAAATGAGAGGTATACTAAGAACAAACTTTTAGAAATACTACAGCAAGAAAAACTATTACTGACTCCAAAGATCTCCTTAGTTTGACACCATCCTTGACAATGGAGCCAAAAATGTTGGCCTCCTATAATGATCTAACAACTAATCCCTCACAACTACAATTCAGAGATTGGACATCTAATCTGAATAGTTATCTCAATCATCATGAAGGTGCAATTAACTTTTCAATCGAGGGATGTAGGCTTGAAATGGGTTAGCACAGTATGTGCACTAGGAATCCAAAGTATCCATCCTCATTCTACAACTAAGAAAGACATAATGCTAAAATTAAATTTCTTGGAAAGAAATAACACGAGTGTTGAGCATCAACCAATAACTATACTAAGCTAAAATGCATGATAGAAATGAAAATATGAGCAAACAAATAGGAAACTACTATGTCTGCTTTGGCTGTAGGAACAGTCACATAATGGAATTCTAGTGGCTATAGGAACAGATCGTGCCAAATTCTTAACTAATTACTAAAAAGAAAGTAAGAACTCAGATAAAGGATGGAATGCTCACCAAGTGGTCCCCCTTGGATGAGTATCCTTTAAGACAAATGTAAACTTAGATGCACGAACTTATAACTTCATTTTATTCATTAGAAAACAAAAGTATAATGGAGCAGCATAACTATATTACTTGAAAACTAAGAATGCAAGTACATCATCAAATTAATCAACCTTCTGAGAAGGGGAATTTAAGTTTTATTTATAGGAATAAAAACTACTAACTAACTACCTAGCAAGGCGGTCAACTCCAACAAATTAGGAGGATGCCACTTTAGGGAAAGCATGAAAAGTGGAGAGGAGGTTACACATGCATGGAATTTTCTCAAGCACATTTTCCTTAACATAGATATAGCACAAAAGTAGCCCCTATATTCACTCAACAAACAATTAAAGATAATTTATAAGGCGGTGACAATCCTTTGATTCAAACTAGAAATTTCCCTCTCTCTAAGAGTCTTCCCTCCATTGACCTTTTAACAATCACCTTGTTGACCTTCATGGTGAATGACCAGCAGGAAGAATCTTCCTCAATTTTGTAGGCTTCCAATTATATCTGCATAACAATATTAGTACACACAAAAATTGCATATATGTAACTATCTTAAAGTAGCATTCATTAATCCACATGTAAAATTAACATAGATAGTTCATATAGCATGTCAATGTTATTTAAAGCTTACAAAAATAGTTTATGCCCAATGTCCATGGTTTTGAGGAAATATCATAAAAAGTTCAACATCCAAATATCAAGGCCTATGACAACTACAACAAATGGATAATAAATGCTATCAAAATTGAGTCATAAACTGGACTCATCACTGTGGACGATGGAATTCGATGCAATTTTTTCCAATGCTGGATCTGGGGCAAGGGTTGTTCTTATATCTCCTTCTGGTGAGCAATTTCCTTTTGCTTATAAGTTGGAATTTGTGAAAAAAAACAATACTGTTGAATACAAAGCTCTTTTATTAGGGTTAATCAAAAATAGAAGTATGGGAATTAAGTCACTTAAATTTTTAGCAGATGTAGAACTAGTTGTCAAGAAAATATGAAATACATTCACTATTAAAAATGAAAGGTTGAAGCATTATCAAAATCGAGTTTGGACAACTATTGAAAGTTTTGATGTCTTCTCAATAGAAGCCATTCCTAGGAGCCTTAATTCCAATGTTGATTCACTGGCAGTCTCCACCTCTTTGTTGCTTCCACATCCTAAATTTATAAACAAGTCTTACAAAATTTAATTAATTTATAGGCCAAGCATTCCTGATAATGCTGACCATTGACAGGTTTTTGATAATGACAGACAAATTCAAGCCTTCATAGAGAATGTCAAAGCCTTCGGTCAAATCTTCTTTGAAGGAGGAAGTAATGAATGTAAGTATTTTTGTTCTCGCAAAATGGGTGGCCTCGAAGATGAAATTATTCAATTAAAGGGAAATAAAATACCAAGGGAACTGGTTTCCCTTGAAGACTTATTTGATCGTTATGACCACTCCATAAAGGGATTCAAGATGAGTGAATCTACTAGCCACTTCGGTGAATTTGAAATGGTCAATATTGGAGACCCAAACTCTCCTAAAATGGGTTAAATTGGAAAATGTTGCTCACGTAAAGAAAAGGAAAGGTTGATAGCTCTGCTTATCAAGTATAAAGAAGTTTTTGCTTGGTGTTACAACAACCTGAAAAACTTCATGAATGGAAAATTCAAGCATCACATTCCAATAAATGAAGGAAAGGCCGCTTTTAGGCAGAAGTAGAGAAACTATAACCCCAAAGTCACCCATGCAATATTTAGAGAAACTGAAAAAGATGTTGAAGGACCAAATTATATATCCCATACATCATTCAACCTAGGTGGAAAATATTGTTCTAATTCACAAGAAAAATGGGGAAACTTAGATATGCATTGATTTCAGGAATCTAAATCAAGCTTCATTGAAACATAACTATCCCCTTCCAAACATGGATCATATCCTACAAGTAGTCGTAGGTTCGGAAATGATGTCTATGCTGGATGGATTTTCTGGTTATAACCAAATCAGTGTGGCTAAATAAGATCAACATAAAATGACATTTACCATGCCTTGGGGGACCTTCGCTTATAATTGGATGTCATTCAAGCTTATCAATGCGGGAGAAATGTTTCAGGGAGCTATGGACCTATCCTTCAAAATTCTCCAAAACAAGATCATAGTCATCTATCTTGATGATTTAACAATGTTCTCCAAGAAGAGAACAAACCACATACGATATTTGGAGCGATTTTTATAGAGATGCAAAGAACACAAAATTTATCTTAATCCCAAGAAGTCCATTTTTTCCATCACTGAGGACAAAATCCTAGGTCACATTATGCCCAAAGAAGGTGTGAGCATATACCCAGAAAGATTAAAGGCTATCTTACAATTAAACCTTCCTTTGAGCCAAACTGGCGTGAAGTCTTTTTCTGGCCAGGTGAATTTCTTGAGGAAATTTTTCCCATACTTCACTAAAATCACTAAGCACATCGTGGAAATGATGAAAGAAAAAAAAAATTCAGTGGAATGAGGTTGGGAAGTAGACTTTCAAAGATATTAAAGAAGCAATTGCCCAAACTTTTATCCTGGTTAGTCCTGACTTTAGGAAAGATTTCATCATTCATTGCTATGCTCTAGAACATACTACTGCCATGTTGTTACAAGAAAATGAAGATAATGTTCAAGAACCTATTGCCTTTATGAGAAAACCTTTAAAGAAACATGAACTAAACTATTCTCAAATCGAGAAACATGTGTTTGTAGTGGTCAAGGTAGTTAAGCAATTTTGCTTTTATATTTTGCATTCACACTGAATCGTGTATGTTCCAAACCCAGTTGTTAAGAGTATTCTGACTCAATAGGATACTAATTGTAATAGGAGGGGTAGCTAGATAGTGAAAGTGCAAGAATATTACTTGGAACTTAAGCCTACCAAGTTAGTCAGAGGAAGAGTCCTTTGCAAATTGATGGTAGAAGACCCAAAAGAGGTAGAAGAAGATGAAGATTTACCCTTGATCTTAACTGTTGGCTTATAGGATGAATGGTTCTCTGACATAGCCTATTTTCTCACCTATGGGGAATGTCCCCAAAACCTCTTAGGTAAACAAAAAATAAATTTGAAATTGAAAGTAGCTAAACACATTACACAAATACTGAAATAGATGGAACGTTTTTGAAGTGTGTGGATAAAAGCCAACAAAAAAGGTTGCTTACTATTTTCCACAATGAGGTCTATGGAGGTCATTTATCCTCCACTATGAATACTTTAAAAATTATAAGATATGGTTATTAATGGCCTAGTATTCTCAAAGAAACTTATCATTGGGTGGCTAGGTGTGAAAAATGTAAGTTATTTGTAGGAAGACCTCAATTGGCAGCTTTACCACTCAGACTTGTACTAATTGAAAGGCCATTTCAAAAATGGAGTCTCGACTTCAAAGGGCCAATCAGTCTAAAATCTAGTGGAGGTTATACTCATATAATCAAATCCACAAATTATTTCACCAAGTGGATGGAAGTGATCCCAGTCAAGAGAACTAATTCTGAAGTGGTCTACAACTTCATTAAAGAGAATATTTTGGTTAGGTACAAAGACCCACACAAGTTAGTTGTTGATAATGCAACCAATTTTTACTCCAACGAGATTTCAATTTTTTGTTATGATTATGGAATTTCCCTATCTCATTCAATCGACTATTATCCTTAGGGAAATGGTCAAGCTGAGTCCAACAACAATAATTTAATAGACATTATCAAGAAATTAGTTGATGAAAACCAGAAAGATTGGCATAAAAGGCTATATGAAGCTATGTGGGTGGACATGACAACTCCTAAGAAGGAAATTGGGATGACTCCTTTGGAATTGGTATACAAAGTAGAGAGTGCACTTCCTCTTTCACTAGAACTATCAGCTTGCAAATTACAAATTGCTATCGAAGATTTTGAATTCAGTGATTCCTTGGAGAAGAGAATTTTATACTTGATCAAGATCCAAGAACAACGAGAAGACATGGTTGATAAGATAACATACGTCAAGAAAAAGTCAAAAATATTTTCGATAGGAAAGCTAGGCCAATGAATTTTATGGTTGGAGATTTAGTTTTTCTATGGGATAAGCACAAAGAGCCTAAAGGCGCGCATAATTTTTTTGATGTGCTTTGGATTAGTCCTTTTAAAATCACTCATGAGTGCAGATCTAACACATTTTTCCTTGCATACCTTGATAGAACCTCCCTACCTATTCCTTACAATGGGTAGGACCTCAAGCTCTACCATCTTTAATTGATTTGGAGCTTCTTTTCTATACATAGTTAGTTTAGGATTATGTTTTGTTTTGTTTTTTTTCTTGAGTGTTGGAGAGTGTTCTCTATCTCTAATGACTCCATTGCACAATGGATAAGACACTAATCATACTAAGTTGGGTTTGGGTTCATTGCTTCATACTTGTCAGTCTTTGTACCTAATCGGAGCCACTATTACCCCACGCTTTGCCTCAATCCACGGGAGTCCTTTGTTTACTTAGAATTGGCATGGTCTTTTCCCAGGTGGTATTCAGTCTAGTCCCATGAACTTAGGAGACATCTTATGTAGTTCATGTAACTTCCCACTTTACTATTTAGACTTGTTTTCATCAATAATTTTGTTCTTTTATTCGGGTAGTATCTTGAAGTGAAACTTGAACTTAGGCGCACTTTTATGGAGTTTTTCGAACACTCCACCTTTCCACTTCTAGACGTTTGTTTTCAAATTTTGAAACGTGGTTATAATGAATGATGAAGTGATTTCCACCATGCACCGTATGGTAAGTAAGGGGTATTAAATGATCATCTTCTCTCACGCATTATTTGGGGTTTTTAAGAAAATTTTCCAAAGTTCTAGACAAACATTCCCATTGTGAGTTATTTCCTGAGGGAAAGTTGGACGAGACACAGGATTTCAACTACTAAATTCATAATTAAAGGTATTTATAATATCCCCTGCTTCAAGTTTGTCTTCCTAGGATATTTGTGTTCCTATTTCATAATTGTTTGGGTAATTTCTTGCTCGAGCCCTAAATTCTTAATCATGGAAAAAGTTAAATACATGGGTTATGAGTACATGTCTAGGATGACTTATGAGGGACCAAAAATTAGGGACACCCATTTTGGACCTATAAATTTGGATGAGATAAGAAGTAAATTTAATAAACCAAACCTTCCACCCATCACTGCATGAGTAATTGATAGTGGGCTGGTTGAAAACATTGCATTTCCTATAGTAGTACAATTCCCTAAACTCCTTTTGGAGTGTATTAGGTACTATAATTCACAAACACGAGAGATCAAGACGAAAGATAACTGGTTGATACTAAAGATTCAGAGATCCACCTTTGCATCCTGCCTATAAATCCTGGAAAGAGATGATTATTCACCCATGACTATAACACATTACCAAACTGAGTTTTCAATGTAAAATGGGCTCTATAAAAATGAAATGGAAAAGAATTGGTTGGCCAAACCTAAATGGGGCAAGTACCAGTTACCTCAAAAATTGGACAAGACCCATTTTGTAGAAGAGGTGGTTGACATTGTGGTGTTACTACATAGACTAACAGGAAACGAAGATGTGCACAACTTTAAAGAGTGGATGTATTTCTTCATCCAAATTATGTTAGCTAGATAACAGTTTCTTGACTGGGAAAGAATTATAAGTGATTGTCTACATCAATTAATGACTTTATTTACTCTCAACAGATTCTTCTATATGTCCTCATACCTATTTTATGATGTTTCCAGTACAAGGCCCTGGCCCAATTTAATACCAAATGACCTACCTCCAGGGAAGGTACGTATCTATGACTATTTCAATAAACTTTAGCTTCATAAAAAAAATTCAGCATTTTAGGAGGATAATTGATGCTTTCATTATGAGGATGGTTAGAGAGTTATAGGGAGATCCTGCAATGCGATTGTCACCTAAAGCAATGCAATTTGTAGGTTTATATGGTAGTCACTTCATTCAATTTCAAAGATTTTCCTACATAAGAGTTGGTAGATATGCTAGTTTTCCAATCAATTACCTAAATATCTTGAAGACAACTAGGACCCATATGCCACCTTGGATGAATGAGTCCCCCTAAGTGGGACCCATATGCCAGAGGTGGCATATAAGTCTCATTAGGGGATTTTTTAGGGTTTGAGCAAGAAAATCACCCTTTTAATTCAAATTTTTGGTTGATGTCAACTTTTGAGATCTAAATAATGGTAAATTAGGTGTTAATCCCTATATAAACAAGCTCCTAAGTCATTTTTCATCTAATCAAGCATTTTCAAGAGCAATTTCAAGATCCAAGTATTCAAAGTCTTCAAGTATTCTTTCACAAGACTATTCAAGTTTCAAAAGAAAGAAAAGTTGAAGTCTTGGAGTAGCATTGAAGTGTTTTTGTAGGTCTTCAAGCTCACTTTGATTCAAGATCTAGCATTGCCAAGGGTTGATCATGGTTGTCTATAGTGAATCATGATGGATTCTAGGTTGGATAGATGCAACTAGCCATCAAGCCAAGCCTAATACTTGTTTCCTAAGTGATTTCATCCTCCATTATCACTCTACATTCAACCTAAGGAAGGTACAAGCATTATTAGTGCTCATTTGGGTGATTAGATATATCTCAAAGTGATTCATTCATCTTCACATTCTATTCATGCATCTCATTCTTGCACATTAGAATAGGGTTGCAGTAAATTTTATATTTCCTAATCTTAGACACACTTAAGGTTAGGATTTACATTCCTATTTATATGCATATTTCATTATTTCTATCAAGGTTTAATTACTAAACTAGGGGTTTGACCGAGGCAAACCCCCCATAAGCAAATAAAGTCTCTATTTTTTTTTATAGGTATTTTTATAGATTCGGGTCCAAAAATCACTTTGGGAGAAAAGAGCAGGTGTTGAAGTGTAGCTATTAACTTTGAATTCTCAAAAAAGAAAAACAAGACTAATACACCAAAAATGGCGTATGAGCACCACTATAGATGTTTTTCCATATTTTTGTAGATTAAGATACCCTTTTTCTAGAAACTTGTTCCTATGCAAAAACCCTAATCTGGGACTAATACACCTAGATTGGCGTATGATTCCTAGTAGGCCAAAATTTCAATTTTTTCAGTGTTTCAAGGCTCATTCAAGTCTACTTCAGATTCTCAAGTGCACACATTTCATCTTACAACTTGTTATTTTGTTTTATATGCATTTTGGATCATCTAGTTAAAGTTTGCATCATATTATGGTTTAGCATTACATCTTGCATGTTGCATTTTTTTCCAAGCCCTAGAATGGTGGTGAACCCCTCATTAGTTTACAATCAGCCCCTAGGAAATCCCTATTACAAGATCTCTTTCTCCTTTGCATTGATATATCTAACATTATCCTTAAGTGAAATAATTGGAAAGTGGGTGTGTTCTATGTCCTAAGCCATATGAAAGCATCCTAACCAATTTTTTGATGTTTCATTTTGGTGAACCTGATGTGCATACATATTAACAAAATTGGATGACACAACTCTTAAAGAGCCTATAAATTCCATGCATATGTGCAGGTACTATGTCTAATAGTATTGAATAGTGTGAATGATAAAGCAGTGATGTTAGAGTTAGTAGATGCAATTGTGTGTGCTTTTGCATTGCTTTGTTCTTAACAAACAATTATTTGTGTCTTGAATACTAAAGTAATTATTTAAATTAACTTTTAGATGGTTACTTTAGGTGTCATGCTATTCAAGATAATCTTGTATGTTGTGTTAGTTTAGATCCTTATATGTATTTAATTTTCTTTAATTATATCATAGGTAAATTTAATTTAGCATCACATACTTAATCACAATGTTGCATCTAAGAGAGACTAGAATAAGTTTTAATTAGATCACATAAAACATGTTAAATCATGGAGACATTCATTAAATAGTCTTACAAATATTATTTAATCAATCACATTACCATTTAACATTTAACAAATAAACATAAACAATAAAACATCAAATGATTGAATATATATATATCAATGTTTTGTGTAAATGTCATCAATATATGCAATGCTAATGAGGTCTATGACTACTAGATCCCTCAGGATCTAGTGCTCATTTCTATCTAGAGGCATTCCATCATGAGATGGTGGTATGTGATCATGATTGTGAGCGGCCAAGTACATTCAGAGCATACTACAAACCTTGTACCTGTCCAAGGGCCTCCCGATGATCCTCTACTAGATGATCTCTCTCTTCCTATAGTCTGGATACCTTTGACTGAATTCTTTCAACCTCTACTAGATCTTGAGATGATTGAGTATACTAGGCAACCTTGAAATGATGGGTGCACCTCCTAAAACTCTCATACGCTGCTCGTAGTCTGATGTATAGCTCAAACAACTCTGGATCCCACTCCACAATGGGTGGGGGCACATAGTCTGCATCAAAAAATTCCTCATAGACTGGTGAGGGAACTATCTTGGCATCCACCTAGTGATAGAGATCATAAAGGTCTCTCACAGCTCCTACAAGATAAAAATCATAAATATAATCAGTACACATTATGATATATATATATAGACATAAAATTAAAGTATAAAGCATAACAGTAAATAAAATATCAGTACCTGGCTCTCTAGCTAGTTGTGTAATGATAGCCTCATCATGTATAGGGGGCATGGAGGATGTGCTATCTTCTCCATGGCTATAGGTGTTAGTACTTGTTGCAGCTATTGATCATGATCTAGTAACATGAATGGGAGATGGCTCTCCCTACTCATGGCCCACTAGATCCTCATCTGTTGCATCATTAATTGCTCCTCATCCTCGTCCTCATCCTCATCATCATCCTCCTCCTCCTGCCCATCGTATTTAGGATCTGCAACCTTTTCATACCTCTCATCTATCACATCTGTGAATATTTTTATAGACCTAAAGCGTATCTCCTTGGCTCTGTCCTCCTCCTCATCTACCTAATATAGGAGTGGCCTTGCATCATCTACTAGCTCATCCATTAGGAGTACATGAGTTGACCATATTGCTGCCCACCAGTCCTCATAGACATCTATGGTACTAATGTCATCAATATCAGAGAATTGAGGCATATCATCATCATCATCATTAGAGTCACTATAGACAACAACATCGGCAGTGAACTTTCTAGTCTTGTTGGGCCTCTGAGCACTCTGTACTGATCTCCTGAAAGAGGGTCGTGACATGGGTGTTATCTCGACTTGTCCAAAATTTCACATGACATGATCATAGTAGAAGGGTCATAGTATGTAATAATTTTTTTCTATCAGAAACCTATCCATTTGTAATCTCCTCATTTGACGAGTCTCATCTGGACACTATGTTATAAACTAGTAAGGTCTCCATATGATCTCCTCATTCAGTCAATCGAATCAGACTCTCCAAAAATGCAAGTCCCCATATTTCCATATAGCCAGTAAAGTGAATAACTAAATGCTTGAGGATACCCTAGGGGCGTGAGGATACCCTAGGGGTGATGCACATGGAAATATTGTCAGCCTAGTGCATGTGATATGCTCCAGGAACCACACCTTTAGTGGCATATAGTGTACCATACTGTTGAGCTCATGAAATGAAAATCGCCCTAGATCATAATATAAGTGCACAAGGATGTTGCACACGTAGGCGTACACAATCCAATGCTCTACCATCCCTTCGAATCATATGCACTATTCCTTCCTCTAAATGTGCTCCCTAACCATCAAGAACAAGTACTAGTGCTATAGTGAACAACATAATCTATGCAATAAATGGGGCTCATGAATACAACATTGCTAGATCAATCTATGGCCTCATAATACTATCATGAACTGTACCTCTAAGGCAATACTCATATTGTATTTCATTTCCTAAAATGATTAATCCACTAGAAAATGTACCCTCTCACCTTGAATCAGAACTCAAAGTATGTGATGGATGTTCTCTAACGTGATGGTAATCTCGCCTATGGGAAGATGAAATGTGCATGTGTTTGCATTCCACCACTCTACTAATGTCATCAGCATAGCATCATGGTACCTCATGGGGTGCATGAGGTACACCCAATATAATCCTATGGTCTATAATATCTCTATATCCTTTACTAAAAGTGTTGGGGCTAGGTCTCCAAGGTGACTAATCTGTCAATTGCCAAGAGACTACCACAAACAGGGAGGAGTCTAACAAAAAAGAACAAATAGGTCCTATAAGACATTCTACAATATTAATCTATACATAAATCATAAAAAAATGTACTAAATTATTTCTAGTGTACTCTTCTAAGGTTCCTAGACACTCTAGACCCCTTTTGGGACACTTTGTGAAGAAACGGGACACTTTGTGACAAAAAGGGACACTTTGCGACAAAAAGGGATACTTTGTGAAAAAAGGGAACACTTTGTGACAAAAAGGGATTCTTTGTGAAATTTTTCTTGAAGGCCCTAAATTAATCTAGAAATGTGTACAAATCATAATATAAATTTGTAAGGACAAAGCTAAGGTAGAAAAATCAACTCACCTAATAATGATGCTTGCTTTAGGCTACTTGATCTCATAGGATGTCCAATCTTAGAGGCTCGTAATCTCGTCGACTCAAAATATTCAATCACTCTTCACCAAACTCAAGCTACAAAAAGGTAAATGAAAAAATATTTAGAAATTACTTCACTTTTTATGCTTATATATGCTAAAAATTAGGGTTTTTTACTATATTAGGGTTAAAAAGTGTCTTTCATACAAATTAACATAACGGAAGCTAGAGAGCTTTGTTTTCAATGTCGTTCATTACGTTGCAATCATGATTCCACTCTTGTCCTCATCAAATATCTACTATCATCCAATATGGTACTTGGAAATACCCTATGATATGACTTAAGTTATTCGATGTGGTTAGACTGATACCTTGATTCCACCTCCATAAAGCAAGTGGAATCAAGGGGGGCATACATCTACCCTTGAATGTGTTGTAGGTATGAGCAAGTTCTAGTGGTGTTGTCATTAATGTTGTCATTGATGTCAACACAGTTCAATATGTTGTTGATTGTACATGTATAGCTGAGATGTTGCTGAGATGTTGTGGCTACATGGAGCTATCTTTATGGTGTCGCAGAAGTGTTGGTTTGATGAGTTTCCAAGTGCTTTTGAGAAAATTAATAAAGAAGAGAAGGCATAATGATGAAAGAGTTCTGAATGTGCTCTGCATTTCTCTGGTGTTGATCCTATGCTTTTGTAAATCTAAAGGTTTGATAATGGTGATTTAGTGGTGATAACTCCTGAGTTTTAGCTTTTGGTTTGATTGTACATAAAAATTACGTTCACCAGTATGTGAATTGTTCTAGCAGAGTTGGTCTTTTGTCGATTGGGAGAAATATTGTTGCTCTGTAGTCCTCCTCTGCTTCATTTTAGATCTTGTGGATCTGGAATTCATATTTCTTATGAAGATCTTTTATGTTCTTTGGCAAAGAGGTTTGAAGATTGGTTATCTGGAAGTCATTTTTTATTATTTTAGTGTGAGTTTATACATTCTGGATGGACTGGTGAAAGGTGTTCAGTGATTGAAGTCTGTTGTTTTGCTGCAAATGTATTTGGAAGATTTTGAGATGTATTCTCATGCATAAGGAAGCGTGTACATCAATTTTCTTTTGTGTTTTCATTAGGTTTGGCTAAACTGGTGTTTACACTTCATTCGAAGAATAAAATTTAATTAACAAAGCATGTGGTTGATTCAAGATATTATTTTTGATCTTGAAAAATGTTTTTTTTATTGGTCCACTCTCATTCCTTTCCACCGTGGGAATGTTGAGTCGCCGACCTATTTTGAATTTATAAAATGAGATAATTGTGGCTGACCTTAGAGAAAGTATCTAAGGATGAGGATGGTATAAAAGAAAGTCAAATTGTGAAGAGTTGTATGATAGTGTGACACAAAGTGACAAAAGTGAGCCACAAATCATAAGAGCAGAAGTGTGTGTGAGTGAGTTGTGACAACAGTTCTTCATTTTGTAGAAGGAAATGAGCTAATGGTTTATGTAATCCTGCAAATGTGTGTTAATTGTTGTGGTGGATATTTTGTTCTCTTTTGTATCTATAGGCAGTGAGCCTCCCTATTGGATAGTGAGTCCTTTCTATAGGCAGTGAGCCTTTGTACTTGGACAGTGAGTCCTCTTCTAGGAAATGAGCATTTGTATTTAGTTTATAATCTTTTATATTGTGAGTTAACCCTCACCTTGGTTTTTCCCTCATTGGATTTTCCACGTAAAAATATGGTGTTCATTGTCTTGATTCACTTTTTGTTATTTTTGTTTCATGCTCTTACGTAATAAAAAAATAGTGTGGTTGTGGAATTAATAAGTGTTGAGTTTTAAGTTTGAATTTTGTGACAACTGATTCACCCCCCCCCCCTCTCAGTTGTCCTATTCCTATTTAATAGAATGTGATTTCTAGAAGAATTTAGATAAGAATATTTTTGGACAACTAACAAATTTGTGTTGTGGGATGGGGTTTCTAACATTGTGATTTTGCAGATAGCTACAGTGGGGGCTCCATTCTCCCATGTTATGAATAAATCCATATGAGTATCCTTCTATGAAATAAAGTGTATTGTTTAAAGTCCTTTAGCTTGCACATACATGTATAGTCATATGGATGCTAAAGTGGGGGCTAAATGTGTCAATGAAAATTGTACTCCCTTCTTGGATATAGTACAATTCCTTTCCTAATTTTGATGTACTTTGGTACCCTTGAATTAATTACCCTTTAAATCACCATTAATAGGCCCCTAAGACCCAGTATTTTGGATCTTAAGGCTTATTTCAGCTAAAACTCTGAAAAAATCATCAAAAACATTAAAAATTCCAAAAAACCACCCTAAAAATCTAGGGTGGGACTCATACACCACCTTGGGCAAATGAGTCCCACTAGGTGAGACCCATACACCAAAGCTAGCGTATGAGTCCCATTTGGGGATTTTTTAGGGTTTGAGCGGGAAAGTCACCTTTCTAATTCAAAATTTTGGTTGATGTTGGCTTTTGAAATCTAAATAATAGTAAATTAGGTGTTAATGCCTATATAAGAAAGCTCCTAAGTCATTTTTTCATCTAAGCAAGCATTTTCAACAATAGTTTCAAGATACAAGTATTCAGAATCATCAAGTATTCTTTCACAAGAGCATTCATGTTTTTAAAGAAAGAAAAGTTGAAGTCTTGGAGTAGCATTAAAGTGTTTTTGTAGGTCTTCAAGCTCACTTTCATTCAAAATCTAGCATTTCCAAGGGTTGATCATGGTTTTCTATGGTGAATCATGATGGATTCTAGGTTGGGGAGATGCAACTAGCCATTAAGCCAAGACTAATGACTTGATTCCTAAGTGAATCCATCCTCCATTATCACTCTACATCTAGCCTAAGGAAGGTACAAGCATTATTAGGGCTCATTTGGTTGATTAGAGATCTCTCAAAGTGAGTCATTCATCTTTACATTCTATTCCTGCATCACATTCTTGCACATTAGAATAGGGTTGCATTGCATTTAGATTTTCTAATCTTAGATGCACTTAAGGTTAGGATTTAAATTCCTATTTACATGCACATTTCATTATTTCTACAAGTCTTCCAGATTTTTGCAGATTTAGATTCTCATTTTCTAGAAACCTGTTCTTGTGTAGAAACCCTGATCTGGGATTGATATGCCTAGATTGGAGTATGAGTCCTAGTAAGTCAAAATTTTAGGTTTTTAAGTGTTTAAGAGCTCATTCAAGTCTGCTTTAGATTCCTAGATGCACACATTTCATCTCACAACTTTTTATTCTATTTATATGCATTTCTAGGTCATCTAGTTAAAGTTTGCATCGTATTAGGGTTTAGCATTACATCTTGCATTACATTTTTCTTTCCAAGCCCTATCTTGGTGATGAACCCCTCATTAGTTTACAATCAGCCCCTAGGATAACCCTATTGCAATATCTCTTTCTCCTTTGCATTGAGATCTCTAGGGTTATCCTTGAGTGAAATAATTGGAAAGTGGGTGTGCTCTATGTCTTAAGCCATACGAAAGCATCATAACCCATTTTTTGATATTTCAGCTTCCATAGGTGTTTTATCCATGAGCACCAAAGTGGGAGATCTATTAATCATATAACATGTTGTAGCTACCACCTCATCCCATAAATTTTGTTCTAGAACAACACTACTTAGAATACTTCTCACCCTTTCCATCAGCACTCTATTCATCCTTTTTGAAACTCCATTTTGTTGTGGAGTATAAGGATTCATTTTATGCCTTTTAATTTCATCCTATTTGCAAAATTTATTGAAATCTACTGAAAATAATTCACCACCATTATCCATCCTCAAACACTTTATTTTTCTACTAGTCTGATTTTCAACCAAGGTTTTAAATTCCTTAAACCAACTAAAAACTTCAATTTTAATTTTGAGAAAATAAACAAACTTCCTTCTTGAATAATCATCTATGAACAAAAAGAAGTAGACAAATTTTGATAATGAAGGAACATTAACTAGACCAAACACATCAGCATGAATATAATCTAGAATTCTAGAAGATTTATGAGGACTAGAGTAAAATGAAACACGATTTTGTTTTCCATATATACAATGTTCAAAATAATCGAACTCAAGGTTATAATTAGCAAGCCCTTCAACTAGGCTTTTATTTTTCAAGAATTTTAAGCCTTTTTCACCAATGTGGCCAAGCCTTTGATGCCACAACATTTTTTTCTCTACTAGGAACTTCATCTCCAAAGAGTTTGCACCCTCAAGAATAACACCTCCTTTCTCTACATGATCAAATTTACTTGACTTTGCAGAAGCACTATTACATTGAACTACATATGCGTCCAACTTATATAGAGTTCCAATTCATGCATCCTTAGCCAACACCATAGAGCCTCTAGTTAGTTTACAAATACCATTCAAGAAAGAGACATGCACACCAACATCATTAAGCTTAGTTACATAAAGTAGATTTCAAACCAGACTTGGTATATGAATCACATCATTGATTCCCTTCACTCTTCCATCAAGAAACTAAATTATGAATCTTCCATGACCTACAATTTCCAAGTGAGAATCATCTACCAGATACACCCTTCCACTAGCATAATTTTCATACTTTGAGAACCAACCTCTATGAGAGGTCATGTGAAAAGACACACCTGAGTCAATCATCCAAACATCTTATGATGCCTGAGTCACCAAGGCTACTATGAAGGCATCTGCATCACTCTGAGAAGATTCATTTTATGAAGGACTGTTCTTTTTCTTCTTCTCCTCCTCTTTGCAATATTTTCAGATATGTCTAATCTACCTACAGTTCCAACATTTCACCTTAGACCTTTTTACCAGGAGATTTTGATCTCCCCTCTAACTTGGATTTCAAATTCTTTCCTTTCTCCTTTGATCTACCTCAAACAACAAGGGCCTCCTTGGCCATCTCAAAATATTTCCTTCGCATTTCCTCTAACAATAGCAAAGCAATCACATCTTCTATCTTGAAAGTGGTTATTGTACTCCTAAAAGCCATTTCGAGGTGATCTAATGTGTCAGGAAACACACATAATAGGAGCATGCCACAATCCTCATCATCTATCTTCACACCCATAGATGCCAACTGAGCAACAATCATGTTAAAAGCATTCAAATTATCTGCAATAGACACTCCTTCCTCCATATTCAAAGAGTACAACTTCTTCCTCAAGAATAACTTATTCACTAGTGATTTTTCCTGATAAATGTCACCAAACTTTTTCCATAGAAGTTTTGTTGTCTTCCCTTCATGGACGTTCAAGAGAACTAAATCAACCAAGCACATTCTAATCAAATCTTTGGCTTTCTAATCCATTGCATCCTAGTCATTTTGTGAGGTTATTCATTGTTTGCTAGAGAACACTACATCCCATAACTCTTGATCTACAAGCAAATCTTCCATTTTGAGTTTCCACAACTCAAAATTTCCACCATTAAATTTCTTAATCTCTATTCTTTTGGATGTGCTTTCCATCTAAAATCTGCAATAAGTTTACAAATATATTTCTTTGCAAAACTCCCACTAAACAGAATTAGCACAAAAAACTCATCTTACCCACAAGGAAAACAAAGTTAGCCAAGATCTGATACCAATTGAAAGGAAAGAAAAGTGTGAAAAAACCTTCCAAATGCTAATCTTTAGCAAAGAGATATAGAAAACATTCTAAAACTTTGTAATTATAGTTCATTAAGATGCACACACATGAATAATGAAATAGACAATCAAGAAAGAACACTAGATTTACATGGGAAAAACCTCTCGAGAAAAACCCACACACCAAAGTAGAGATCTCTTTTATTATCGTAAAATGTCAATTACATACAAGTCACAAAGCAATTCTCTTCTAGGTGTTAATTCTTAGAACCAATTTGGTAAAATTCAATTACAATTTTCTTTGATCAATCATAAAATTACTCAGGGCATCCTCACACTCCAACATTACAACATTACAATGAAGACTATGGCATTCATTCAATTCCCAAACGTTACTAGGAAGCCGATGTTTTGACTCCCATAATGAAATGAACAGTCACAAACGACATTCAAAATAGTTTCTTGAATGTCGAAGATACAAGAAACCATGTCTCCCCAAACTCTCACCATCACAATGATATACACACTACCCCATCCCATCGAGATGTCGAGGAGACCACATAACACCTCCCACTAACATGGTGAAGTATCACTAACAAACCTAGTAGCATCCAAATGGGTTGTTTCCATCACCTACACATCATCCATGTCACCAACGTAAAACTAACGTTACCAACGTCCACCTCTATCAATGAACCATGGGTTCCACTCTATCTGCATGTCAAGGGGACCATAAACTATGTCTCAAAAAATTCCTCCATTCCTTCTGATGAAGAGACCTTCATAACCATTCTGCTACCATCACCCTCCATCGGGATGTCAAGGGGACAGCCAAGAAACTCCCTCTAACAACATCCTATCTCATTGATGAAACCTTTACCATCTATGCAAACTCCAAACTGACTTCGTAATCGGGATGTCAAAGATAGTTATTACTCTATCCCACCGACATGAGACTATCAACCCGATGAAGGAGTTAACACCAACATGTAGAGACCTTGCCGAATTTCCTAGGACACTTGACACTTTTTCTTTCCGACATGAGCCTATCGGCTTGATGCCTTCTAAGCTAGCAAGTTTGAGGCATTTTTCTCAATGCATTCAATGAGCTTGTTGATGCCTTTTACAATCACTTCCACATTTGCATGGATCTCAAGATGACTCTAGCCGATTTAATGACATGTAAGAAAAAGGATGATGAGAAAGTGACTGAATTCATAGAAAGATACCAAACAATTTATTCACAAATAGACATTAAGATTTCAGATGTCGACCTTCAATGAATTTGTATTGCCAACTTACAAAGAAAACTCCAAAATAACTTGAGATGTTGAGATTCCCATCCTTTACACACTTATGTACAACCCTTCGTGGTTATCAAAATTTGGCATATGGTTTTGATATGAAAAATCCTCCTAGCCATCCTAAAAAATTCTAAATATGCACCTGAAAATAGTTACCAACCTTTCAAGAAACAAAATAGGGGCTTTTTACAACTTAATCACCAAGCTGATAAAGTTGTGGCTGCTATAAAGATGACAAATCCTTTTTCCTATAAGGATAGGAATAGAAAATTTACCCCTCTACCTAAAACCCTTCATAATATCATGCTCAAGCTTGTGGAAAAGAATATGCTTTCCTTACCTCCTGTTAGATCTCTTGATCCTAATAAACCATTGGCCAAAGGCTTTAAACTGAATTCTTATTGCCATTATCATTGAAAAAATGGACATGATATGGAATATTGTAAGCATCTTAAACATCTTGTGCAAGAACCCATTGATTCTAATCATATTCTAATTGGAGGTGTGAATGATCACGGTAATAAGTTTGTAGCTCCTCCTAACCAAAATTTACAAATCTTTACAAATCCCATACTGAAACATACGATTTCATTTGTCAAAGCTAGTGAAACAAAGAATGATGTGATGAATTTTGACACGAAATATGAAAACATAAAAGATGAAAATAGGGATAAACCAACTAAAGTGGTGTCATTCATCGAAGGTAAACCTCGTAAGGGCTCAACCAAAATTCCTCTTGATATTACTTTCTCACAAAAAGACATACTTAAACATGCACCTAATGGTCCTCTTTACATAGCTGGAAGAATCAATGACAAGCCTAATAATGGGATATTAATTGATCTCCTTTGTGTAGAGAATAAGATTACCGAAGAATTTGTATTTGTGCATGAACTATATCAAGATACGTATGACAAACTGAAAGCATGGATCAAAATGCATAATTATTTTTTTTGTCCTATTATGGGCTCGATAAACCTCCCCTTAAAATTTGGATTGAAAACATTAAATGTATCATTCACCATCGTCATACCAATTTCACATGAAGCTAGGTTATCCATGGCTTTTGTGGGTATCCTTTTAAAATCTGCAAACTAAACTTCAAACAATGGGTTAGATGCTTTGCAAACTCTATCAAAATACCTCTATGAAATCCATTACAAATGCTTTCAAAATGCCACAAATGATGATAAAAAGACTAAAACATTATGAAAACAAAAGCAAGCTACCTATTCCATAGTTGGATTGGTGTCACTTGTGCTAGTGACCCTTTCCCAATCCTTGATAAAAGCTCAAATTGAAAATGCTATGAAGATGGTGGAGTGATGATGAACAAGATCAAATCTCAAATGAAGAGAGTAACCTTGCATGAAATTGTGAAGATTGTGAAGGATTTGCTTGAGGATGATGCACCTATTTAAAGATTTTCAAAATGCCAAATGTTGAAGAGGGACCAATGTGGGATCAAAAACAAGCCAATGAATTGAGAACACTTGTCATCATGTGATTAGTCAATGTATGTGCAAGATTTGGGAAGAGTGCCCAAGAGGGGGAAATTTTGAATTCAAATTTGCAATAAATTTAGAGAGGGGGACAAGAAAGAAGAGCAATAAATGCCCTGTTTGACTTATCATGTTGAGGGAAAATGATGTTTTAATAAATCAATAAAATTGATTTATTGTGCAAGTGGCTAGATCTAGATAATGCAAGTGGGATGGGATTAACATTAGATTAGGATTAAATGATGATCATGCTGATTTAATGCTGATTAGGTGAGTTGACATTTTGGACTTTGATATTCTGATTTATTTAAATCCAGAAAATGATGGAATATGATTTAGGATTTAATTTAAATGAAGTCCTGATTTATTTAATTAAGTGAATGATGCAAGATGAAGGTTGAATGATAAGATTTATTTGATAAATGAATGGATGAAAATGCACTTGATTAATTGATGAATGGTCCTAATGTGACATCTAATTTGACTGAATTCGATCGAATGCATAATGTAAAATTTGCATGTCTACATTTTGCCCCTCTTTGAAGCAATGTACTTGTTGCGTTGGTTCAAAGAATAACTACCGCGATCGAAATTTAAAATTTCATGATTTTCGGATGCCCCAGGAAAATTACAATTACATTGTAGTCCGAGCGAAAAGATTCGATTTGAGAGTCGATCTCGATAAAGAGGTTCAAAATGGATGGTTATGGATGACAATGCAAAGATGATTTCAAGATGCTTAGAATAACAAATCTATATTATTCTAAATAACTTAAATGATGATATGATGTGAGACGGATGAGATGGATGATGTGATATACTATGATTATGCAATGGATGATTTATGATATGCTTAGACTAACAGATCTATATTATGATGATGATGCAAATGCAATGCATGTGAAATGATCGATGTTTCCTATTATGTATGATATGAATGATATGTGGTATGTTGATAGTTTGTAGATGCAAGATGGATGCATGATGGATGCATGCTAACGGTTTGTGGATGCAGGATGGATGAATGATGGATGCATTGGTGATGATGATTGACTATTCATGATGCGATGTTAGTGCGAAAGTGAGATGATGACAAGAGGATCCAATAAGTCCATGATTGTTCGAGACTTTATTAGAGATGATGATGATAGATGATGATGATGATGGATGATTTGCTTATCAAGGATTGGGATTTTCAAAGGGTCACTTACTTTATTTTTGATAACACGCCTAAGTACGATGCATCAAGGTATAAAGGACCCGATGGCATGGCAGTGTGATGGACTGACTCAACAAGCAGATAGGAGTATTCTTGTTCACACTTGACATCGAAACCTTGCTAGGATGCACTTTAGAAGTCTCAAACATCTCCAACCAAAACAGAAAGGTATAACCAATCAATGCAATAGTCAACAAGCTATCTAAAACATCCTCCATACATATCTAACAAAGCAAGTATTCGCCAAGTTATTTTACAAGAACGTCCAACAAGCATAGCAGACAAAATAATAATGATCGTTGCCCCATTCCTTTCTCTCTAAATCCTTCGTTCGGATATCATCGAGAGGTCCTTGGAATGAGCGCAATATGATAAATCAAAAGAAAAGATCAAGTATACAAGCAAGCCAATGTTCTTCATACCTTCAGCCAGAGGGATGTGTTTCAAAAGATGGGAGCCAAAACTTATTGCCAAAAGATAATGTCCATTGTCGGAACGGATCCTAGGACATGTTAATGACACGTCGTTTTGTTTACCCAAATTGGTTGATTTGATAAAAGCGCCCATTGTCGGAACGGATCCTAGGAAATGCTTTGTATCAAATGATGATGAAATTGATTTATGATTTATATGCCATTGATAAGAAAAGAGTTGACCAACTTGCTTGCCGACAGACCTATACTTGAGATTTTGACAGTTTAGGTTTTCACATTTGACTGCTAGACTTGTTTCTGACTGTTTTACCAAAGGTTGAGGGTGATGACGATTTATTATGGATGATTGATTATTGCGAGTGTAAGCGAGATGAGGTGGATGGATTTTTCAAATATTTGGATGTTTTTGGAATTTTGCAATGTTTTGAGGCTGTTTTTGGTAATTTTTTGAGGTTTTACAAATGTTTTGATTTTCGATTTTCCAATGTTTTTGGGATTTTCCGAGATTTTGACCAAGAGACTAACCTAAAGACCTATCCTAGGGGCCTCGGGGGCTTATCGATAGATTAGCCTTTCGTTATCAGAGACCAGTAGTTATTGGCGACGATTGATTCTGAGATGAGATATACATGATGAGAATGTCAGTTTATTATAGAACTCCTATAGGACTGACCTAAATGTCTCGGGGGATGATCAAAGATCAACCTTACCCTACGTTCAAGCTCGACGGCGTGGATTCGACAAGATACTGTATTTTTGACTTTTAAATGACTTTTGACTGTTTTGGATTTTGATATGTTTTGAATGTTTTTGGATTTTACGATTTTTGATTGTTTTTTGGATTTCCGATTTTGATGTTTTGGATTTTGATTTTTGATGTTTTGGATTTTCGATTTTTTGATGTTTTGGATTTTGATTTTTGGACTTTAAGATCCTTACACGAATCCGATCCGATGAGAACGTGCCCCCAGCGTGAGGCGATAGACTACTCCGATATAGGCAGGACAAACTGACCTTTTAAGTGGGCCGAGTAGCTCTAGGAGGAATCATGACACAAATGAAAGACCAAGCTATGGTGCAGATGCGGATGGAAGGGTGAAATGCGATGATATGCAATGAGTGAATGAATGATGCAAAGCAAGTCACGGAGACCAAGATGGACGGAGAGTGCTTATTTACACAAGGTGCCTGTTTACCAGGTTTTCACCAAGGTACTTGCCCAAAGTGCCACCGAAGTGGTTTTCACTAGAGGACGATTTTTTTTCTATTTACTGTTTTCTTGATTTTTTTGATTTTTTTGTTTGTCACCAAGACGCCTTGTTTGCCAGGGTTTTCGCCGAAGTAACCATTTTTTCAGGACTTTTTTTATGATTTTTTGGATTTTTTGGTTCTATACCTTGAAATATTTAGGCATAAAACCTTTTGAGATGGGAGCTATTCATTGGCTCCTGTAGGGGTTCCCCTTCGGGTGTTGATAACTGATATGCCCCTGATTTGTAGCTTGCTATGATGACAAAGGGTCCCAGCCAGTTGGGTTCAAACTTGCCCTTGCCATTTGGGTTCAAGACATTCTTCTGATTCTCTTTTAGCACCAATTCTCCAACTTGGAAAGTTCTGCTTCTGATTTTCTTGTTGTAGCTCCTTTTCAGTCTATTCTGATACACTTGCAGATGGTTTAAAGCATCCAAACGTCGCTCATCCAACAGTTCCAGCTCGTTCAGTCTTGAAACTCGATACTCCTCGTCCGTGATGAGGTTTTGCAATGATACTCTGAGGGATGGTAACTCGATCTCAATGGGCAAGATGGCCTCTGATCCGTAGACCAAGGAAAATGGTGTGGCACCAGTGGGTGTGCGGATGCTGGTTCGATAAGCCCAAAGGGCAGGATTAAAGTACCAAATTCCGATCCACGGCTGCATCGTGTATTTTCTTAAGGATTTGAGGATGGTTTTATTTGTACTTCTGCTTGGCCATTGCCTTGGGGGTAGTATGGGGTGGAAAAGCGATGTTGGATTTTGAACTTATCACATAGGTCACGGACTTCCTGATTTTTGAATGGTGTCCCATTATCTGAGATAATAGCTTGTGGAACACCATATCGGCATATGAGATAGTTCAGGATGAACTTTGAGATCTGCTTTCCTGTTATGTAGGTCATAGGTATGGCTTCAACCCACTTGGTGAAGTACTCAGTTGCAGTTATAATGAATTTGTGGCCGTTGGATGAGGTGGGTGTGATTTTCACAATGAGATCGAGTCCCCACTGTGAAAAGGGCCATGGTGTGATGATTGGATGAAGCTCTTGAGCTGGAGCATGGATGAGGTCCCCGTGTTGCTGACATTGTAGACACTTCTTGACGTATTCATGTGCCTCTCTGTCCATGGTAGGCTAGTAATACCCACTCCTCAGCAATTTCTTAGACAAGGTCATGCCACTCGAATGAGAACCACAGATGTCGTTGTGCACCTCAGTTAGGGCAGCCGAAGCCTCCTCAGGGTTAAGACATCTTAGTAAGGTTCCTTCTATGCTTCTACGATAAAGGGTTTCTCCTAAAATGACAAACCGAGATGCTTTCTTGATAAAGGTTCGTCTAAGGCTTGAACGCAAATCGGCGGGAATGATACCTATCCTAAGGTATGTGTAAATGTCTTGGTACCACTGATCATTTGGACCAACGATTTCGCACACAAATTCTGACTCTGGTACCTTGAATGCTGGTACGAGAAGCTGATCTACCAAGAAGTCGTATTTTGGAACATTTTGAGGGATCTCTAAGAGTGATCCAATAGTTGCCATTGCGTCTGCTGCTCTGTTGTTGGTTCTTGGTACTTGCTCAAATGTGATGTCAACAAAATATTCCTTGAGATTTTCCACTAGCCTTTTGTATGGAGTTAGCTTATCATCCTTTGTTTGGTACTCATTGTTCACTTGATTTATGATAAGCTGTGAATCTCCATATACCTTCAATGCCATAATGTTCCACTGTACTGCTATCCTGAGACCTATAGTTAGAGCCTCGTATTCTGCAATGTTGTTGGTACAAGGGAATGCTAGTTTGTATGATCTTGGTATACAATCCCCTTGTGGAGTGATGAAGAAGATACCAGCTCCTGACCCATGTTGTGTGTAGGAACCATCAAAGTATAGTTTCCAATGAGTAGCTATGTCAATGTTGAAAATGGATTCATCTGGAAATTCTGAAACAAGTGGGCTCTCCGCATAGATAGGTGCATCTGCCAGTTGGTCTGCGATGACCTGTCCCTTGATTGCCTTGCGCTCCACATACTCAATGTCATATTCTGATAATATCATTACCCACTTAGCCATTCTTCCTGTAAGCATTGCCTTTGAAAGAAGATACTTTAAGGGATCAATTTTAGCTATGAGTTTGATCTTGTGTGCCGACATGTAGTGTCTGAATTTTTGGGATGCAAACACCACTGCTAGGCAAGCTTTTTCAATGAATGTATAGTTTAACTCATGGCCCACCATTGTACGGTTGATGTAGTATATGGCTCTTTCTATTCCATTTTCATCATGTTGTGCTAGGAGAGCACCAAGGGCTGCTGCAGTTGCTGAGATATAAAGGATCAATGGTTTGTTTTGAATTGGAGGCCTTAGTACTGGAGGTGTTAACAGATATTCCTTGATTTTGTTGAAGGCTTGTTCACATTTGTCATCCCATTTGTACGTTACCCCCTTGTGGAGTAAGTGAGAGTAAGGGATTTGTTTGTCTGCTAATTGTGCTATGAACCTGCGAATTGACTGAAGCCTGCCTTGGAGACCTCTCAGTTGTTTCAATGTCCTAGGAGCTTCCATTTCAAGTATTGCTTTCACCTTTGCCGGATCAATCTCAATGCCTCTCATTGACACTATGTAACCCTACAACTTTCCTGATTGTACAGCAAAGACACACTTCTTGGGATTCAAACGAACCTTGTATTCTTCTAGTCTGTCAAAGATAGCACTCAAGACTGATATATGATCCTTCCTCTTTTTGGTTTTTCCCAAGATGTCATCGACATAGTCCTCAACTGTTTTGTGGATCATGTCATGGAATATTAGTGTCATGGCCCTTTGGTATGTGGCCCCAGCGTTCTTTAAGCCGAATGGCATTACGTTCCAGCAGTATGTTCCCCATGGGCAA